>JARHVA010003154.1:195000-787500 GCA_037957365.1 Torreya grandis | reverse complement strand
GTGCCCTAACACACACCCTATTTTGAAAATTCAAAATAGGGACCCATTATTTTGAATATCTTTATTTAGGCCCATTTAAACCTTAATAATCCATGATATGGATTTATTCAAAAAAAATTCTAAGGTTATCTTAAGATTCTAAAGTTATAGAAATTAGAAAATTATAGATTGAATGATCATCTTCATTTATCCTAAATCTTCAATTTTCATAATTATCATGATTTATATGGACTAACAAGACTAATGTTTTGTCCTAGTATTTATACATTTTTAATGACCACAAGACCATCAATAGGGACTCATTAATTATTCATAATCAACACTAACTTTATTTTTTATAAGATTGGGATAGGTGGCATCACCACATTATCTAGAACTTTTGGCCCGTTGCAAAAGTTTTTAAGCATTTAATGATCCTAAGATCTGATAGTCTAATAGGTAGAATCCATACGGTATAAATATCTTGAAAATTTTACAAAATATCTAACTATTTAAAGTTTCTAAACTCTAAGAATAATCCATGTGGATTTTTTCATTAAAAGGAACCCCAAAATATTTAAAAGTAAAGTTAACATTCTAATGGTTTTGAGTTAACACATTCTAATGGTTTTGAGTTCTCATATTCCAATGGTTTTGAGCTTTTGAGCTTTGATCATTTGAAATTTGGCACATTTTTATTTACCTAAAAATATAGAAACATTGTATGTTTATAATAGCCTTATGACCCCATAGTTTAATAACTTTGAACTTCTAAGCTTTGAGATGATGACAAATGGCACAATTCTATTGGCCTAGACTTTTAAAATGAGATATAATTGGTTAATGAACTAATGATCCCATGGATTTGATCCCCTGTAATTCCATTCTTTCAAGCCCACATCATGTGTCAACATTTTTTTATAAATAAAATTTACATAGGGATGCACAAATCATAGATCTCCCATGTTACCATGCTTCTGAGTCCCTATAGACCTGAGGTGGCTCCATGTGGTACAATTATGTTAAGTCATAGCCATAGAGTAAATAAAACTTATATGTATATCTATAGGCTTGAGTGAATTACAATTGGATAAATGTTATAATCCAAAAGACATGGGCTCCAAAAATACTTAAATGAGTTCTAAAGTAAGGAAATGAAGTGAATAAATGAGGATTTGATAGCTATCTAGAATGTGATGACTAGACACATAAAGCTACCAAATAGTTTCCATTTGACAAAAAAGTGAACCCACAAGTTGGCAAGTGCATTCAAATTAAAATGAGAATGAAACCAAATTGCTAATATTTACATTGATGACACATGAACGCATTCAAGACTCAAAATATTGGGAAATATATTGAAAATCTAGTTGAAATTTAGTCATTTCACCATCAAACTATCAATCAAAATTTACTAATTCCAATCCCTCAATCATATAAATAGCCTTAGCTTTTTTAGTGAACTTACAAAGAGTAAACTATATGATTTACAAAAGAAATTATATAGTTTGTGTTGATAGAATGACCTCTTCTTCAAAGAAAACATGTGATCAAGCCCCCTCAATTTATTCTTGTGCTATAATTGAGGAATTTATGGACACAATATTTGATAAAGTTACCCTAGAATCCAAAGTCCATTATTTATCCATCTAAAATGTTGTAGAGTCTATAGAACCATATTCTACATAGGACCAACTATCTATAGATGAGAAGTAATCAATCAATGACCTACTACCCATTAAGACACAAGGTCCCCATATAAAATATCAAAACAAGAGGTAATGCCTTACATAAACCTACTTAGAGGTTTATTTTTCAATGGAACATTTCATGGATATTGCTTGCATATTAGGAAGAGTAAAAATATACCTACAATTATTTATGGTAATACATAGGCTGCCACTTTTTATTTTACAAAAATAGAGTTGGAATCAATCCAAAAAATGGTTGCAAAATTAAGAAATTAGTTTTTGAATATGTAAAAATCAATGGGTAACATTAGAGGCTAGAACACTAGTCATAACTTCAGATTCTAGAGATACAATAAACCTTTCAACATGTCTAGACATAATTAAGAACAAGTCCCATCCAATATGATATAAAATATCAATATCATGAAGGCAGCCCTTCCTAACTGGTGTAGGGTTCATAATACTATGCAACATGGTGAGCTTGACTACATTGAGTTCCACACAGCCTTTGAGATCTTTCAAAAGGATATGGATAGGCAAGAAAGCTTTACACATCAAATTTTAACCTTCTTCCTTTATTGATCTCAAGCCCTCGAGTATAAAAATGGTATTTGATACTTATGATCTACTATTTCTAAGGGAAGATGATAATGAACTAGAAGATAACATGAACAAGATCCACACATTCCAATAGTTCTAAAGGAACAAATACAATGTAAGGAGAAAGTAGCCAATTACCATTTTGACACCATAAAATAATAATGCTACTACTTCTCCAAATTCTTAGGCCAATAACAACCCACCTCTCCCTAGGAGATATGTGCAGTTACAGAGCACATAACCATAAAACAAGGTAGGGTATAATGTTTTTAAAGACATGAAGATGATCAAAGCCAATATCACCCTACATGATCTAGCTTAAGTAATCAAACAAAGGGAATTATTGGTAAAATACCTAACTAAAGGGTCCTATACATTAGTAAATTCAAAGATATACATACAAATGTGATGGTATTTAAATAAAAGCCTAAGGTAATACTATTTAGCCTAGCTATCCAAATGTTTGGAAAGAACATACACAACTACTTGGTTGACTCAGGTGCTTTGGCCAATGTGATGTTGATAATTGTATGCCAGAATTTAGGATTGACCCCTGATAGGTCAAAGAGAATGGTCTTACAATTAGATACATCTTCAGTCCCATGCATCAGAGAATTAACAAATATGTGCATTTAATTAACATCTAATCCATGTTTATAGCAAACCATTGACATCTTGGTCATTGTTATTATAGAAGCCTATGGGCTCTTACTGAGCCATAATTGGCCTAAGACATTGAATGGGTATATGGCCACTAATTCTGACACATGTGGTTATCCTTGAAGGGGGATCCAATTAGGTTTGAGTGGACCATGAACCAAAGATGAGACATGTGATCATAATGTATAATTCCATAAATGAAAATTATACTTTGTATCTTCACATGAAGTAATATACACATTTACCACTAAACAAGAACATGAATTGAATGAACAAGAATTTGAATATCCATCTCAACTATAGATTCTTTATTTCGATGGAGCTAGGTCAAAATAAGTTTTTGGTATTGTCATGGATTCAACATATTGAGATGGTAATAAGTACCTTGTTACTTATAGGTTGTAGTTTCCTTATACCAATAATAAATAAAACTATGAAACTTTGATCCTTATCTTGTAGTTTGTACTCAATCACCATGTTAAATTATTGTAGATCCTTAATGACACTAAATGATGGTTAATAAAATTACAAATAAGTATCAGTCTAAACTATCTTACCTAAATAATTACAATCATATATATTGGGACTTTATTGAGTCTTTTGAAGTATTCGACATCAATCCATTCCTAGAGAGCAAAACTAGATGGTCGATTCGCTAGTATCCTCAACAACTAATCTATCACCACTCTAAGAGTCAAAGATACATAAGTTCTCAGTGAAACTAGTGCCTTGAACCTCCATTATAGATAATGTGGACAACTTCTAGGTGTTTTAGGATGACCAACATATAGTGCAATTCATGAATAACTATGGAGTTTTTAAAATTTAGATAATAGATGAAAATGACATCAAACCCATGCATGGTGAAGACCTAGGAGTAGATGGTGTTTTGAAATTAAAGGGTAACCACATTCCTCTGAGAATGGTTTATTAGGAATTAGCTTTGATAGGGACCTCTAAGATCAAAAATAGAAATCACCAAGAGCAACTGATTCATCCTTTGCTAAATAAAATTTGGGCACCATCCAACACCCTCAATAGGTGAATCTAGGCCTAAGTTACACTCAAAGTGAGAAATAAAAGTTGAAATAACTATTGGTATAATAAAAAGATGTGATAACTTGGATATATAAGGACCTGAGGTTTTTGATCTTAGAGTCATTACTCATATGATCCTATTGAAGATAAATCATAATCCCTTTAGGTAGAGATAGAGGTTATTAAATCCAATTATGGAGCCTCTAATTTAAAAAAAATTATAGAATCTATTGAAGGCCATGATTTTTTTCATAATTAGGAACTCTACTTTGGTAGCTAATTTAGTACCAGTTAAGAAAAAGAATGGAAAAATTAGGCTTTCTATTAATTTTAAGAACCTAAATAGAGCATCAAAGAAAGACAATTACCTCTTACCATCACTAGATGAGTTAATTTAAATGGTAAGAGAATAAGAGATGATGTCCAGATGGATTCTCTGGCTATAATCATGTACTAGTAGAGATAGAGGATCAAATGAAGACTTCCTTCACAACAAAAGGGGAACTTTTACATATTAGAGGATGTCATTCGGCCTAATGTCGGAGCAAATTTTTAGAGAGCCATGGACTTAACTTTCCATGGGTTGGGTAGCAAGTGCATCATCATATACATGGATGACCTCACTTTGTTCTCAATATATATATATATATATATATATATATATATATATATATATATATATATATATATATATATATATATATATATATATATATATATATATATATATATATATATATATATATATATATATATATGATTATGTAGATCATCTATGAAAGGTGTTTGATAGATATAGAAGGTATGGAGTGCCACTTAACCTTAATAAAAATATCTTTGGAGTTATTAAAGGGAAACAGTTGGGCCATATCATCACCAAAGATGGGATCTCCATTAATCCAAATCAGGTTTAGGCCATATCTAAGTTGAAACCTATAAGAAAAAGGAAAGAACTAAAGTCCTTCTTTGGTAAGAGAAATTTTATGCAAAAAATTATTTCTAAATTTATAGATATTGTCAAGCCATTAAACACTATGATGAAGAAAGATGCTAAGATAGAGTCAATGACAAAGCCCAAAAAGATTTCCAAAACATCAAAATTTCATTTCTCAAGCTCAAGTTTTGATTAGTCCAAATTTTAATAAGGATTTCTATCTCTATTTATTTTCTTTAAAACATATTATGGATATTTTACTTACTTAAAAGGTAAAAGACAATGAACATCTCATTTCTTTCATAAGTATCAATTTGAAGGATAATAAGTTAAAGTATTATATGATATACAAGTATATTTATGCCTCATTTAAAGCTATCAAAAAAATTAGGCATTAAATTTTATGAAATAAAACATATGCCTTTGTCCACGATCTTGTTGTCAAACTTATACTTGGACATAATAAACTAGGCAAAATAAGAGGTAAATAGATGGAAAAAATCTAAGAGTTTGACCTTGAAATTAAGCCATATAAGATGGTAAAATGTTATGGGATTATTAATGTGATGACCAATACTTATCCATAAACTAGTGTTGAAAACATTAATGAGACTTAGGTAATTGGTGGTGAGCAGTACACTCAAATCATCCACAAATACATGTCCTCCTAAACTAAATAAAGAGCAAAGGTGAGAAATTAAACTCAAATTGGATCATAATATGATCAAGAAATGAGTCTTGTATATAAATTAATATGAAATCATCTATCTAATATTCATTTTAAAATAAGAAGTTTTAGACATCCTGAACAACTTGCATCAAAAGATAGGTAGTGGGCATACTTCAGGAAACATAACTCATAAGATTCAAAGGATGGGATACCAGTAGCCTAGAATCTTCAAAGATGCCCAAAATTATGTTAGGACCTATTATGAATAAAAATTATTTGGTAAGAGAGAAATAATGTGACTATGCCTTTGTAGCTAGTTATAGAAGAATGCCCCTTTACCCAATGGGGCCTTGATTTTATTGGGGTTATAAACCCACACTCCTCCATAAGGCATAAATTTATTCTAATATCTATTGACTATTGTACTAGGTAGATATAAGCTATTTTATAAAATAATTGTAGAGTAATTGATGTCATCAAGTTTTTGGAAGAGAATATTTTGACTAGGTTTGACACCCCTATTTCTTTAGTTTGTGATAATGGTCCAACTTTTCAATCTTATAAATTTACAAAATGAGCCTATGAATATCAAATCACAATCAAGTTCTCTTCAAATGACTATATACAAGGAAATGGAGTAGTTGAATCCCCTAATAATAATATGATGGATGCCATTAATAAATTAATATAATAAAAACTAAGAGAATGGTATCTCTTATTGAAATATGCATTATGGGTACATAGAATCAGGCACAAACATGACCTCAAGGCTTCACCTTTTCTATTGGTATATGGACAATAAACAACCTTCTTTATTAATCTTAATATACCAACATATCATTTCATAAAATAATATATGGGGGAATATGAAAGAGTACAATCTATAATATTAAAGATAGTCCAGATGGAGGAGGCCAGAATTGAAGCACTTCATATCTTTAGTGAATGTTGATGCTTAGAATTGCACTGTTTCCAACACCAACAATGGGAAGTTTCAGGAATGTGGGACTTACGACCTGAAATGACCTCTAGTTTTTTAAAGAAGCTAGATCTTCTTTACTCAGAAGTATTGCAGGAAAAAGGATAGAAATTAAATAAAAAAACTAATGCAATGAAAGAAAATCTAACTATGGTGAAGCGCTTGAATTTAATTTGATCCTTAATAATAAGTATAGTGAAGCTATCTTTTGGATTCAATTACATTAAAGAGCAAACAATGCATGATCAATGTAAAAGATGAAAAACCAATAGAATAAAAGGATCACAACTTAGATGATTTTTGAAGTAACGCAGAAAATATTAACAAAGGCACAAAATTTAGTCTTCTTATTAATTTTCTAGTCACATAAGAGACATAGATACATGCATAGTTATATATAATTTCTAACTCAAAAAAACAAAATAAAGGCAAATGATATTCCTGGCCACAGCTAAAAAGTCTAAAACTTCTTGATAACAATCTCTTGTAGAAAATTCTCTCTTCTGATGATCCTTTCTGATGATCTCTGCACCCATATTTATAGCATCAGATTAGCTCTAGATTACCTGGCCATTCCCAACCCAACAGTCTAACTTAAATCTAACTAAATTGGAAGTGTTTAATAAAAGATATATTTCAGATCTCTAACATTAGCCTCTCTGTAAGTTCAAATCTCAATGGCCTAACCGAATTAGAACTTAACTAGAAGTGTTTAACAAAAGATATTTTCTAGATCTGAAACGTTTAGTCTCCCTGCAAGTTCATTGGCTGAATTAGATACACATGACACTTTTCACTGTGAAATAGGTGAGGAGACTTGGTAGCTTCTACTTGCCTCACTTGAAAACCATCTCATTATTTAAGAGGCACTAGAAAATGACACTTATCAGCTTCCATGACACTTACAAAAAACACACGGCACATTCCACTGCATTATACTCTTTATTGTGTCTTTGTATCAGGAGTGCTCTGTCTTTGACATCTATTACAGTCTACTGCTCTAAAACTTTACCAACTTATAGAGAATAGGACCCATAACACTTCTTCCCTGAGAAGCTTTAAAAGGGGAATGGGGATAGGTGTCACTTTCCACATATCTTTAATAAATGATATGTGTCACCTTTTGCTTATCTATAGAAGCTTTTAGATACTTTTTGAGATTCCTATGGAAGGTGACACATGCTAGTCTTTGCTGAGCTTTAGTTACACTATAGAAACATTTAGGACTCATTTTAGATTCACACAGATGGTGACACTTGGTAGCTTCTGCTGACTCTAGAAACAAAACTCGAGGCCCACCACAGTCTCTACTTAACAATGAAACAAAATGAAGAAATTGCAGATCTTGACACTTCGCAGCTTCCACTGTGCTTTAGCTAGGGACACATGGTGGCTTCTTTCAAGATTTAGCTAGGGACACATGGTAGATTTTATTTCTTTTATAAAAAAATATTGAAACCTTCCACAGTTGCCACTTGGCATCCTCCACGTGCACTGAGAAAAGCTTATCGAAAGAAGCTTTTGTAACTCATAAGAAACTTGAAATGTGGATGCCAATACTTATCGCACTCTATTGAGTTATAATGGGACACATGACACATTTCATGTAACTTATAGAAATTATAAAATGTGTCTCAGATGATGAAAATTGGCAGCTTCTGCTTGACTTTGATACTTAGACAAAATTTAAGCAAAAATGAAACTCGCGCCTGTGCTCTATGTCAAAAACTTCACTGCCTCAATTGAAATGTGTAGGGACAAAAATTGGAGTGCATAACTAAAACTCAAAAAATAAAATGTAGAGTATTTTACTCTACAGTTCTTGGTGACCCTAAGGACTTTTGAGCCTGCTAAAAAAGAATCCAAAGAATGTATAAAAAATGGCAAAAATCACAACTTTAATAAGGCCATCTGATAAACAGACCACTCAACATCAGATAATCCCTACTTATTTTACAATTTGTGGAAGGCTAAATCTAGGTTGATGATGTCCTTATGTGAAAAACTCTACAAAATATGAACTTCAGCCTTCAATTGAAATTCAAGCTGGGACATGGGGATCAAGACAGCTTCCACTTCTAGCACTGATGAATCATTTGTTAAGCCCTAGAAAATTGACTGATCATTTTGCCTGGCTAACAACAAAGGTTTAATCTCATCAACCATCAACATAGTGTTGCTATCAGGAAAAGGGGAGGGAAGACCCAATTGCACTAGATATTCAATATGTTGCTTCATGTCTTTGATTCCATTTTTCACCACATCTAGAAGCTCTTTGTAATTGATTGCTATGGAGTTGCAACTGAGAACTTTGTTCACCCTTTTTATAGTAATCATTCTATCACTAATGCCTACTGCTGATAACATTCCATCAGTTGCATCATATAGCTTTTGCAGTAGCATTTGAGAATCAAACACTCTCAAAGAGATAGTGGACAGAGTGGCTTCAATTGAAGTCTCTACCTTTTTGCACAATTTCTATGCATTTATCAGAAAGGTTAGAGAGGGTCTGAGCTAAATAATCTCCTCAAAGATTCTTTTCCATATTGATGCATATAACTCCTTAACCAGATTTAAAACTCTTGCATTCTTTGGCCTATTAGCCAACTCAAGTGTCAATTTATCTATTATTTATTTCTCATCTTGAAGTTGGGCTTGTATGGCAGTGGTATTATTCTGCTCATTTATTAGCTTCTACTGGAACTAAGTGACCTATTACAGGTTTTCCTCACATTTTTCTTGTAATGTTGTCTTTTCCTACCTTAAGGCTGTCACTGCAATTTTCTCCTATATCATCTCTTCTTTTAAAGAAGCATTTTGGGCCTAAATAGCCTGATGAGTCTGAAAATAGACAATATCTTGTAACTATTTGTTGAGACTCTCTATTTCATTATTCTTGGTTTTGATTTCTGTAGTCAGACTGCTATAGTTTGCCTTCTCTTGAGCTAGATTAGCCTCCATCTTCTGTAGCTTCTTTGATACTTTCAAATAATCAGTAGCTACCATAGAAGTGGATTCATTCAGACGCTCAAACCTATCTTGTGGTTTGAAAAGTGACATATCCATAGCCTCTGCATTCTTTATATAATATTTAGGCTGTATCTACTCATTTGGCTTGACTACATTAGGTGACAAATGGGTCACCGTTAGTTGCTTCTGGATTGGGTCAAATCGTGATCTCATATGTGATGTAACTAGGGATTTATTATCTTTTATCCTCTTTTTCTCCATCCAAGTTTCCCTATCCTTCTTATCTATGTTTGCTTGAATTTGGAAGGTAGAGGGAGAGGCAATGTGCCCACCCACAAAAGGATAACCCTATGGTAAGCCATAAGGAATAGCCAAATGTTGGCTAGAGGGAATCTAAAGAGGTATTCTCTTTGGGACAGAGGGGGAAAAATGAGGCAATGATGTGGCCCAAGTATTAATAGGTAGGGCAAATTAGGAAATAGGCACAGTAGAGGTGGTAAGGGATATTATTTGGCCAGATGGGATTGTCACCCCTATAGAAGAAGAGAGAGATTGAGAAGAATAAGGAGAAACAACACGTACCTGAGGAGCAACTAATGTACTCAGTGGTTGGTGTTGTGTGGGTTCTACCTCCTCCTCTAAATTAGGTTAAAGTTTTAGCCTCTTATGTTTCCTTTTTGTTTCTTCTTTTGGTTGTGCTATCTTCTCTTCAACATTTACCACTACTTCTAGTGGTGTTTGTATAAAACTAGGAACCTTGAAGGCTGACACTGATGGAGAAGCTTTGGGTGGTGAGGATACTACACTCTTTTGTTTTTCAATGGCACTGAGAGATTGGGGCCAGACAGTTATAGTCACTGTAGATGAGGTTTGTCTTGGGGCCTACACTATATCAGGGCTAGAGATTGGAGACATATGACATTCATCCCAAATTTCCTTCCATTTCTCATCTAAATCTACATTTCCAAAAGAGTGAGTTATCTCACAAATCTCCTGCCTATACTTCCAATAGGCTTCTATTTTCTCAGATTTCTAGTCTTTGTTCTTCAATGCCCTTCTTAAATCAGAAGTCATTTTGATTTTAGGATAAAAATCTTTTTGCTTAACATAAAAAGTCTCCCATGGCCTGGCCTCCTAAAGGGGCAAATCCATCAATTCTACATATAAATTAGGAATATATTCTTTAGGGTTTCTTCTATTTTCCTAAAAGGGATGGCCCTCATGCAAAATTCTAGCAGTGACCTTGTCATTCTTGACCCATGAAGTTATTAAATTGCTTGGGTCATATCCCCATTTATCTTCAATCAGATAGAAACCCAATAAAGCTATCTTTCTTAGCAACACGTGCTCAAAATCTCTGACCTTTAGGGCCATGTTGTTTGTTACCCATGGAATATCATACATTTTCTTCTTCTTCTTCTTCTTCTTCTTCTTCTTCTTCCCAGTGCCATATTCATTATCCACCACAGACACTTACCAGGTGACCTCTAAGAATGCTAACCTAAGAGTCAAAATCTTAGGTAACAACATTGGTTCTCCATTAAAACTATGGACTCTAATAATAGTATGATGGGATCCAAAAAAGTAATCACAAGGAATATTTCAATTTGTCATAAGGCCGGAGATACTTGGAGTTAATCTATTTTCAACAAGCTCTAGGCTTAGATGACAAAAGGCAGGGGCAATAAAAAATTCCCAAAATTTGTATGGGTTAGATGATTTGGACAAGATATGTGTCCATGCAGACACATGAATGGTCCTATTATGACCAAAATTGAGGTCATAGATATTTAGATGCATGTATTGGGAAAATATGCCAGAGTTTTGATACAACATGAGGTGAAACAAATAAGAAGAATACCTAAAAACCACTTTAGATTTAAAATGGGTGAGCTGGTCAACCATTGAATATGTAATTTTCTCAGAGAAATCCAGCCGATTCTCTTGAGTCTTGTCTACAATTTTTAACCTGAAGAGAATGGCTATTTGTTCTTCATAGACAATTATATCCTCTTTTATTCCAAAAATGAATGCCATCATAGAAAGTGCCTCTTGACTGGCCTGCACAAATTGTGCTCTTCCCATCAGTAGTAATGGCACAGTGGTATCATCATCCCCTAATTGCATTCTGATTTTAGAAACCTCAATTGATTATTGATATTTGCCCACATTTTTTGCATTTTGGTAATGGTGGGAAACATGGCTGTCTTGTCATGATATAGGGCCAACATGTCCTTAATGGCCTTTGGTGTAATTTGTACCATGAATGGACCCTATTGTATGGTATTTAAGGGTGCATGAAATAATTCAGCGCATATTTCAACCAAGTCAGGGCACAGATGTACACTTGGGATAATGAATTTTGCTAGTTAGGAAGTCCATATCCTCATTGTGAATGTTTCATATTATCTAGCCTTAGCTGTTTGAATACATCTTTGATGTGCCTTTGTTCTTAAAGATTTTCCAGACTTTTGAATGATTGGGTCCATGATTCCATCTGAAAAATCTTTCACCTTTTTTGGGTCGTTTGCATAACCAACTTCAGGGACTCTAGTCCGTGGATATGTCTTTAAGGGTTGTGCAGGGGCCAAAGCATATGATTTTCTTATGAGAAGCTTATCAATGGATTCGTAAATCCCAAACCCTTTTTTTGAAGACTATGCCTTCTCCATATCTATATCTATACTTGGAAATTGTGAACTTATGTAACAGGTATGGAGTTTTGCAATAGGGAAAGTACTTTCACTAAGTAGGTTTTGCTATGAATTGAAATTTATAGATAACAAGGATTTTCAAGCAGACACCAGAATGTTTGAGACACTGTTAAGCTTTAACTCTTGTTATGGGGTATTTAATGACCCATAAAGTCTAAAAAATGGCATTAAAACTGGATAATCATTACTAGATCTTATTAAATCTTTATGGGACAGCGAGTCAGACACGTCATGAAAGTGGTTGCATAAGGGTGTTTTAGGGAATGTTGGAGATTTGAGAGATATTTAATGTGTCAAGAATTTTAATTTTTTTGAAAAAGTTTCTAAGTCATGGTCACATGTTCAAAGAACACTTATTAAAAGAAAGAGTGGGAAAGACAAATGGAAAAACAAAGCAACAAGGAAAGGGAAACTAACTATAATACATTAGAGACATAGCTTAACTAAAATGTTTCAGGTAGATCCCATTCATAGGAATCTCTTTAGGTTCACCCTCCATTTTTTTAGCTCAAAAGAATTTTTTTATTTACATGCATGAATCTTATAGGGGCCAGTCCATAATGCTTCAAATTTAGTGTGTTGACCCGGCTTGGCAACTCTCGCATCCCATTTCAAAACAACTGAGCCTAATTCAAAATGAGGATTTGAAGTATTCTTATCAAAGTAGTATTTGATTATTTTTTGATGCTTCATTAATGAATCATGTACTACATCCATTTTTTCTTGAACTTCCAAGAGTTCAGCAAGTCTAACCTGCATGGGGCCATTTTCCTCAATTTTAATTTGTTTTAATAACTAGAGAACAATAATCTCCAAGCTTAGGGGCATTAGATTAGGCTTACCATAGACCAATTCATATGGGGTAATTTTTATCACCTATTTTAGGTGTAATTATATCAGCCCATAGTGCTATATTAAGCACTTTATGCCACTCTTTGTGATGATCAGCCCTTATTCTCTTAATAAGTCTAATCAGGTTCTTGTTGGTTGATTCTTCCAAACCATTACCCTAAAGGTAATAATTCAAGGAAGTTTTTAGATAGATTCCATGCTTTAGTGCAAATTCATATACTTTAGACCCTAAAAATGCTTTAGCATTATCTAAAATTATGGTACGAGGAGGCCCAAAGTGAGTAGTGATACTCCCTAGAAAGTCTATGATCACATTTTTTGTTGCTTTTTTGAGTGGCACTGCCTCACTCCATCTGGTGAAATAATATGTGGTAGTTAGAATCCATTTATGCCCCATAATCGACACTAGATTGCTCATTCTAATGAAGTCAAGACCCCATTGAGCAAAGGGTTCATCAACAATTATAGGACTAAGGGGCATTGCTACATTCCTTCTCATCCCCACATAATATTGACAAGATTGGCACTTTTTTACCAGTTGATAACAGTCTATAAATAAAGTGGGCTAGAAATAACTTACCTGAGTTATCTTTATAGCTGTGGTCTTTGCAGAAAAATGTTCACCTAAGACTCCATGGTGTATTTCATGTAGTATTTTCTTAGCCTCATCTTTCTCTATGTATCTTAAAAGTATGCCATCAGTATTTATTTTGAAAAGAACTTGGTCAATTAAAATAAAATGGATCCCTTGCTGCCTATAGTATCTCCTCTTGTTTTGAGAGAGATCTTTTGAAAAAATCCCATGTTTCATAAAATGGATCCTATTTGAGACCCATAAGTTTTGATCAACTTCTTATATCCTCAATACACTTTCCTTTTCTATTTCTTTAGGCATCATCTTTCCCATATCTTGAGTCATGTATTGGCACAACCCCCTACCTCTGACCAGCTTAGTGGGTATGACCTCTACATCATACTCAAGCATATTTGTTATCCAATTTGCTATTTTTTTAGTAATTTCACCCTCCATAATGTATTCTTTGACACTAGGATGAGCCACAAGTATCAGAATCTTACTTCTTGATACCATATGCCTAAATTTCTTGAGGGATTTTACCATAGCATATGCCTATTTCTCCACAAAGTTGTATCTAGCTTCATACTCCCTAAGAGTCCTTGAGAAAAATGCTATTTGGTGTTCTCCCTCTTGCCTATCATCTTTTTGTGTTAGGACAACAACAATACTGAACTCTCCTCCATAAACATACATTATAAAAGACTTAGAAAAGGCTGGGTTACTAAGTATTAGGGTTGTTGAAATTGCTTTCTTGACCTCTTCAAAGGCTTGTCTTCCTTATGTAGTCCACTTGAACACCAGGTCTTTCTTAAACAAGAGTGTCACTGGTCTCACTAGGCCTGTAATGTCTAATATGAACTGACTGATAAAATTAATTTTCCCCAAAAAGGACTGAACTACTTTCTTATTTACTAGCAGGGGCAAGTTCATTATGGCTGCAACTCTCTCTAGATCTATAGAGACTCCTTTGGATACTATATGTCCCAATAGTTTGCCTTGAGGTACTACAAAGATACACTTCTTGGGATTCAGGGATATTCCAAATTCTTGACACTTCTTAAAAATAGATTCTAGATGATCAAAATGATCAACAACATTCTTGGAAAAAATAGTGACATCATCAAGATAAATTAGGATGATTTTATTTACGAGTTCCCCAAATGCTACATCCATAGCTCTTTAAAAAGTGGTTCCAGCATTTGATAGGCCAAATGGCATCTTGGCATATGCAAACATTCCCCATTTGGTAGTAAATGCAGTCTTGTATTGGTCTTCATCAGCCAACCAAATTTGATTGTATCTAGAAAAACCATCTAGCAAGGAAAATCTCTCTGATCCAGCCATAGTTTATAAAATTTGTTCCATAAAATGTAGGGAATAGTGATATTTTAGAGATGCTCTATTTAGGTCTCTAAAATCCATACAAAGCCTTATGTCACCATTCTTTTTCCTAATTGGTACTAGATTGGATACCCAGGTTGACTGTTTAATTGGAAAAATTATTTTAGATTCTAAGAGTTTCTGCAACTCATCCACCATTAGAGGTTCAATCCTTAGATTCACTGGCCTTTGCTTTTGTCTGACTGGCTTAGATCTTTCATTCAATTCTAGGGTGTGCTGAATGATGTCTCTGTTATAACCATGAAGGTCTTCATAGGTCCAAGCTATTACTCTATCATATCTTTTTCACAAGTCAATTAGTCTTTCCCTTTCCTCTTGAGTTGAGGAATTTCCAATCTTTAGCTTTCTCCCTTCACTCACTTCTATCTCAAAATAATCTGCTTTATTTGCTTGAAACCTTTTCTTCTCTAGGCTTACATCTTCTGGATCAAATAGGTTTTCTAAAGTGATCAAGCCTTTGGGAAGCTTATTGGTCTTTAATTAAATAACTTGGTCTCCATATGCTTCTTCAATTTTAGGTTACAATTGATCAACAAATTCTCCTGATTGTTGCAAGAATGAGAGTACCTGAGAATCATTTTCAAAGACTTGCCAATTTTCATCATTGTCTGGAATAGTCAGCCTTACTATAACTTTGATTGACTCATTGTTGACTAATAGGCCAGTTGTTGGATCAAATTGTGAGCCAATCTATGCCATCCTATCTACTTCATAATTTTGGGTTCTAGGAACTACTTCAATATTGAAAGCTTCAAAATCTTCTATTTAGTCCCAAATTTTGTGTCTATAGGATCTCATCCTTACATTTTTAGCTATTGCCTTTTCTCTATCTATTTCACCACTAGTTCTGAATCTCCTTTTACTATCAGATTCTTTACTCCCTTCTTCTTGGCTAACATGAGCCCATGTACTAAGGATTCATATTCAACACAATTATTAATACAGGCAAATTGGAAACGAATAGCTCTTTAAATTTTCTCACCATTTGGAGCAACAAGACAAATTCCTACTCCAACACCATTTTTACTTCTAACCCCATTAAAATTTAAGGTCCAAATTTTTGAGTCTTTTTTAGATTCTTGAGTATTTGGCATTTCTTCCCTTAAAACATTTGGGATTTCATGGTCTTCATAAAAAATGACATAAGTGCCCAGACCAGTAGAGTCATAATTTCCATATGGTTCACTTTGCATCATAGCTAACAAATGGTTATTTTCCTCTTCTTGGTCATGTTCAGTCTAGTCACCTAACTCTTCAACAAAGACCCTTTCTTCCTTATTTAGCATAGCATGAGCTACCTCTAATTTTGGGGTTGGTTCATTGGTGATGTGATCTTTAGATAGTGGCTCAGATAGTATTTTCATTTTTGAACTATATTTGATTTTTAGGATGAGGTGAGACCAATCAAGTGACATATATCCTCCTATCTTGGCTATGAAATCTCTGGATAAATATAGGCCAAATATAGGAGGGTATATCTATGACTACCACATCTTGATTTACAATTATATTAGGGCAAGTATATAAATGCAATGGGAGTTGTTTAATTTTCCCTATTGTTTGCACTGATTTTCCATCCAACTACATAACTCCTCTACTAAGTGGGTCATACTTTATTTTTAAAGCATCTACTATTTTCTTAGGCATTACTATAGTACTGGTCCTTGAGTCTATCATTGCATTATGCAACAATTTCTTTCCAACTATCAAAGTCAAATAGAAGGGCTCTGGTTTGGATTTACTTACCTCTAGTGCATTGTTCAAAAGGGCTGTTGTCTGTAGAGGAACCATATCTTTGAGCTTTTCTTTATCAGCAGGTCTTTTTTTGGTACCAATATGTTTAGGCACTACTTGGCCCTATAAAGCTTCTTTAAATAGTGTCTTTTGCTCAGAAATAGCTAATATGTCCCATATTGACACATGTGCTGGGGTCCTCTTCAGTTAATCCACCACATTCATCGGTCCTAATGTTTGGATTCTTGGATAATAAGGGTACCTTGATTTTTCTTGAACTTGTCCAAGAATTACTTGTTTCTGCACTAGCTAAGGTATTTCTTGTCTATCAACTATGTTTTGATGACCTTGAAATGGAGGATTCCCCATAACTTCATTATTTGCAACTTCAAGTTATTCCATCATCCTTCTCTTGGCTCTGGTGTAGTAATCTAATTGTACTACTGGCTTCTTGGAAGTAGAAGATTCATTTAAGAACACTGACTCTTCATCTTCAACCCATGAAAACAAAGCATGTTCAGTAGCTATTTATTCTTCTTGTTGTAAGGATATCCCTTGCATTTGAGCCATCAAGACTGAATTTTGCATACTAGGGGATTGGTAGGCTTGAGTATCAGAAGTACTTGCAAATTATCCATCCATTCTTCTTTGCTCTACTATTTTTTGTTGTAAATTACCCATGGGACAATCTCTAGGCATATGAGCATTATTACAAGAAAAACACCAGGCATTGGTGTCATCTACATAATTATTATACCCTTGAACAATCTCCCTTTTTGAATTAGGGGGAATAGTCTATGAAGGTGTAGGGACTGCCACTAATTGGTTTGATGGCTAAGGGTTAGTTTGCCTTTGAGAACCATGATACTAGTTTGGCTATGGTGGAAATATATTTTCTTGGTAGCCTTGATATTGGGGTTTAGTATAAGGATTCTGCTATCTTTTAAGGTTAATTATCTCATTAGAAAATGTCCTTAAGATGTTCTTGACATCATCCATCTTAGAAGACTGGACAGGGACAAGTTCTTTAGTAGGTTGTTGAGGAAATGTATACATAGACACAGGTGGGGCTATGGAATTAGGGGTTTCTTGAGGAAAAGGTAAGGTAATCTCTAGAAACATGGGCATGAGAGGCCTTGGGGGCAACTTTCTAGTATCTATTAAGTTATTTTTAGCTTTGACTGCATAGTCATAGGCTTCTGGCAGAGTCTGACCTTACTGATATATCTAAATTTAAGGCTTTAAGATAAAAACTATAGCCATACCTGGTAATGGTCTTGCTGTAGCTAGAATTCTTTCCCAAGTCTTTTGAAATATTGAATTGAAATCAGTCGTTGCTTCTTGTGGTGCCCTTTTGATAGTAATTAATTATTGCAACAAAGAAGATTTATCACCCTTTTCTTCAAATATTTCAAAGAAAAGATCTCCAAGTTGATCCCATGTAGATATTGTATTTGGGGTCAAATATATGTACCATTCTAGATCCTTCCCTTTAAAATAAGTTGCTAACAATATTATAGCCATATTCTGCTATGTGACCACATGTATTGCACAGACATTAGATACATCCTGTAAATGTTCTTCAGGTGTTTTGAAATCTTTCCCACTAAATTTGGGTAGAGCTTTCATGGCATTTACTATAATAGGATCCCAAGTGGCTGGTGGTACTAGGAGAATCAGAGGATTTCTAGTGTTCCAACTTGCATAATTCCTTGGGGGTATAGGTGCTCCCATGTTTACTCTTGGTATTGCTATAGACTGATTTACCCTTCTTCTTGGATTAGTTATCAATGGTGGTAAAATAATACCTAGATTTATAGTAGATTGAGATCTTGTTACTGGTCCATAGCTCTGACTCCCTGTAGCTCTCTGGTTCATATGGTCTTGAAAAAAACTTCAATATTGTCCCACCAGGCATGCCAAAAACTATTGATGCTTAGAATTGTGCTATTTCTAACACCAACAATGGGAAGTTTCAGGAATATGGGACTTGCGACCTGAAATGACCTCTAGTTTTTTAAAGAAGCTGGCTCTTCTTTACTCAAAAGTATTACAAGAAAAAGGATAGAAATTAAACAAAAACACTAATGCAATGAAAGAAAATCTAACTATGATGATGCAACTAAATTTAATTTGATCCTTAATACTAAGAATAGTGAGGCTATCTTTTGGATTCAATTACATTAAAGAGCAAACAATGCATGATCAATGTAAAAGATGAAAACAAATAGAATCAAAGGCTCACAACTTGGATGATTTTTGTAGTAACACAAAAATATCAACAAAGGCACATAATTCAGTCTTCTTATTAATTTTTTAAATACATGCTTAGTGATACAAACTTTATAACTCAAGAAAATAGAATAAAGACAAATGATATTCTTGGCCATAACTAGAAAGTCTAAAACTTCTTGATAACAATCTCTTGTAGAAAATTCTCTCTCTCTTCTTATGATCCTTTCTGATGATCTCTATACCCATATTTATAGCATTGGATTAGCCCTAGATTGCCTCCACATTCCCAACCCAATGGTCTAACTAAAATCCAACTGAATTGGAAGTGTTTAACAAAGATATCTTTCAGATCTCTAACGTTGGCCTCTCTGCAAGTTCAAATCCCAATGGCCTAACTGAACTGGAACTTAACAAGAAGTGTTTAATAGAAGATATTTTCTAGATCTAAAATGTTTAGTCTCCCTACAAGTTCATTGGCTGAATTACATACATGTGACACTTTTCACTGTGAAATAGGCGAGGACACTTGGTAGCTTCTACTTGCCTCACTTGAAAATTGTCTCATTATTCAGGAGGCACCAAAAAATGACACTTGGTAGCTTCCATGGCACTTACAAAAAACACATGACACATTCCACTGCAATATACTCTTTATTGTGTCTTTATATCGAGAGTGCTCTGTCTTTGACATCTGTCATAGTCTACTGGTCTGAAACTTTACCAACTTATAGAGAATAGGACCCACAAGACTTCTTGCATGAGTAACTTTAAAAGGGGAATGGGGATAGGTGTCACTTTCCACGTATCTTTAACAAATGATATGTGTCAACTTCTACTTGTCTATAGAAGCTTTTAGATACTTTTTGAGATTCCTACAGAAGGTGACACATGGCGGTATCCTCTGAGCTTTAGCTACACTATAGAAATATTTGAGACTCATTTTAGATTCACATGGATAGTGACACTTGGTGGCTTCCACTGACTCTAGAAACAAAACCCAAGGCCCACCACAGTCTTTACTTAATAATGAAACAAAATGAAGAAATTGTGGATCTTGACACTTGACAACTTCCACTGTGCTTTAGCTAGGGACACGTGGCAACTTCTGTTGAGCTTTAGCTAGGAACACATGGTGGCTTTTACTACTTGTATAAAAACATATTGAAACCTTCCACAGTTGCCACTTGGTGTCCTCCATGCGCACTGAGAAAATCTTATCGAAAGAAGCTATTGAAACTCATAAGAAACTTGAAATGCTGATGCCAACACTTGTCACGCTCTGCTAAGTTATAATGAGACACATGGCATGTTCTGTGTAACTTATAGAAATTATAAAATGTGTCCTAGCTAATGACACTTGGCAGCTTCCACTCGACTTTGATACTTAGACAAAATTTAGGAAAACTTGAAACTTGTGCCCACGCTCTGTGTCAAAAACTTCACTACCTTGAAACCAAAACACGTAGGGACAAAACTTGGAGTGTATAATTGAAACTCAAAAAATAAAATGTAGAGTATTTTACTCTATATTAAACATCAAGAAATTGTCAAAATATAGTATCACAAAATATCCAAGATTAAGGCCTTCATGATCTTAGACTTGGTGCTTCTATAGGATAAGAACATGATAATAAGGGAAAACATGATAAGTTCAATCCTTTATAGATTAGGCCATATCAGATCTTATAGATCCTAGGTAAGAATTCCTTCTAGTTGAAATACCTCTAAGTTAATGACCTCACCTTTCTATTCAATGGACAGTTTTTAAAGAACTACTTCATGGCTACTAGAGATGCATCTAAGTAAATTATAAATGGAGATTTAGACTAGGAATAGATTAAATTTCTTACTTTATATATTAAATTTCTTACTTTATAGATTAAATTCCCTATTTTTATATTAGATTTACTATGTTATAGAATTAATTATCACTTTTTTATACATTCTACTTTCAGTAGATTAGTTGTTATGATTTCTAGATTAATTTTCTAAAGTTACATGATAGACTAGTTGATTTTTTACATGGATATTATAAATTAACTACCAAAATTAAGGTGATTATTCATAAGGATACTGCATTGGTCCTCATAGGGATTTACTCTAACAATACTAGATATTTTAGAGTCAAAGTATGTATTGTAACAGAATTAGGTTCTGCTTTAATTGAATGAGTTTACTAGACATCTAAGATTTACTTTGATATAATCATGTAAATTTGAGAAAGAATTTCCATTTCCAAAGATAAAATACACTATAACATGATAAAACTTGGATAAGTGATAATAAACGTAAAACTAGATACACAATGATAGGGAATTATTAACCAAAATAATATTTATTGCACATACACCCAACCAATAGTGATTCCCAACCTTTATTCTATCTGTATTTCAAAAAAAAGTCAACCACATAAATTGATAGAAGATGGGTGATTCAAGCAATCTCTACTAGGGTTATGGATGTCTGACTAGTAGTAGATTAAGGATTGGATTGGAATCAGAGGTATCTATGTTAGGGATATGAATTCCTAGATGGTAGCATATCAATGGATAGACTTCCCTTATTGTTTGGTTATTAAATTTAAGTCAACATAAAACCTACATTATTTATCCAAAATTTTGTCAAATACTCTCTTAAAAATAAGATTAAATCCACAAGATCACACACTCAAATCCAAGGATTGGAAAGGGTTAGTATGTTGCATAAGAAAATGAGAGTTTATTTCAAGGTCTAGTTTGTTTATTCATTTCTTTGTAGGGATAAAGTTTGGTTATCCTACATTTGTAAGATTATGGATTCTTAAAATACTTGTGAGTATTTTCTCTTATGATTTGTCATTTGTTGTACCCTAACACACACACCCTATTTTAAAAATTCAAAATATGGACCCAATATTTTTACTATCTTTATTCAAACCACTTTAAACCTTAGGAATACATTATATGGATTTATTTAGGTAAAATTCTAAGGTTATCTTGAGAGTCTAAAGTTATAAAAATTCAAAATATGAAAATAAAAGCTTGAATTATCATCTTCATTTATCCTAAATCTTAAGTTTTCATAATTATCATGCTTTATAGGATTAACAATACTAATGTTTCGTCCTAGTATTTATATATTTTGAATGACCATAGGACCATTAGTAGGGTCTAATCACTTATTCATAAACATCCCTAACTTTATTATGTATAATATTGGAATAGGTGGAATCAACACATTATCCAAAACTTTTGGTCCTTTGAAAAAGTTTCTAAGTCTTTAATGATCCTGAACACTGACAGTCCAACAGATGGCATCTATATGGTATATGGAGCCTTTAGATTTCATAAAATCTCTAAGTTTTTAAATTTTATGAACTTTGATAAGATGCCACATGATTTTATTTCATTAAATGAAACCTCAAAAGCTTTAAAAGTGCAGTTAATGATCTAAAGGTTATGAGTTCCTACCTTCTAATGGTTTAAAGTTCCCTCAATCTAATGGTTTTGAGCTTATAAGCTTTGAACATTCGATACTTAACAAATTTTTATTTACCCAAAACTATGTAAACATTACATGGTTCTAATGGCCTTACAACCCCACAATTTACTACTTCCAAGCTTCCAAGCTCTGAGATGATGACAAGTGGCATAATTCTATTGGCCCAAACTTCTAAGAGGAGACATACTTGGTCAATGAACTAATGATCCCATGGATTTGAGTCCCTATAAGTCTATTCTTTCAAGTCCATGCCACATGTTGACATTCTATCATATAAAACATTTACATAGGTATGCATACATCAAATAAATCTTGTGCTCCTATGCTCTTATGCTTTCAAGTCCCCATAGACCTGAGGTGGCTCCACGTGACACAATTATGTTAACTCATTGCCTTAAAATATATAAAACTGATATGTAGATCTAAAGGCCCAAGTGAATGATAACAAGACAAGTGTCATAATTTAGAAGACATAGGCTCAAAGTATACATAAATGAGCTCCACAATAGGGAAAATAAGTGAATAAATGAATATTTTATAGCTATCTAAAATATGATGATTAGACACATAAAACTATCAAATAATTACCATTTGGAAAACAAGTGAACCCACCAAAGCTGACAAGTGCATTCAAATAAAAATGGGAATGAAACCAAAAAGATATTTTTTGTATTGATGACATAAGAATGCATTCAAGGCTCAGACTTTTGTGTAATATATGCAAATTTTAGTTGAAATTTAGTCATTTCACCACCAATCTATCAATCAAATTTTGTATATTTTGAGCCATCAAGCATCTAAAGAGCCTGAAATTTTTTAGTGAACTTATAGAGAGAAAACCATATAATTTTCAAAATAAATTATAGAGTTTGGATTAAAAAATGGCCTCCTCTTCAAATCAAATGAATGCTCAAGCCCCCTTAGTTTATTCTTTTATGGGAGGAGAGGAATATATAGAAATAATGTTCAATAAATCTACTCTAGAATTCAAATTTATTCATTATTTAGCCCTTTAGAATGCCATAGAGTCTATAGTTCCCTACTCCACATAGAACTAACTATCTATAGACATGAAACAATACATTGATGACTTGCTACCCATTAAGACATAAGGTATTCATCTAGTGGAAACAAAAATAGAAGTAATGCCTTTCATAGACTTAATTAGAGGTTTATTTTTCAATAGAACATTTCATGAATATTAATTGCATAGTAGAAAGAGTAAAAATGTAGTCATATTTATTTCTAGTAGGGATTTTGATAGGTATATCAGGCTTCCATGGCCTAAAAATTATTATAACCAATTCTCAACCAATGTTTGGCTTAAGCATAACATAGTTAATGGGAAATTGAAACAATGGCTAGTCAAGGGCCATAGCCTAAACTTCAAAGGAGGAATTTATTCTAATAGTATTATAAAATTCAGACTTGAAATTAGGATAACTATGGCTCTCCTCAATAGGTTGTATGGTTTTATAAATATAGATTATGTGCAATTAGAATGGGTCCCTCTACCATACATCCTTTTAACTTCAAACAAGTTAGTTACCTTGGGGTAAGTTATAAGTGCAAGGTTGAAATCACAAAAGTTTTATCCTAATCAAAGGCCAATTGATGGTAAATTTTACATGATGTCATGCCTACTAGATTCCATCATGGGAAAAATCCATAAGACACATGGGAACTATGTAAGCCTTCAATAGAGTATATAGTAATATAATCTATGAAGATTATTATTTCATGTTCATTTATAGACACAAGAATGAAATTTAAATTATGTGTGAGAAAATATACCATCTAGTATATCAGGAAATCTATGGCACTCACATGCCTAGACTATCTAAGAACATAACAAAAAGTATTGAAAAAATGGGGGATTATTGGTACTACCCTAACTATACATTAATTAGAATTGAAGGCACAAAGGAAACTCATCTATTCCTACCATGCCACATGCTAGAAAAAATTGTAGAGTAGGAGGTGTCTTTTCAACTATATAATAATATTGATGAGTAGCCAGGTTAAAAGTGTAAGTCCTACTACAATAAAACTCCTTTGAGTATTGGCCAACTTCAATATATGGTTAGGCCACATTTTATCCAAGTTAGAAAATCTATGTCTTACTAGTTTGAAGGTGGCCTAATTTAGGGAATGGGATCAAAAGAAGAATATCAGACATACTTGATGGAGCTCAAATAAAATAAGAAGGTGAACATTTTTTATGGACACCATGAGTATAATCATGATGTTGTTTTTCTAAATGAATTAGATAATATTAAGGTATGAACAAGATTGAAGGATTAAAAAATGTCCATGTTTTATGCTCAAGATTTTTAGTACACTCCTAAAATTACTAAGGAGCAAGTTAAAGATATGGAAGAATAAAAATAAAGATCCTAGAGCCATTAGTGCCCGCATACTTAGCCATAAGATTTGGATGGCTTAATACAACTTCCCTATCTTATATAATAACAATCAGGTTTATAAGAATGAGAGTCTAGTAGTCAAAAGGAATCAAATCCTTGAATAAGAGGATACATTATAAGAGGCCTCCCCTATCCCAACTATCATATTCATCTTTATACATGACTATAATTTTAGGAACAATTACTGTTAAGGAGAGAATAAATCTTCAGGACCAACATAAGAGCACATTATTAGTATCACCTTTGCTACCACTTACAACTATAACCCAGGCAAGTCTCATTAAATTTTTAATATCTTAATTCATATTAATTTTAGCTAATTCTACTTATTCTCAAGCACCTTTAGTAAGTACAAACTCATTCATTACAATTAATGAGGAGGCATCCTCTTAAGCACTCCCTATCATGCCTGACCTTGCTCCATTCACCCTTCATCCCACTACTATTATCCCTTTATTCATGATTCCTTCACCACCACCTGTAGTGATACTTCCACCACTATAGTTCCCTCAATTTTTTCACCACCTCCCTCTCCTTTCACTTCCACTATGGTCACTTACAAGAGGAAGGCTAAGGGTCCTTCCACTTCCTCTAAGGGAAAAAATAGAATAAATTCCATCTGTTGGTATCCCTAATGTTGGGTGAATATTTTGTTAGTCAGTAGTCTGATTGAGAAAAATAGGTCTTATCATCCACATCAAAGGAGAGTGGTCGGCCCAGTGTGTAGGTTTACTACATCAGAGGTGGACAAATCTCTCCTCTCATTAAGGGGAGGTTCCCTATAAATATGCAAGAGCTATATATAATATAAATATGCAGAAAATAACACTCGGAGGTGGGATACCTCATCCATCTCTCTTTTTTTAGAGATGATGTTTACAAACAAAGGAGAAGATCTTAGTGAAAACAATGAAGGCACTTATCTTCTTTCAGAAGTGTTCTTATAGGAAACATCAGGAGTTCCTTTCAGGTAGTGACAAAAAACTAGTAACACAGGTGCAGTAACCAGTAGGATGAAATAGAACACAAAGTTTCCACCTCAACTACCCAAAGAGTATAACACAAAGGATAATGGGGGCATAAAGTCATCCCAGAATCCTCAACATAGAAAGAAAAGAAAAACACACACTGAAAGTAAATGTGAAAGTGTAAAGTCTTCCCATATTTGGCTTTATGACACCTTCCTTATTACTTTCACTAATTATGCTTGCCAAATTAAATAGATGAGAACACATTCAAAAGATAGACATAAGAATAATATCTTAAAATGATACAAGCCAAAATAGCACAAATTTTGTAAACAACTTGCTTTCTCATTCAGATAAAATGAAATGAAATTACAATCTGAGATCAATGTCTTAGTATTCTCCTTTCAACTAGGCAGAGTTTCAATTCTGTAAAAATGAAAAATTCTATCTTCATAATGAGAGAAATTACAATATATAGCACTTCCAAAAAAGACTTGGGCACTTTTTCCTATGGGACAACCCATGCTACAGTCAACGTCTTCAATGCGCCTTCAGTTCTATCTAGAGGGACCATGTTGGGAACAACACATCACCTTAACTATGGTGTGTCCATTCATCTAATATGTCTCTTCCTTGGTATGGACTATATAGTCCTTTTCCTGATGTCTATGTAGCTATCCAATTTGCCATTACGTCATGGCAAAAAAATAGGCTTGCATCCTTGATTTGGTGCACTCAGAAGTCTACTTGATCCACTGTTTCACCTACTAGAAAGAACTCTGTTGAAGATATTTTTGGTCCTTTGGTCTTGCTCCTCTATCCCCTATAGAAATTTGAGTCTTTGAGCTCTATTTTCAGCCAGTCACTTGGTTCTCCCTTTAATTTCTGTGCTTTATTTGAATTTCCATGGATATTCCCTCACTTTAAATTTGACATTTGCAGGACTGTCAATGGTCCCTAGCTGCTTGAACCGTGTTGAAATTTGAACCTATGGACCATTTGAAAGTTCATTGGTTCATCATTTTGTCAATTCATTCTATCTCTTTTGGTCCATTACTTCCCTACCTAAGCACTTCTTTGCTCTCTGGTTGAACCATCACTTTAATTGAACTTGCCTTTGGAATCATCCATGTTGCTTCTTTGTCCTTTCTAGCCCTTCTTGTCTAAGTCTTTGGGGGATCCTTTTTGCATCTTTGACAAGTGGCAAGTTTTTATATTATGAAACTCATTAGAAACTTATGAAAAATGGGATCCATGACACGTCTTGCCTGAGCAACTTCAAAAGGGGAACATGGATGCAAACACTTGTCAAATTTCACTGAGTCATAATAGGACATGTGACATATTTCGCTTAACTTATAGAAGCTTTAGAAACCTTTTGAGAGACTTTAAAAAGATGACATGTGGTAGCTTCCACTCTACTTTGTAATTGACATGTGGTGGCTTCTGCTACGCTTAATCTTTTCAGTCAGGCTTTTCCTTCACTTTCGGTCAGGCTTTCTTCCTGGGTAAATTCCTTCAGACAAAATGTTTGAAGGAATTCCTTTAGATAATTTGTTCTAAGGACTCTACTTTGCCTTTTTACTTGTTCATTTTTTTGAAGGTGTTCACTTTGTCCATTTTTGCTTGCTGCCCTCTGTAAAGGCACTTGTTCCTTTGGTTTTGGGGCAGCGCCTAAAACTTACCGATTGAACCAAACAATTGAACCAACTTTGGTTCAATGGTTCAATCAGTTCATTCTTTGTTATTTGGTTAAGTCTTTTTGATCTTTTGAACCAAGTGCATTAAACTAATTAGTCATTGAACCCGTTAAACTATTGAACCAAAATGGTTCAAGGTTCAACGGTTCAATGGTTCAAGCCTTTGTTTCTCACTAAGTGTTTGAAGCCATGGAACTTTGAAGTGGTTGAACTTTGAACTTTGATGTGCTCAACTCTTGTCGACGACATTGAACCTTGAATCCATTGAAACCTTGAACCTTTTTGCTTCAAGGTTTAATGGTTCAATGGTGCTTAGAAGCTTGCTGATTAAATTCTTTTGATTGAACCAAGGTGCTAAACCAATCCCGAAAATGCCTGAGTGTTGGAAACTTGTTCTTTTGAATGAATTTTCCTACATAAGCCTTTGAACCTATTGAACCTACTAGTCCCTTTACTAAAAAATCTTGAGAAATGAAGAATTTGAAAGCTCAGAACAAATTTCAAGAAGGGAAGAGATTATTTTGGTCTGTTGAACCAAAATAGTTCACATGTTGTCCCAAAAATGAGAAGTCTATTTTTGGGGACAATGGCTGGCTCCAGTTGGGGAACTTCTTTCAGATGAGAACTTGGAACAACTGAGGGGAGTAGAAACCAGAATCTCTAGTGCCTTGAAGTGTGCCATTGGGCTACAGAGTCATGATACCCAAAAAAAAGGTTCCAAAAATGAAAATGAACAACATAATATAAAAAACTATTCAAATATATAAATGTACAGGTGAACTTATTTCATACTTCAAGAATTGAAGTACTTTAAATGTTGCCCCCTGAGAGGCAGTGAAAATGGTGCTTTGTCCTGATAAACTAGTAAGAATCCATTTTCTCCCTAGAATCGCTGATGGGTGAATGGAACTCTCCACCAGGAAACTAATTTTTTGTGTCTTGCCTTTGGTTTTCTCCTCTTGCCCCACAACAAGACTCAACTTTTAATCCAAAAACCATGAATTTTTGCTCTCTTGGCAAAGAGTTCTTTTTCCTAATTTTGGTGTAGCAGCATGGTCCATTACCATAATTGGTTGCTCTTTTGATTTAGTCTAGTATATGATTTGATTGTTCCCATTCAACACCTGCCAATGATTGGCACTATCAGGCATACTTGGTGTTGTTCTATCTAAACCAATTCCTATATCATCACCTATATATTTTTATCTGATGAAACATGAATGTCTTCAGTAAATAAAAAATAATTACCCCTACCTAAAGACTCAAATAGAATTTGAGCTTTAGGCCTTGATGTCTGAGTGATAACATATTTTGCCTCATTCTCAAGAAGTAACCTCTACATTACACTTTTA
Source organism: Torreya grandis (assembly GCA_037957365.1). NCBI lineage: Eukaryota > Viridiplantae > Streptophyta > Pinopsida > Cupressales > Taxaceae > Torreya > Torreya grandis. The sequence goes on along the minus strand of JARHVA010003154.1, from coordinate 758,540 downwards.
ATAGGGATTCTTACCTCAGATAAGTCCATGCTCAATTCACCACCAACATCCCTACAGAAATTCTACCCAAGAAGGATGCCATAGGATGCAGGGATGTCAACCACCAAGATAGTCATCTTAATTCCCTTGTCTGGGAATGCTACAATTGCAAATTGGGCATCCTTGATCTGCCCCAGTAGTGGTACTTGCATGTTTTACATGGAGAAGCATCTACCAAAGGTTTTGGTCAGTGTAAGGCCAAGGGATTTAGCCACTTTGGCAGGCATAACATTGTCTAAGGCTCTAAAATCAATGATGCCATTATTCAGCTGATGTCCATTTATCAGCAATGAGATATAGAAAGGTTCAGTCCTGCCAGGAGCAGTAGGGGGAGTAATGACAAGGTTTTTCTTGGTGGGTGCATTCTTGGGAGAATCACAAATCACCTTGGGAATTGCTTGTCCTATAGGGGTGTTTTGGTTCTTCACACACTAAACTAATTTATCTAATTGCTCAGGATGGGACTGCAAAGATTCAAATTTAGACATTTGAATTTTGGTTTTCTTTATATGGTCAATTATGACAAATGCCTAGAATGAGCCAAGAGTAGATGATGGGAATTCATCCTTTTGATTTTTGGAAGGGGGAGGACTAGACTAAAAATTTGAAGAAGAAGGCATAGGGGCATTTGAGGTACTTACCTTTCTTACAATCACTAGGTCCTTTGGCTAGAAAGGAAGAGTGTATCCCCGCTTAGCAATTGAAACTGTTGGTTGAGGTCATTGCTCTACTTTCTCCTTATCAGCTGGTTGAGCTGATAGATTTTTGGACTAGGTAAATACAACATATGATCCCTCAGTTGGATTACCTTCACTTCTAGGTTCATCCAAATAATTCAAGAAACCAATGTTGGAGTTGCCAACTAATTCTTCTTCTTCCTCAATGAAGAGATTAGCATCATCTTTAAGATTCAACTCAGGCTGGAATGAGAAATCTGATTTAGCTTCAAGATATCCAACTACTAAGTTGTTTGGAGGTGCTTCAAGGGCGAGGTTCCTCTATGGCAGAGGAAGGCGATTTTGTTGTCCTTGATTCCTGGCAGCATTCCCTTGGTATGCCTGATTCTAAAATGTCCTCCTGGGCATATCTCTATATGTAGGAGTAGATGACATCCGTTGTGCCATTTGCTTTTTGAGAGCTAACACTTCATTTGATAGCTTTTGTACCATTGGGTCGGTGGTGACTGTAGGTGAGTATTCAAAAGATGAAGAGGATTTACCTTTATTAGGGTCTCTCTTTATCTTTCCTACAAAGATAAGGTCATCTTCTACCTTAGTAGCCAAGTCTTGAGTAGTAGCAAGGTCTATGTGTCTATCCTGTCTTAGTAGGAAGCTCACTTCAGGCAGCTATGAGTTGATGAAGAAACACTTGAGATTCTAAGGTGTCAGCTGGGTGACCATGGGAATCTTGTGCCTCAACTTGTCAAACCTAGCAATGAAGTCCCTCATAGGCTCATGGGGCTCTTTCTTCATCGGTGTGAGCTGGGCTAGCAAGGCATGTGCATCTTCTTTAGGCTTGAATCTGGCTTCAAATTTGTCTTTCAAAGTGTCCCAATTAGTCACTGATCGAGCTTGCAAATGGTAGAACCAGTCTAAAACAACACCTTGTAGTGTCTCCATGAATAGCCTGACTGCTATGTCTTCAAATTCCACCCTTATTATGCCAAAGGATATGCTAAAAGCTACAATGTGTTCATCAGGATGAACTTTCCCATCACTAAAGAATTTGGGGAAATTCTTCCTTGAACTATGTGGAAGCTCATGAAGAGGTGGAGTTAAATTTAGTGGACCAAAATAGTTACCCCAAGGGCCTTGAGCCATGATTTGATTATGTAAAAGTGGGATCACAAATATGGGTGGAGAATGGATAGGCAAAGCTCTGCTAGCAGTAGAAAAAGAAGCTCTACCTTGTGTTGGTGACCTAGTAGGGCTAGGAGGAAGACTCCTAGTTCATTGAAGGTGAGGTTGTGGAGGAAACAACTCAAAATTACTCTGCTGCACTAACTCAAAAGTAGGGTCAACAACACCTTGAGATTTTTGGCTTCTGGTATAACATGGAGTTTCCAGATTGTAGAACAAAAATGGAAAAGAGTAGGATCTGCTTTAGCTTGAAGTTTGAGACTTCAAAATGCGCACTTTTCCCCAGTAGAGTCACCATAAAGACTGTTGGGTGAATATTTTGTTAGTCAACAGTCTAATTAAGCAAAATAGGTCTTATCATCCATAAAAAAGGAGATTAGTCAGCCCAATGTGCAAGTTTACTACATCAGAGGTGGACAAATATCTCTTCTCATCAAGGGGAGGTTCCCTATAAATACATAGGAGATATATATATTATAAATATGTAGAAAATAACACTCGGGGGTGGGATACCTCATCCATCTCTCTTTTTTCAGAGATGATGTTCACAAACAAAGGATAAAATCTTGGTGAAAACACTAAAGGCACTTCTCTTCTTTTAGAAGTGTTCTTGCAGGAAACATCAAGAGTTCCTTTTAGGTAGTGAAAAGAAACTAGTAACATAGGTGTAGTAACCAGTAGGATGAAATAGAACACAAAGTTTCCACCTCAACTGCCCAAAGATTATAACATAAAGGAAGTCATCCCAGAATCCTCAACCTAGAAAGAAAAGAAAAACACACTGAAAACAAATGTGAAAGTGCAAAGTCTTCCCACAGTTGGTTTCAAGACACCTTCCTTATTACTTTCACTAATTTTGCTTGCCAAATTAAATAGATGAGAACACATTCAAAAGACAGACATAAGAATAATCTTCTAAAATGATACAAGCCAAAACAACATAAAGTCTGCAAACAACTTGCTTTCTCATTCAGATAAAATGAAATGAAATTACAATATGAGTTCAAAGTCTCAGTATTCTCCTTTCAACTGGGTAGAGTTTTGCTTCTGTAAAAATGAAAAATTCTATCTTCATAACAAGATAAATTACAATATATAGCACTTCCAAGAAAGAGTTGGGCACTTTTTCCTATGGGATGGCCCATGCTGTAGTCAATGTCTTCAATGCGCCTTCAGTTCTATCTGGAGGGACCATGTTGGGAATAATGCATTGCCTTAACTATGGCATGTCCATTCATCTAATATGTCTCTTCCTTGGTATGGACTGTCTGGTCCTTTTCCTGATGTCTATGCAGTTGTCCAATTTGCCATTACTTCATGGATGAAAAATAGGATTGCGTCCTTGATTTGGTGTGCTCAAAAGTCTACTTGATCCACTGTTTCACCTACTAGAAATAACTCTTTTGAAGATATTTTTGGTCCTTTGGTCTCACTCCTCTTTCCCCTGTAGAAATTTGAGTCTTTGGGCTCTCTTTTTAGCTAGTCACTTAGTTCTCCCTTTAATTTTTGTGCTCTATTTGAATTTCCATGTATATTCCCTCAATTTAAATTTAACATCTATGGGACCATCAATGGTCGCTAGCTGCTTGAACCGTGTTGAAATTTGAACCAATGAACCATTTGAAAGTTCATTGGTTCATCGGTTCGTCAGTTCATTCTATCTTTTTTGGTCCATCGCTTCCTTGCTTAAGCATTTCTTTGCTCTCTGGTTAAACCATCACTTTAATTGAACTTGCCTTTGGAATCATTCATGTTGCTTCTTTGTCCTTTCTAGCCCTTCTTGTGTAAGTCTTTGGGGGGTCCTTTCTACATTTTTTACAAGTGGTAAGTTCCATTTTTATGAAACTCATTAGAAACTTATGGAAAATGGGATCCACGACACGTCTTGCCTGAGCAACTTCAAAAGGGGAACATGGATGCAAACACTTGTTACATTCCACTGAGTCATAACAAGACACATGACGTATTCTGCTTAACTTATAGCAGCTTTGGAAACCTTTTGTGAGTCCTATGGAAGATGACACGTGGTGGCTTCTGCTCTTCTTTATAATGGACACATGGCAACTTTTGCTAGACTTTGTCTTTTTAGTCAGGCTTTTCCTTCACTTTTGGTCTGGCTTTCTTCCCAAGTGAATTCCTTCCAAAAAAATGTCTGAAGGAATTCCTTCAAATAATTTGTCTGAAAGAATCTACTTTATCTTTTTTCTTATTTATTTTTTCAAAGGAGTTCACTTTGTTCATTTTTTCTCACTGCCCTCCGCAAGGGCACTTGTTCTTTTGGTTTTGGGGTAGCCCCTTGAACTTACTGATTGAACCAACTTTGGTTTAATGGTTCAATGGTTTAATCGGTTCATTCTTCATTATTTGGCTAAGTATTTTTGATATTTTAAACTAAGTGCATTGAACCAATTGGTCATTGAACCCATTGAACCAAAATGGTTCAAGGTTTAATAGTTCAACGGTTCAAGCCTATATTTTTTTGCTAAGTGTTTGAAGCCATGGAAATTTGAAGTGGTTAAACTTTGAACTTTGACAGATGCACTCAAATCTTGCCGACGATGTTGAACCTTGAACCCATTGAACCCTTAAACCTTTTTGCTTCAAGGTTCAACAATTCAATGGTTCAATAGTGCTTAGAAGCTTACTGATTGAATTCTTTTGATTGAACCAAGGTGCTGAACCAATCCTGAAAATGCCTAAGTGTTGGAAACTTGCTCTTTTGAAGGAATTTTCCTGTAGAAGCCTTTGAACCTATTAAACCTACTAGTCCCTTTACTAAAAAATCTTGAGAAATGAGGAATTTGAAAGCTCAGAACAAATTTCAAGAAGGGAAGAGATTATTTTGGTCTGTTGAACCAAAATAGTTCACATGTTGTCCCAAAAATGAGAAGTCTATTTTTGGGGACAACACCTACCATAAAAAATACCTTAATTAATAAGAAGAATATGAGCCTACACTGGTGATATCATTATTTGAGTATTCAATTAATGAAGATAAATAATATTTGGAAATAATGATGGGGATTGGGCCTAAATTGAGCGAGCAAGTATCCCCAGATGATGAAAAAGTAGAGATGGAGAAGGATAAATCCATAAGATTAGAAATATTACAACAAGAAGAAACTTTAGCTGGCTCTTTAGATCAATAAATCCTCATAAAGGAATAAAGACAGAACATAAGTAAGGTAGTTTCTTCTCTTTTTTCATTTATTTCCACTATAAATATTTTGGCTGTAGTTTTGCCTCCAGCTATCCCAAGTATTCTTTTATCTAGTTATGTTGATACATCCAATATTTTTTATTCAATGTAAATAAAGGCCTCAAAGAAAGGGGTTCATTTTCAAATTAAGGTTAAAGTTTCCAATCATAACCCTAAAATTACACTAGCCCTCAAGAAGCATTTAGATCAACTAGAGCTACCCATGCCATAATATTTGCTTATATAGTTAGACACTATGACTATTTAAACAAATCCAAACTTGACCTAATATGTGGTTAAATTTACTCCATTAAGAAAGCCTTCACCATGGGAGAGGATTGTCTATCCACCTCTCTAATTCCCCATAAAAATAAGTACACCATTGGTACCTATAACAACAACACCTCCTCCAATGACTCCTCCACCTTCCACATGTATTGACCCCATCCCAAAAGATGAATAACTAGGGGAAATTATTATTCCTAAATAGGCAAAAGAGATGTAGAGTACAAGGGATGATAGAAAAAACCTAGTTGTTACAAAGTTACCTATAGTATGTACCAAATTCAATAAGAAGAGTGAAACCATCCAATGGGTCATAAAGAGGAAAGATTTGAATCTACAAATAAGGAAAGACATTGAATTTTAGCAAAGAGAGAATCTATTTCCCTTGGAAAAGAAAGAAAAAAAGGATCCAAGGGATCCTAAATAATATACTAAATATTTATGTGCTTCTATGGATTGAACTTATGAAGACATAAAAGAGATGTATAAAAGTATAGAGGTAACACATCAAATACTATAGTAGATAAAAACTATACATACTCCTTGAGAGATAATTGATGATGTACAAAGCACAATTACTTAGTTGTATATAATTTTGTATAGTATCCAAATTTCTAGGGAAAGAATCCAATCCAATAGAAAAATGCAACCAAGTTTTGGCATAAAATGAAAGAAATAGAGAAGAGATTTAATTTATTTGTTTAATGCTTCAGAACTAATGCCTTTAACCAATTAAAATTGATGTCCAATATGGATGCATCATGGTGTCTTAACTAGGTAATTACTAGAATGGATGTTTCTTTTAATTAGCACAATCAAATGAAGACTTTAATCATACATTTCTCAAATAATGAAAGTGAGGCCTTATAAACTCTGAAGGACATGAGGACCACTGATGTGATCACTCCTATAGGTGAAATAGTCAACATACCAAAATTTGAGAACCTTCTCTAGGTAACTACAAACAACTTGAAGGTGGAAGTTGAAGGCGTTGTATACAAAACTAATGACAAAATCTTGTAATTGGTTAATTTTGTTAAAAATAGGGTGAGAAGAGTTGGAGCTCTGAGAGTATAATTCAATATCTCTAAAGTGAAAAAATAAGGTTGATGGCTGAGTCCATCAAACTCTTTAAACCTTCCATATTCAATTTTGAATCATAAATAAGGAAATTGATGTAACACATAAATTACTTGAATAACACAGGGTAAAAGAGATAACTTCAAGTTTAGCACCAACCACACATATAACTACTAATATTACCTTGATATATCATAATTCCCAATTGTTAGGATTTACAGTCATGTAAAATTTAGCAGACCTAATTTTAATTCCATAAGGAACTTCGATAAATACTTCGGTCCCTCCCGCTATCACTCCATTGTTTTTAGCTAGTGGTGACACAATAACACCCATTTAAATATAATTATGTACTTGCATATTTTTCCTAAGTCATAACTTTGGTTCCATATGTACATTCCATGTATATATTGTGTTTTTAGTTGTAAGAGTCTATTCTAGGTTGAATACTATACATGCATCCTTTGCATTAGATTAGTATACAAGTCATATTTTTAATAATTTATTTTTAGACTTCACTTGAGAGATGAGGTTTATCCCATCCCAAGCCTATTTATATGTGTAATCTCCCAATCCTAAAAGGAGGAAAATTTCATCTATTAAGATTAATATGAAAATTTGAGAAGTTTTGCTAATTTTGTCTTGATATGCAAATATTGATTCCTATCAAACTTGTGGATTGTGTAAGAAGTTCTATCATTTTGGTTTTTTAGTCTTTGGTTATGTATGAGTTATCTTTTATTTACATTTATTCATATTAAACTGTATCTGATTGAATACCTTTTTCATATAAGTCATAATCCCCCTTTGTAGATGTGTTATTTTAGTCTAACAAACATGGTAACCTTTGATTTCATGTGTTTAAGTATGTTGTATTTTTATTCCATTTGATTTTTAACTATGTTTGATTATTGGTGTGCTATAGTATCTTATATAAAATATTGGTCTCTGATTTCTTGTCTTACCTAAATTCAAATATTGGTCTTGAAAAGTTTTATCTAGTGTGGTTGACAAGCCTCCTTTCTTGTCCTACCTTTCCCTCATTTTTTTTTTAAGTCATACCCACCTTAGTTATAACCATCATAATTCCATCTAGTTAAAATAGATTGAGGTTTACCCATATCCAATTTATATATGGTAAATAATCTACCTCACTCATTGCTATTCTATTAGAAGGTTGTTTATAAAACCCAATACCCTGCAACTCATGTCTTAGAGTGAATACCTTTTCACTAATCCTAAAATTTTATAATATACCTAATAAAATTTATTATAGTGTGCATAAAACCCACATCAATAGGTCATAGTTATGCTTGATTTCCATATATTTCACTCTTGTGCACACACAAGCCAACATATTAGGGGAAAACTACATTAATATGAGGCCCCCTTTGGAGTAGTGTCTATGTAGGAAGACCTAGTTATAGAAGGGCCTTTAGGGTTAGTTCAACACCGTGAGTCCACTAACCCATTTATTTCTTAAGGTCATTATGAAGATGAAGAGCTAGGGTTTTGATGATTTGGCAAGAGTGACAACTAATGATCTATATTTGAATGCACTAGATCAAAACTGACATAAAACCTAAAATATTTTAGGTGGTCACATATATATCTAATAAGTATTCCCTAGTAGACACTTGAACCTAAATAAAAAAAGTGTGGAAGTAACCTTCTGAGGTTGATGTAAGGTCTAAGGCCATAAAGGTCAAATTTATAGAGTTTGATGACTGATCTAGAATCTAGATCCATTCTATTTCTAGCCTGTTCGACATCAAATTCATATACATAGAGTAAAACAATGACTCTTACTCTATATTTATTATAATATAAATCAATAGTCATACTTACTATTTTTAACATATCTTAGTATTTAAATTTAGAATATTGTTTATGTGAGTTTGTAATTAACTAGCGTTCTATAGATTTATTTATCACCCTTGTGCTTATTCATTTATAAATTATTAACTCTATACTATATCAAACCATCTCAATTTAAGATTAAAAATTTAGTGAACTTGATCTACGTGAATGCAATTTTTTCTAATTCTCAACATTTTTAGTGAGCTAGGGTTTCATCTTGTTGTGATTTATTTTTATATCTAAAACTTTACCTAAGTGTTTTACCCTCCTTTGGTTACAAGGGTTTCATGTGCATATGATTACAAATTTATTATTCCTTTATAGGTGCATTTTATCCTTAAAAAAAAATCTATTTTTAAATTCCTCAAAGGTATTTTCTACTCAAGTTGGTATATTCAAAAAACCTTTTTTTGTTCACCCAAAAGTTTTATAGATTTTCTAATTTTTGTAATTTACTATTTTTAATAAACATTGACATTAAAGGTGAATAGTGTACTTATTTTCTAATTTATTTTTGGGTTTTATCAATATTAAAATTTTATTAAAAAGTTAATCTTATATATTTGATATAATCTCCTTTTTTATCGCAATTGTTGATTCTTTATTGGTAATATTCTTGGGTTTTTCTTGTGAAGCATTTCTCATTATTTGACCTATTTTTGATTCATAATAAATCAAGTTTAACATTTCTTAGAGGTTTTTCATAATATATTTGATATTAATAAAAACCTCTTTTTTTAAATATTATATATATTTTTCAAATCTTGTATTTTAATATTTTTAGTAAATTTAGACCCACAAGCTGTGCAATGTATTTTTGTTTTTCTAATTTTTTGGGTTTGTCTCATTTTATGATTTTACTAAAAACCTATTTTATATTCCAAATATTTCATCCAATCACTTTATATTGCTTTATATTTATTTGGCACAATATGGTGACCCTGACCCATGGTCTCAAAACCCCTAAGGTTTCCTAATTTACTACTTTATGAATTCTGATTGTTGATTTCAAAGTGTTTAAAATTTAAAAATATTTTTTTTTCTTATTCATAAACAACATGATGTTACGGTATTTTAGTTAATTCCACCTCTAGTGCTGAAATCTATCCCAATGGGCTAGTGCATTGACCCTATCATGTGAGAGTTAGGTCTTGCACACTCACCCAAAGTGCACAATAAAAGATCAGTTCCTAAAGGTTTTGTAGCACAATAATATATGATTTTTCATCTCTCTTTATGCAATTATAAATTAGGATTATTTAATAGCACAAATATATGACTATGATCCTTCTATTTCTAGATGCAACTATTACTATTACTTCATACATCACCATATTTATTTAACATTAATGACATAGAAAATAAAATATGCCAATAACAATATTAAGAATTAAATCATATCCAATTCTAGAACTTAGTTTATTCCATCATTCAAGACTCAATTCGATAAAATCTGAAATCTCACATTAGATGCTTAATAAACAAAAATGCAAAGCTTCATCACTTATTCTCTAAAAGATCCTTTTTACAAAAGATTATAATAGGGGTATTTATACTTGTTTTTCCCTAACCAAGTGTTATAATTATTGATTTTATGAGATAATGGTGCATATAATCTCAACGGACTAAGAGTTGTGACACTTATAATAAGTTCTTCCTAAAGATGTGGGTCCTTACACTGCTAGATCCTTGCTCTATGCTATATACTGGTGGCCATTTGTTCCATTCCTTATAGGTTATTATAAAACCTCTAATCAGTAAGGTCAAAGTTTCCCATATGAATTGTTATTTTAATTTCTCCCACCTCCCATGCACTTCCCTAATCTTTTTCTTTCATTTTGAGTCTAATGTTCTCAAGTTCTCTATAAATTGCTCTTCTTTGATTGGGTCCTCTCATGATGGTCCCTTTTATACCATTATCCTTTTGTACCATTATATTTTTGCACCCAATAGGTTCTGTACCATGTTGCCTTTATGCTTGGTAGTTACATGCCATGGTCTTCCCATGCCATGGTCCTTTCATGCCATGCCAGTTCCATGCCAAAATAGGATAATACTTAGTAAAAGTTTTAGGGCCAACAGATGATCAATATGGATACATATCTTAGTTACTTTATTATCCAATACATAGTGTTAGTTACTACTTGTTATGTTTCATGCATGATTAAATCAATTAAAATAAAAAAGAGTAACTAAATTGATAAATATAAAGATATATTTTTAAATAAAATTAGAATTCAATTTCTCTTTCCAAAATTTATTGCACTAATATTGAACCTCTTCCTCCTAACCCTAAGGAGGGTGATAGATTCCATCACTTTAATTGGATCAAGGCTATCACATTTCTAAGGGATAAAATGGCCCATCCTATGGCTTCAAATGAGGGTAATCAATATATACTCCCTAAAACCCCTCCACCTCCCACATTTACTCTAAAGAGGGTGTGTATCCATATTTAATTTGAAGCACCTTGGGTTTGTTCTTGTGAATTAATAAAATATCAAATCATCCTTATGATTAAGTTAATATAAGTCTTGTAAAATATTTTCACCTACAAGATCAAATTATTGGAAACTAGATTACATACCTACATAATCCAATACATGGTAGTGTTAATCATGTGTTTACATCTTCCTCATATACCAATGTTATGCCAAACAAGGTTTCATATCTAAATGCAAATATACAACATATTGCATCTAAAATAAGTGATTCAAATATTTTACCAAAGGTTACTAAGAATCTAAGTGAAATCCTAAGAAAAATGATTCAAAATAAAGTGATCAAATTATCTCGTTCACATGATATAAGGAGATCCAAATACTATTTTGCATATCATAGAATGCATGTGCATCATACATACTGTTATTTTACATTAAAAAACAAAATATAAGTCATAAAGGTAGTGACAATCATATTATTTATACAACAATGAAGAACACCACTCACATTATGAGCACCTCTCAAAACCACAAGTGCCAAAATAAAAAATTTGGGTGCCAAAGAAAAATTTAGATCAAAAATAGTTACAAGTATCAAACTTAGAGCAAGAAAAGGTTAAAAAAAATCATATCAAGAAAATGATACAAATTTACCTCTCAATAATGATACTTAGTTTTTTAAATAGTATGGTTTTGGAAATGAATATTTACAAAACTTTGGCTATGATGGTCAAGGATTGGGAAAACATTCCCAAGGAATCACTAATCCTATTTTTCATTTGATAATTATGACCATAAAGGCTTGGCATATAATGGAAATACAAATGCACATCATTAAAAGATACATTTTATCAATTCAAAAGAATAATAACCTACAACTGAGAACAAGTCAAAGAATAAAACATAGATAGAAAAGGTATTGTCACAAAATAGCAATGGGCACATCAAATATTTAAACTATGATTTCTAACAAAAAAGCCAAAAATTAAGAGATAATTTAAAAATCTAAGGTTCCAAATGTGGTTACAAAGGAGGAAACTACAAGCTTTTCTTCAAATCAATCCAAATTCACTACTCATATAGATAGTAAGCAATATTTAGATGAACAATTCAACAAGCTATGTTTTAATCCACTTAGTAACTTACCATGTAATATATTCATACCTATAGGATCTATTACCTATAGATTGAATCCATCACTATATTGAGAAAAAAAATACAAATAAAGGTAAACCAAAGATACAAAGTAAAAATTTACCAAAAGAATATGATATACTTTCTAATTCTACTATGCACACATATGACACATTTTATTTAGGATATGTTATTCATTTACCTCTTCTCATATATTATCATCTTCTTCTTAAGATCATTGGATAGCTTATGAATTTTCAAAGACTCTGATAGAAACTAAACATTTTCCTATTACTACTAGTTTAAATAAAACACAAAACATTCAATGATGGGTTACACAAACCCCATTCCTTTTATTGTTTCTTTATGAAAAAAAAGTCATATTATACATACACAGATCATTATAGATACTATAATGCCACATATTGCACTTATATGTACTCCTTATCAATACCACCAGTTTATTGCACTAGGTTCTTTTTATGTCTCTACATGCCCTATCTTTAAATACTTTCATATGAGGACTCTCTTTTCTTAGTTTGGTCTTTATCTTATAGATTTCTAGATGCAAAGTTGTGCCTTTTGAATGCTTCATTGATATTAACCAAATATGAATAATAAAGTCTTAATTATAAATTCTTGGTCTGAATCACACATCTAGAACTAGTCCTTGATATGAATATTTGAATCTGCCTAAGCTTACAATAGTTTTGATAGTTTTACAATCACATCTTGGAACACTTTAAAATTCATCTTTTGGAATACCAATTTAAAGATTTTATGCAAATTCTCTGACTTCCTTTAGATTTATGTGAAAATTTCCTTGGTGATTTGGTCTATAGTTGTATAATCTTTATGATAAAATTGATTAAGAATTTAGAATGTGTAGATATTAAATTTAGTCAATTGTCAAATACTGTAGGTTTTCTTAATTTCATAAGTGGAAGTTCCATGTCTATTTTCAGTCTAACTTGAACTTTTAGAATGAGTTTTTTTTCAATTTAAAATGACGAAGTATTTATAATGTCCATTTTAAATTAATTACTCGATATTGCACTTTATGGATCTAAAGTAGACACTCGAGCCTTTTAATGGGTTCTCAAGTATTTTGAATTAAAATTTTTAGTCCTTTATTTTTTTATTATAGTTAATGGCTTGTTTAAATATACTAATGACTAAAAAACTATGGTTAAACAATCATTCAATATTCTACCCATGTTTTACCTTGACCAAAACTTCATTTCTCAAGCATTTTAAAATAGTTGATTATTGGTATTTTACAAGTTTAAGTATTCATCTACAAGCTCCTAGATTCTTCCACATGTTTAAATAATGTTTGTTACAAGTTTTAGGATCATTTCAAAAAGGTTCTAAGTTTTGATTTTTTATGATCCCTAAGATTTTGCCATGTGGCACAATCTTGGGTAACCAATTGATAAAGGTATTTATCAATTCACAACAAACCTTGAGGCCTCAAACCTCAAGATTATGCCATGTGGCATGATCCCATAAATCTATGACTTAGGAACCTGAGAGGTGGGGAATTTTGATAAAGTGTCTTAGGACTCTGGGTTCCCATGATCATGCCATATGGCATGATCATAGAAACCTAGAGACTTGTGGTATTGTGGATTTAGATCAAGAATCCCTATGGCTTTGATCTCTATGATGATAAAAAGTGGCATCATCATAAAGATTAGAGTTAGGAGACATGTTTATAGAGTTAGAAGGTCCCTAGGGATATAGTGCCCTGAGATGATACCATGTGGCATCATATTAGGGACCTAAAACCCCCAGGGTGGGTTTATGTAGCTAGGAATCCCTGAAGCCCCAATGATCAAGATCATGCCATGTGGCATGATCTCATTCACCCAGGACCTAAAGGGGATTATCTTCAAAACTATCAAATTTATGAAATATTAAATCACTTGGATGGTGCCACATGGCATCATCTCATGAGCTTGAGATTATATAGAATAGATCAAATCCCTAAGAGCATAGATCAATATCTAGGGAAATAGTGATGGAGCCTAGAGAAGCAACTGAGTGATAAGTGACACAAAGTAATGTAGTGAGAAGCCAATAGGGTTGTAGAAAAAAGGGTAATAGACATAAATCTAAGGCTAATAAGCTAAGACAAAAATTAAGGGGACTTAATGAAAGGCTCAAGTGAATGAGTGAGGAATGCATGGCCTCTTTTGTTGGGACTATAACATAAAATAATCTTGAGATTTTTATAAAGGGGGAATAAATGGAACTCAATGGCCAAATGATCATTTAGGGTCACAAAAATGCCATGGAGCTAAATTTGATGATCATAATGGATGTCAAGGTCATCAAGTAGTCAATTATACTGAAGAAAAGGATAAGGAACTAATAAAACAAAATTCAAACTAAAACAAGACATGGAATCTAACTAAATAATCATAGGCCTAATTCAAATCTATTAGAGAATCAAGATCCTCAATTAGATCTTATAATCAATAATGAATGTTTGTAACCACCCCATTCATGGGTTGATTTGGAAGACAAGGCCATGAGCTCCCCAAATTACCTATATAAGAGGGTTGAATTTCCAGTGTTTAAAGGGGGATAATTTTGGGGTCAAAACACTATTGGAATTGTACAAAGGTTTCTCTTACATTTCCTTTATGTTTAGACCTTGATTGTGTATCCCTAGTTTGATAAATTTGTGTCAAAATACTAGAGGAATTATTCTAGGATTGTACCTACTATTCCTTTAGTGTTTTGTCCAGATTGTCTGCTTGGAGATATTAATTGTAACATAATTCTTAAGAATTATAAATAAAGATTTTATTATGTTTTGTTCATCTAAAGTCTCTATTCTATTGATTTAGTTGGTTAACTAGTGCTGAGACCATTGATGTGTCTGTTCATAGATGATTGTCTTAATTATGTTGTGTAACAACTATCATCTAGTCTCATGAATTTATTAATTCTTTAGTTTACACTATTTACATTCATTATAATAGCTATAGAGTGAAAGATAGGATATATTTAGAATCAATTCAATAGATCAATGTCTTTCATAATTGCCCTTAGAAGCTTGTCCACTGAGTGGATATAAGTTTGTTTAATTGATAGACCAGACACACAATGGTGTAATTGTGGTTAGGCATGATTTTTAGTTCCTTAGTGTTAAGAATCTTGTTTAAGTCAAAGACAACCCTCTCTTTTTTGCCCAACCCCTTTCTCTTTTTTATGTCTTTTGATGCTGTGCTACCTTAGATTATCTTGAATTTAATTATAGTGAAGCAACACATAAAGACTTTACCAATTGAATTAAGTAGAAAATAAGATTTAGACAAGTAACTAGTAAGTAAACGAGTATGGAATGCTCATATAAATTGAACCTCTAATGGTAGAAATAGTTGATCTCAAAGTAAATTTGGTTAATCTTATTGGTCCTTAGATTGAACCAACATCAATCCTAAAATTAATAGGGTGACTTCCTGTTGAGGTCAACATACCCTCATTTTTTAAAATTGGGACCCTTGAGGTGTTTTGAATCTTAACCCTAAAATCATGGCCAATTTTTGATCATTATTAGAATTAGAAGATCATCCACTTTGATAAATTAGCTTAATGAGTTATATTTTTCTGTAATCTTGCCTAACATTACTAATAATTGGTCTTCATGTCTTTAAGTTACATGTTTCATGGATTATTTATTAGAAGATTCATGTTCTAAAGCCCTAGCATAAACCCTTGGTTCAAGTTCAAATTTAAATTTGGAAAGAGCAAATTGGTGGGAATATTTTAAACTTGTTTTGGACTTAAGCCATATTTTTATGTTAAAGCTTGGTCATATTTTTTAACACAACCAAAAATTTGCTTAAAATATGCCTTGGCCCCTTTTTATTTTCCCCTTATGCTTCTTATATTTCTAATCGTGGTCTAATTTTATGCTAGTAGGGTCCCTTTTGTTTTTGAGTATGGTTCCCTTTATTATTTCCTACTTAGCCTAAAGCTTTAATGTTAAGGCCCCATTCATATTTGAACCTTAGTCTAAATGCCTTAGCCTAAGTTTCTTCATCTTAGGTCCTAACTTAAATATCATGCATCTTGTAGGATCCAAAAATCCATGCTTCCTCACAGCCTTTCAATTAGACAATGCAAATAAATCCAACAAAAATAAGAACTTAGTCATTTAGACTAATCATGTTTGAGCACTCAGATCATAATCAATATTTCTCACTTAGTCACAAACCAAAGACATCATTGAAAATTCAAAATATTAGGAGCTCTATGGAGTCTCCATGTGGCACTCTCGCATTCAAGACTTAAAAACAAAGGGCCCCACTTATTAAATGGAACAAATGGTGTGTGACTACTTGAATCATGATCGAATGACTCTCAATTCATCATGATTTTTAATTGGATAGAGAAAATTGAGTCTATAATCCTAAGAGGCCCCATAGAGAGCCACATGACACTCTCATATTAGGTCACAAAAGTTTTATAACCTTAAATTCAATGTTCATGTGACCGTTATTTGATATTTGTGAGGATGTATTTGATGTTTGTGTGACCGTCAAATTTAAGCCCATCAAAACTAAGAAATTTTTGAGCCTAAATTTGATGTTTGTATGACCATCATTTCATGTTTGTGAGGATGTATTTAACGTTCATGAGACCATCAAATTTTAGCTAATGGATCATTTTTCTCAAGACCAAGATATACTCCAAAATGCTATTTAGAAATCTCATAAATTATATTTGAAAACTAATGTAACCTCTCAAAGGATGTTCAAGCACTTGAAATCTTTGAATTGTAAATAATGAAATAGTATCATAGTCTAAATATATGTAAAAATGAATTTAGTCTAAGTTTATATCTTAAGGTCCCCATAGCATTTGTTTAAATGCCTTGAACCTTAGGTTAAAGTCTTCTACTAAGTCTTATTTTAAAAAGGTTTATGTGACATACAACTCAACCCAAATGCTTCTAACCAAAGATTTTATTGTGTTTATTAATACAATAAAGCCCTATGTTAAAATATAGAATTCTTGGTCTTTATATCATTTTGACCCCCCTTGAGCATATTTTAAGAGCTTAACATAAGTATTTTAGCCCAAAGTATGCATTGTGTTTATTAAACACAATGTAAACTTTGGCTTAAAATATTTATCCATGGTCCCCTTTTTATAAATCCTAAAAACTTAGGCATAAACACTCTAGCCAAAAGTTTATTTTGCATTTAATAAACATGAAATTAACCTTATCCTAAGATAATTAAACCTAAGTCCCTACCTTAAAAATGTACTGATTAAAGCTTGTGCATCTTTGTAGATCCTATGGCTTACGCTTCATCATGAAAGGATGATCCAACAACATGAAGGCACCGATGACTTTTTAATAGAGCTTCAAGAGTCTGTAGGCTCAATGTGTGGTAGATGCATAGTGAATATATGACTGACAAAGATGTCAGAGCCCATAAGGCCCATAGAGGTGCTAAGTGGCATGACCATGGGGCCTAGAACAAAGGGAACCAATAAAAATAGAGGGCTTGGATCACAATCAACAACCCACACTAATATGAGGATCTTGATCCAATGGTGTGAAACAAAAGGCATGTTTAAATGCCAATAGCTAGTGCTCCCAAGACATTTATAAAAAATGTTATGAAAGGTGCCAAATTGATGCCAAACAAGTGTCATGCAAGCACAAAGTGATAAAATAAGAGATATTATGTACTCAAAATGTAAACATATAAAGGCAAATGTCAAAATCAAATTTGAAGCATGTATGAGCTGAACCCTAAATGAGCTACCACCATTAAAGCTTTGAATCCCTAAACCATACATAAAAGAGACCCTAAGTGAACTCAATTGATTATAAAAAATCCAAAAGAAGATTAATTGTGTTTTGAGTAAAAAAGAGTTAACACAAAGAAAAATTATAATCTAAATTATGAGTAATTATCAAAAATAAGAAGCCATGGTAGCTTGTAGATAGCAATTAAGGACAAGATAGAGTTATACCTATCTATAAATAGTGAAGGAAGGGTTTTCAAAGATATAGAACTGGATACTATAGCCTTGAATAATGGCAACAAGAATTGGTCTGATATCTTATAAACCATAGAGGAGATGAAAGCCATTACCAAGCTGGAATAGAGGATTGCCACTATCAGTAGAAGGTACTATGACCTAGTTTCCATTCAAATGGCTAGCCTCCATCATGCTGCTACCAAACTAGAGATACTTCATTGCATTGACATCCTAGCTCCAATTTTTATAGATTATATAATTTATAATGATTGGATTATGGATGAGGGGATATCTAGGAGAGTTGTTTAGATTTACCCACTAGCCTTTGAGAGGCATTATAAACTACCAAATCCCCATGTGAATTTTCCCATAATAAAGGAATGGACCAGTAAGAATGACCTAGATACCATCCTCAAGCCATGGTTGCTCTAGGAGAACCATGTATCTAGGATTTATAAGGAAGAATCCAAATTATCCAATTTAGAGTAGGAATTAGGGTAATATGACCCTATTAAATAGAATATCTAGAGCCCCTGTAACCACATATGTCAATAAGAGCTGGGTGTCTTATGCCTACTTTATGGTAGAGAAAGAGATCATTCCTCTAATTAGGGATATGATTAGTATCCACCTAGGAAAATAATTTATTGCCATCAAGAAGAAGACAAACAAATAATTCTTCATGATGTATTATTTTCTAGATGCCCTACTAGCTTCCACCAAGGTCCCCAACATAAAAAATTGGTCTCCTAAGGGAAGAACCATCATCTCCCACCACTACTCAAAGTTTCATATATTCAAATATAGGTAGCACATGTAGTTAATTTTTGATTATATCTATCCTTCTCTGATATAATCCATCACAAAGATCCCTATGTCCATGGTAAGCCCTCTAATCAAGAAATATGTGGAACTAATGGATGATATCTAGCTTTACCTATATTATATTGTAATCAAAATTGAGGGAATTCTAACCCAAACCTATCGTTACCTATCTATGTTCCCAACAAGCTAGCAGAGCAAGATATTGCATCTAAACTCTTTCATGGTATTGATGGATTCTACAAGGAGAAAAGGAATGGCCTCATCCATCCCTTTCCTTTGACAATTAGAAGAATAGTTTTACAAGCTTGGAAATAGGTAAACACCATGGCCAGGTATAGGGATTCCTTTATGTTTTAGTTGGATGACCGTAGGTATTAGAATCTGAATAACATAACGAGAAACCATTTGAAGATAAAATAACTACCCAAGCTAATCTATGAACATCAACATGGTCCTTATGACACCCTTCACATCAAGGCCAATAATTTTGAAGAGGTATTGGCTAGATTCAAGAAAATTAACCTCAAACTTGTGTATAGGTTGACCAGTGATGAAAAGCCACTAGGGGACATATGGAATAAGCATCCTCTCTAGTACCATTTTCTACTTAGACCTTCCAGGCCGCCTTAGGATCACCCCCAAATAGAGCTACCATAACCCCAAGGATAAATTATATAAGACATTGATAAGGAGAAGTTGGAGGAGAGACTTAGTGAGGGACATTCATCCTCAGCTCTCCCTCAAAGACTAGCATCCCTTGTTGAACACTTGGGCATAATTGCCTTAGAGCCAAATGATATAGTGGAGGATGCCCTCAAGGTCCTTGCTGAGGCATATGGCTCTAAAAGAGAAGAAGATTAGACTAAATAACCATAGGCTCAGGTAGAGGAGGATGAGTTGAAAGATAAAATAAAGGAAATTACCCTGGATCTGGTTCCAGTGGCCTAACCAAGGAAGAGGAAATTAGAATTGGCAATTTTTCCTGTTAGATAAAAGAGGCCAAGGTTGACTCTCACTCATCCCATAAGTGAGATCAACCTATTCAGTGAAGAGTACCCCATTCATGGACCAATCATCCTTGATTGGTTTATTTATGGAAAGATGTATAATATAACCTTTTACTCCCATTCTTGGGCCTTGACCAAGGCTGTTAACATTAATGTCCATGAAGACATCAATCCATGAAGGAAAAAGAAGAGAGAAGAATAGTAACCACTACAGGGCCAAGTGGTAAACAAATGGATTCTCTAGGAACATCAAACAACATAATAGTAGAGGTATTAGAACCTCTAAAATATAGATAATCATCTACTACCGTGTAGTTCTATCTAGAGACAATTGGATTAGAGAGAGTCATAACTAGAAAAGCCATGGTGGGAACTAAAGAGTTCACATTCTAGAAGGTTAAACCCTTTATAGGTTTAACTCTAGTTGGAGGGCAGCAACCTAGTGAACTACCCATCCATGAGGAAGATATTGAAAGCCTATCAGAGGCTCATTCAACTCAATTCAAATCTGACATCAAAGGAATGAAACAAAGGATTAATAATTTGGAAAAGAAAAAGGAGAAATTAGAGACACATGCCATATTATCAGTACCTGAAGATATAATAAATATGTTTGAATCATCCTTTTTTGATATGTTTGATTGCTTAAAATCAATGAAACTAAGGCAAGATGCATTGAGCCAATAGAGTGATGTGGCCAAAGGACTGATAGTAGAATGGAAAGATGTAGAGACTAGGATAAGGGATTTCATCAATAGATTAATTAGGAATAGGATTCCTAAGTTCAAAACTATTATCCTAGACCACATAAATGCTATATTGGGGATAGTGGTGGATAAAATCCAAAGTTTAATTATTTGTTCAATAGGCTTAGACAAACTCCTTGGGGATGATGAATAGATGATTGCTCGGATCAATCAACTAATTGTCACCATATTGGCTAATCCTTCCAAGACTACAAACTTGGGAATTATTGATGATGCAAACTATAAGCATAGAGTCACCTTGGTAATGTAGGAAGTAAAATGAAAAAACTAGGGTTAATTAGGTAGTGACAATAGCAAAATTTTGGGCATGATCTTCACTACTAAAGAAAAGATTACTAAAGCCAGGAGTATCAAAGAAGCAATGGCAAGGGATGACAAAGACTTTGAGGACTTAGCTGATCAAGAAGATGTCTACCTCCTAAATCTCGCTAAGGATCTAGAGCTTATCAAAGAATAACATCAAAGGGTTATCGAGCTTCCACAAGAACAAGGAGACCCTTTGGTAATAGACCCACTAATTAGTTAATATTCATTTTTTGGAAAAACATTATAATATTTGAAATAGGAATATTATTATGTAAAGGTATATGCTAGTCTGTTAGCATATTTGCTTCTAGGTCAGTCTAGTTTTGAAAAGCAAATGTAATCTAGAACTTTCTAAATAAGGACAATTATCCTTATCTTTTATACATTTATATCTCAAAATTGACCAGTATACCACCTTGTCTTTCTATAAAAGGTAGTACTACCATTTTGTAAAGGGAGAGATTTTTGAGCAAAATTTGTATGCTTAGAGTGAACAATACAATTAAGGTATTCTATAAATATTGTCTAATTGTTAATATATATTTCTCTCAATTTTTGGTTCTAAAGTTTGAATTTGAATAGTTTCTTTGAATTCTAAATTTGTATTTATGATACAAGGTTGCTAATTTGTGATTATACTAAATTAGTTGAAGGATATTAAATTTTCTTCATTTTATTTGTTCTGTATTTAGATGTGTTTATTCTATTTGGGTTTAGTAACAAATGTTTAAAGTAAATTCTATTTCTTACTTGTATGAGTTCATATTATCCTTAGAAATTTTATTGATATATGGTGAGATCTAAACTTATGATATTTTGTATCATATACTAGTTAAATGCATGTTTAATTATAATTGAAACTTTGTCATGATATTTGAGTCAAGGACCAACAATCACACATTCTCTCTCTTCCTTACCCTTTATTTTTTCTTCTTTTTTAACCAGATCACTATAGCTTAGATTTAATTATAAATATTCATTTATATTAATCTATAATTTAAGTTTTGATAATAATTAATTAATATTAACATAGATACTTACAATTTACAAAGACTTGGTCCATGATGGCTCCCAACCATCAATTATTATAAATTTTATGAAACTTTCATACATTACTCTATTGCTATTTCACCACAAGTAATCTAATTTGCCAAAACATGCTACACATGCTCTAAAATACTAGAATTATAAAATAAGAAGTGTTTTTTGAACACTAAGAACCCTTTTGATACATTTAGAGGCATCAACACTTCCATCTGACTATGGTTACATCCTTTTGTCCTCTCAGAATGGTTAATCCAATAGTTATTTTTTTGAGTGGTTCAGCTAGAATGGTAAACAACTCCTAGTAGGGAGATACCCATGACCATCCATCGAATATGATCATAGGCTAGTTATATTTTTGTAAATACTCTAAAAATAGCAATAAAAAAATAAAAAAATCTAAAAAAATCTTTAACTCTTACATATTCTATTAGCTACTTGGCATCTATTTTATTGGTTACATGTTGGTAGATGACATATCAATACTTTATATATAATCATGTTTTACACATCATTTAAGTGTGATACAAGCATAAATAGATACATGATCTATTCCCATACAAATATTGGGCCTTCCTTATACTCATGCCATATAGACATTGGAGGTATTTGATTATTTGATCTTGATATACACATATTTATATGGTTCTATGATCACTTTCCATTAACATGTTTGAGCTTATATACTTACACATGCCTCTATTCATGATTATATCTTTAATAGTTTAATTGATATGTTAATTAATTGATTTTTTTCTAAAAAATATATCCAGGGTTAGTATTTTATGTTTACGATGGTTGCTTTCAATTTTCCTTTATGCACTTCCTTGAGTGTCTTGTCTTACATATTGAGATTTTGAATATGCTCCATTGTTTGTGGCTCCATGCCTTTGTTTATTACTTTAACATTATTATATGTCATTGCTTGTTTTATGGACATATGAATATGTCATTCCTTTCTTTATGGATATTTGACTAAGTCACATCCCTTCTATTATGTGACATTTGAACATGACCCTTGTTTGAGGTCTCCTTGGACCATTGAATTTTTATTTACATTTGAGTGTTCTTGTGTGTGTGCTTAATCACTTATTTATCTTATAATATTAATATATAAACATTACCACAATCCATATCATGAATCTAAGGGCTTGATATGATCACATTTTATGCATTTCAATGGTATATCTACCTAGACATGCTACTCCTATATATTACATGATATATTTACAAATTATACATTTATCTTATCTTTTTGAGGTAAGGTGACTACTGATTATCAATTCTCTTCACCTCAAAAGGGGGGCATATTAGTGGAGGCATGTCATAGAGACATGGATTCCACATTGTGCACAATTCACAAATTTAGATATATAGTGGGGGTATGATATGGAAACATGTTCTCCACATTTGTCACAGTTCATAGATTTAGATATACAGTGGAGGAATGTTATGGAAACATGTTATCCATACTTATACCAACTCTTAGTTTCATATTTTAGTAGGGGCATGTTTTTTAAACATGTTCTACACACTTACACAAATGCAAATTGGGTAAATTTCATAGTTATATGATTAAGATACACATTTATGGTAGAATTATATATATTGGTATCATTTTTATACCCAAGTTTTAGTATGAAACATGGAAGCACATATGTTATGCAAAGATAACCTAAACATAAAAATTAAAATTAGTTTTATATTTCAAAATAATTCTACATACTTTATCTCACCAAGTTGGACTATTATTGAGCTAATCTACTGTAGTAATTAGTTTAATTTTAGTATGGTTGAGGTGACTAAATCACTAAATATTGACAATTTTATAGGTTATAATTGATTACATCATCCAAACTCACTAGATTTATAGTGTGGGTTGATTTAGATCAACTCACACTCACCATATTATAAGTATGATTGAGTTGCATGGTTGACCTAATCTCAACTATTAGGTGATAACTCACCTTTTCTCCAGGGTTGTGGGTAAGATTATACTTATATATATACACACACTTCAAAATTTATATTTTTCCTAATTTAAATTTAAATAGTTCATAATGATATATATTTTCAAATCAAGTTGCTAAAAGGCAAGGCAGTTGCATCGATACACATGTGTACTCTTAAACCTTGTTTTTTATATTTCAATAATTTCAATGCTTTTAATTTATGATTATATGCACTAATTATATACTATAACATGGTCTTGGTTGTAGGTTAGTCACTATAAAATCACTCAAGTTGGGCTCATGAAAAGGTAAGGTGTGTTATAAACACCTAGGTACACATTTTTTCCCTTTAAACTAGTAATTTCAATACTAGATTAAGTGGGGGGGGAATGCAAACACCAAATTTAAATTATATAACACCTCAGTTATACACTTGGAGAATACCTATGATGGATGTACTCATTAGATCTTAGACCTTCTTACTATTGAAATGATCACATACACTATCTTTATGCCAAATTTATTATATATTAGTTAGACTAGTGTTATTATAATGACCAAGGCCTTCTATCATGCTCAGAGTGTTATAAAACTATTTATCTTATATCTTTGCATATTCTAGACCTATACTTATTTTTTAACTTCTTGAACATTTATGACCTAATCAAACTCATACATTGATGCAAATGTCATGTGTCAACACAAATGTTTAATTCCCTAAAGTCATCAAAATTTCAAATGAAATGTACACCTATGGTCAGAATAAGTGCTTTAATGTGAGGTATTTACAAAAGGGTTTGGTATATATACAAGACTGACCCTCATTCATTCCTCACCTAGTATATACCTAACAACTCATAAGGTAACTCACTAGAAACATTAAATAAATCATTTAAGTGAGAAAAACTTATCTATTTTATCCTATTCCATATCACTCACAAGGACAACCCATCTATAGGTTTGAATTACTAAAAGATCAACCCATGAGTCCTATTTTCTAAGTTACAAGCGAGGTCACTATTGTATTTATTTTCCACATATTTTACCCTTGTACACACACAAGCCAAAATATTAGGAGAGAAATACATCAATCTGAGGCCTTCTTTAGAGTAGTGGCTATGTAGGCAACACCCATTGATAGAGAAGTATTTGAGGTTAGCTCAACACTATGATCCCACTAACCCATTTTTTCCAAGGTCACTATGAAGATGAATATATAGGGTTTTGATGATTTGACAAGAGTGATAACCAATGATTCAAATTTGAATTTACCAAAGCAAAGGTAACATAGAATCTAGAATATTACAAGTGGTCACATCCAAATCTAGAAGGTATTTTTTATTGAACACTTGTGTCTAAATTAAATAGAAGTGTTGATGAAACCATCTGAGGTCAACACAAGTTTCCAAATCCACAAAGGTCAAATTTATAGAATTTGATGACTAATCTAGAATATAGATCCAACGTGTTTCTATCCTGTTCTACATCAAAAGCCACATGCACACAATAAACCAACCAAGTAATCTTGTTTTCTATTTATTACAATATCAATCACTAGTTATAGTTATTATTTTTAGCATATTTTAGTGTTTAAATTCATACTAATGTTTATCTAAGTTTGAAATTAATTGGCATGTTATAGATATATTTATCACCATTTTTATCATTAATTTATATATTCATAAATCTATACTATATCGACCCATATCAATTTAGGGTTAAATAATAATAAGAAATTACGCACTTTCAAATAAAACTAGGTGCCATCAAATTTGTACTAGTCCAAAAATAATATGCACATACAATCAACATAAGCTGGAAATGCCATTTCATTTATAAATATGAGAAATTCAAGAGTAAAATATTCATTCATTTCAAATTATCATAATGAAAATAACTATAGATAGGGTTAAAAATTCAAATATTCTAACACAGTTCATAAAAAGATGTAATAATAAAACATCCATGAGATATTTTTCACATATAAAATGATTTTAGATTTATAAAAGAATTAATTTCAGGTATATACATGGATAATACCAAGATCCATTAAAAATAGGTAACCATAAACACAATACCAATGAATAAAATTAATCACTATCAATTTATAAATCTACACTAGGGACTATTCAAAGTCCAACAATAATTTCATACAATATATATGCACACATACATATCTATACATATGTTGGTACATTTTAATATACATGTATACATGAATAAAATAAAAAATAACATCAATAATGACTCATATTCATTATTATTTTCAACAATAAGGTTTCATATAAAGAGATAGGAATAAGAATCAAATTCTATACAAAGCATACAATTAATAATAATTGTTATCACTTTGGAGTGCACCCTATTTAAAGATGCACAAAGCACACCCTCACTCTAGATGATAAAATGGGAACTTATTATAGTTTGGGTGACTCTGTGATGAGAATAACCTTTAGAGAGCACTGGTTCCCTTAAGATTTATCTCTAAAAACTAAACTATTTTGATTTTTTGGGATGAAAAGGGAGAAGGAAACTGAAATAGAAAATCCTATCTAAATGAGGTGATGCACTTGAATGATTAATATTATATAAAATATTCTTAAAACTGAGTAATACACATATATGTATCTAAAATAAAACTCTGCATTTAATCCTAAACATCAATGTTTCAAAAGAAAACCCTGAAAGAAGCTTGCAAAGAAAAAATCTATTTTTAGCTCTTCAAATGGCTTGTAGAGGATAAGATTTTCACATTAGGTGAGGAAAGGAACTAAAAAATAGGATATATATCTCACTTATATTCTGGTACACAATCAAAAAATACACTCTATTCTGATTAAAAAAATGCAAAAAATCTTCTTTAATTGATAAATGGTGTCAATTACAATTTTTGCTCTGCTTCTAATTTTTTTCAAAAATGGCTTCAAAAAGCTAATATATAAGTATAAAAAATTAAATAAATACAAATTAAAATGTAAAATATAAGGATTATTCTTATTTGATTTAAAATAAGACTAAAATCATTTTAAAATATTAAATAAAGGCTTTAAAATCTTTTAATTCTTCAAAAATTACATGTTCTTCATTTTTAGCATATAATTGAGAAGTGGTGGGCCCATGTTGACTTGTAAACCTTATTTGAATGAAAATCATGATAAAAATTGGAAGATAACTCAATATTTAAAGTGATTTTAATTTCTTTAAAGTCTTTATTTTTCATGAAAAGCATGGGAGATGCATGAAACTAGTCAAACTAGTTAACCGAAGAGATTTGACCGTTAAGGACTAGTTAACTTAACTCAAGCTCAAATTGCATGAATTGAAACTTATAGATTGAATTTATAATGATATATAAACTTAAAAAACATATATTACACATGATAACTCCAAAATGAATTCATTTGATATATTTTCAATGCCATTCTTTACCTGCTTGATTAACCAATTAAGCCTATTAGGCCAATTAGGCCTAATAGCTTATCTTCTGGCATTTAGAATCTATTAAACCTAAAAAAAGATGCCATGAAACTTGAAAAAATAATTAAATAGACCTGGAAAAACTTTTATCATCACAAGATATTTGATTTTGATGAGAAAACACTCGTCATTCAGTCAACAGGGTTGACTAGGCCTATTTTTCTCCATTTTCTTGTA
Source organism: Torreya grandis (assembly GCA_037957365.1). NCBI lineage: Eukaryota > Viridiplantae > Streptophyta > Pinopsida > Cupressales > Taxaceae > Torreya > Torreya grandis. The sequence continues at coordinate 731,073 of JARHVA010003154.1, read as the reverse complement.
GACTGGCCATTTTGATTGAGATAGTTGGGATAGTTATAGGATGATTTATGACCAAAATAAAATTTTAGGATGAATAAAAAGTATCATTATTTTATATCCATTGATTATATTTCATTGAAGTGTCTTGTGATTTATTTTACATGTTTTTTCCATAAAAACATGATTTATGCCCTCATCCATACATCTCTATGCATAAAATTGACATTTATGTAATCCTATATTATTTTAATCAAAATTTTAAAAAGGTTTTATATTTATCCAAGATGATTTGATGTTAATAAAATCAATTTTTTGCAAAACTAGTTTTTTGAGGGTTTAGATGGGCTTTGAAGCTAAAATTTCAAAATGATAGTTCATGAAGTAAAGACCTCCAAATCCTATAATTTTTCCATTTATTTATATAAAACTGACCCCCCCATAATATTTTAAAATATTGAGTTTCCATTCAAAATATATAAAAACTTACCATGTCGAGAAATCTGTCTATGGGGTTTTGACTGCATTCTAAGATGCCTACACTCTTAATGATTGTTCATAAAGAAAAAATATTAAAATAGTCTCAATTTTTAATTAATTATAATTATATATGATTAATCAAAACATATTAAGAGTGTTAATCCAAGCTCCACACGTGGTGAAAGATATGAGCATTTGAACAGGAGGCTAAAAAGGGTGTCTAAAACTAAAAAAATAAAAATTTTAAAAAAATGAAAATAAATATTCAAATTATTTTAAATACTTAAAAATATCATCATGGGGTCTGTACCATGCTATCAAAATAATTTCAAAGCACATTTTGCTTGAAAAGTCAAAAAAACCCTTTTTGGCCTTTATGTCTATATGAGCATGGTTTACTTAAAATTTAGAGTTTTGACACTTTTTAATAGATTGATTATGATTTAAAAACATCATCCCATACTTTTAAAACTTTTACCTAGACTTAGAAACCCTTGTGGCACTCCAAAATGATGCCTACTCCAATGGTGATCTCTAATGGACATGCTAAGGACTGTTACAAAACAATGAGTATCTCCATTTTTATAATGGACATAAAACTTTTTCAAAAGGTTATCTAACTCATAATGACCATGTGTACAAAATTTGAGGTCTTGAAACCACCTGTAGCTCCCATAATATTTAATTTTCTCTAAAAATTGATCCCTGTGCATGGATTGTCTACATATTTGAACTTGAAAATTCTCTTTTGAAATGATAATGACCTATTTAAAATCCATTTTTGAAAATTTTGACCAAAATTAGTGCTTTTTAGTCCATAATTCCTTGGTTTGACTAACTTTAAAAGGCTATGACTAGTTTTAGGAAAGTTTTGTATGATAAGAGTAGTAATTTGTCCTTGATAGGTCAAATTACTAACAATAACATCAAACACAGCTCATATTAATTTATATTTTCATTCATAAGGTTTAATATAGAGAGATAAGAACAAGAATAAAAGATAATAGAAGTTCTAGATCAAAGGAAAGGAAATGATATGCTTGAAAACATAATCATAACAGCTAATTAGACACCACCCATCCAATACAAACCCAACAAGAAATATCCTTTTATAAAAATTCATAGCCAAAGCATGCCCTTGGCTCTTCTCTTTGTCCTAATTATATTATTAATTCAAAGAAGGATTAAGGATGCCCATCCTAGCCATTACGACCGTAAATTAATATGCAGTCCAAACCATGCCTAAAAATTGGGTGAAATACATGTTTTGTTTCATGCCATTTTCTTAAGAAAATGCATAGCAAGTAAGGTCTTACAACAAGAAATGAAAAAATTCAAGGAAATCTATAATTCATGTATCTTGAGGGTATTTCCCTCCTAACATTTGCCTTTTACTCTATAGTAAAAAATCCATGTCGTTCAAAGAATTCAAATCATCAAGGAATCTTCTATATAGTCCTAGGACTTTTTAAAACACAATTTCATTTGTAAAAAATAGTTTCATAGTCATAAATGGGCCAAGATCCATGATTGACCTTATATATTAATAAATAAGACTATGCTTTTGTCCCTAAGCAAGGCTCCATACCAAAAGCCAAGTCAAGTCAAACACTAAAAGTTAAACTAAAACATATCATTTGAAAAATAAACATAACATGAAACATACTTTAGGTCCTCATAAGAGTAAAAAACTTGAGGTACTTACCGCAAGGTGGACTTCATAACTTCATATCATCATCTTAGAATTACAATAATTAGCTAGGAATAATCAAGTTTAGCCAATTTGTAACGACCCACATCCAACATACAAAAAAATAATAAGGCAATTGAACAAGCCACAAATAAAAGTTATTTAAGGATATTATTGAAAATAACCATCTCCCAAACAACATACATTTGAGAAATAATGTTGACTTATGCAATCATTCTCTCCTCAACACTAATTAATCCCATGATCTTGTTGCAACACTGTGTCTTAGCACCTATTACTCATTGGGATCATTGGACCAAAATTGGGGATGCATACTAGTTCAATATGAAAAATGGACAACAAGGAAAAATATTACTATGATAATATATCATCTAAAGATGATCCTAATATAAACATGTCACTAGTCTGATCATGCTCTTCAAGGTGTTTTCCATATAGCCACATGACATCTAAATGGTCCATAGTCATATGTAACCTATATATTTGCATAACTTGCTCTCAAATAAATACCATGAGAAGTATTTTTGTAAATCATGGATACAAAAAACCTCAAGGACATGCATATATGTAACCAATGATAAATTAATACTTTTTATATTTTGTATTTTACACTATTTTTAACTTTTTGTAATCTTCTAGAAGTTAGATGAAGAAGGCATAGGGTAAAGTAATAGAAAATGAAACCAAAGAGCTCAAACAAGAGGAAGAAAATGAGGTCTCTAGGTAACCTAAAAATTCCCCTAGAATTCAATGCATGATAGGATAAGGTGTCAATTTATATATTTTCATAATCAATAAGCCAATGCAAATGATCATAATAAGATAAATAATCATATGGACTAGGTCAAAGTAACATAGAAATCAACATAAACCAAATAGCTAAAATAATGTTAATGCAAGTGGATGAAAGTGTTAAGCCATCAAATCTAAAAGATATAAGTATAAAATCTAACTCTAGGGAGGAAAACATATGGATGTAGGACATACATACAAAATAATCTATGTATAGTAAGAAACCTATAATATAATAAATATGTATCAATTAAGATTGAGATGTGGGCTAACATGACTAATCGATAATGTGGTCTATTTCATCAAATTTATGACTATATGAGTTTAATGTCATTTGATGTGTTTGAAAAATGATCACAAGATGTGAAATAATTATCATCCTCCCCATGAGGAAATTCATATAATGGGCTCAAATAGCCATTGTAGAGTGTGTAGGAATATATCATGGTAGAAACAACTTCCCTAGGTTACACTTTGAACCCAGTATGTGGATGACTAAGTGTTGTATGTCTCATAGTTGCAACTACATGAATAAGAGCTCTTGGAGCTTTACACTAAATGGAGATATCATAGTCTCAAATATAGTATTTATCATATAGGATGGTGATGGAATAGATGATTAGATCACCCTAGGGTAAATGATTCAAACTTTTTAGGGTTTACTAATTGGTTATGCATGTGATGATTGAGGTATAATAGGTATTTGATAAGTTATGCATGAATGATATATACTTCACTATTATGTAAAAACTTAATGAAATTATGTAATATTTAAGGTATCATTATCAACTAATTAATCCAAGCGAATTCAAGTAAAATATTATATGATATTGAAATGAGTATTAAATAAAACCAACATAGCATAGTTTGAGGACTGACTAAAATTAGGAAAGTAATACCTCCTAAGGGTATGTTTACATGATCATCATAACTATGTAGTATCATAGTCATACCATGTAAATACATATTAGTATAACCTCTACTAGATAAGAGTGATATCAAATCAAGGTAGTAAAACCATTGTTAATAATAGTTCCATGTGTGATAAAATTATGGTATTAAAAAAGACTGCATATGTATATAGGACCATTGTTTGATGCATCATTAGGTATATCTTAGTCATGAAATGTCATATAAGGCACATGCATTTGATAACTCTAAACCATTCCCATAATGTTTTTAATCTTATGCTTAGGTATAATGATGTATATATGTTTTCATATGCACATTGTTTTGATATCAAGCATTGTGTTTGGTAATGGATTTTAAATATTTGTATGTGTTGTTAAAGTTTTTCCAAAAAATCATTAAATGTAGAAATATGATCATAAATTATACTAGTTTTTGTTATCAATTAGATCTTATAATTTATTTCATAATTTGAAACATCTATTAGTTGTAAAACCTTAAGCTCGATGATTTTCAAAAAAATTGTTAGTATCATAACCTCTAAGCAATGCTCTAGTTTTTTCCATTTGAAATGGTTCTATAAAATAAATCACATGTAATGCCCATATTTATGCATGACAAAAACCACATAAATATAGTTCAAAATTTTAAAGTATATATACTGCATAATTAAAGTGACATATAATGTTCTAATATTCCACTAAGGAACACCACATGGAATAACAGGGGTGGTTACCAATGTAAAGGTGGTTACATGGTCATCACAATGACATGTTAACCCTATACATTAATTGACCTACTATGACCCAAATAGACTAGATGATCTATAAGGGACTTATTTTCCCAATGGATCCACAATCTTGATTCAAGATCATAATTAATAATAGATTAAATTTTGTGTTTTCCAACGTCAAAAGACCCTCTCCCACATTGAACTAGTTTAAATGGGACCCTAGGTGGCTCTGACGAATCAAAGGGCTCATATTCACAAATTAAGTCACAATTTTATTTTAATTCCAAGTTAATTTATTTTTTTAAATATGATAATCATAAAGTCAACAAAGTCTCATGTGACCTTAAAATGGGCCTAATATATCCTAGGCTAGCTCTTATAAGCTAGAGCACTCAATCTCCACCATTGGATCTAGGCTATCCCTACCATCAGATCATCATAGTTTACCAATACCATAAATATCCTTATGAATTCCTATAAATTATTTCTCATACAACTAAGGATTAGAAAAATCTCTATGAAAAGAGAATGGAGGTTTGTGAGGGAAGGATAAATTTCTAGTCCTTCCTATTCATACCTTGGGACCTTAGCTGACTACCCTTGGTGGGGCCAAATGTAGAAACATGCATTATAAGAAGGCATCCAAATCAAGTCTCATTATTGTATAAATAATATTGGGTTTATTGTGATACTAATGATTCTCATGACACATCTCAATGACATTTTGGGATCCCACACAAATGATAAAGGCATATAGGTGTAAATCTGACCTAACAATCATTAATGACCACCTCCAGGTCCTTGACTCTTGAAGTCAAGTTGGGATGATATCTTGGATGGAAAAATACTTTGGGGAAGTAGGATGTCCTCTTGGGACCTCCATCTAGCTTTCCATTTTTTAAGGATAAAAATGGTTTTGGATCTTTGAACCCTCCAGTGGGAATTAATGGTTGTTCGAAGATCAACACCAAAAAGGTAAGAAATTAGTTTCAAATTTATGTTATTATTTAAATTTTGTTGCAAAACATGTTAAAAAATAAATGAGAGTACCCTAAGAGTAACCATGTCCTTGGGATTTGAAGATCCATCAAAAGGCCCATAAGGGCCAAAAATATATTCCCTCAATAAAAGGGCATTTTTTGATATATTTTTATGTTTTACATTTCATAACCTCTTTTGTGCAAAATATAAAACAAATTTAATGGGGTCCATTATGATTCACCCCACTATGGGACTTGTAAGTACCCCTATGGTTCAAAAAAGTTAAATTCTTAAAATGAGCTAAAAAATCTAAGGCCTTAAGGCCTTAAATGTAAAATATCACCTAGACTCAACATTAACATAAAACTCACTATATATTAGATATTTCCATGAGTCACCATTAAGGAGTGATACCACCACACAACCACCTCTTACTCCACTATATTAAATGAAGTTCATTAGTGACTATCTAAGACACTTTGGCTTCAATATCAGTTCATAACACTATCATGGCTTCGTCACCTAAGACACATTATCCAAGAAACTCAAAATTTGAATTTCTTTGGGAGAATGAATTCAATACCATAACTATGGGTATATTTTCACATCTTCCATCAATTAGATTCAATTACCCACACCTATATTCCTTCCCTTCACCTCCATAAATAGGTTATGAGCACCTCAACTTAGCTTCACATTCCCCTTACATAGTCATTGACTACCTATAATGTATATCTATGGTTGTTAGTCCAAAAGAAACTAGCCCTTCCACACTTCACCCATTTCATCCATTCTCCATCATACCATAATTCTAAACCACCAACATATACTTGAGACTACGAGTAGTTTATATATCACATTCACATTCCCTTCTATCTATAGTTAATAATCCACATATTTTATTTTTGTAATAACATAGTGGTCACTCACATGGGTGAATATCCATTTAACTCTGAGTGCATGCCCTACACAAAGTGGCCACTTTTCCTACCACTAGAGGGCCTATGGTAAAATTGACCCTATAAATAACTATTTATTTGAAATTCATAATGGGCACCCCACTATTCAAAAAATTAAAAAACAAAAGTTCACAATTTCAAAAAAGTCCAAGCTTAATTCCAAAATTATTTTTGGCCCTTTTCTACTTTGAAAAATATACGGATACATCACTTGAAATGAAGATAATTTATTTAAGGAATTAGGACCATATTTCAAGTTTATATTTGAAAATAATAGATTTTATCTCATAGCACCTAAAATTATTCTGTGACTTTATAGGGATTCATGGTAGAGTACAAATTTTGATTAAATTATATGGGGTAGATTTAGATAGTATTTTTCATGCATAAAATTATGAAACCCAAGTAACTTCTTATGGGTTTGAATATCTTCAAGGGATTTCACTAACTTTTGAAGCAAATTACTAACTAGTATTTTATTCCACAATTTAGAATATACATTTTGAGATGTTAATAAAAAATTATGGTTTCATTTTTATAAATAAAAAACCAACTTTTAATTTAAAAATTAATCTCAGCCCGCTTTTAAGAGGCTAAAAGAGAAAGAAAATCTTCACACTTGAATCAGATGAAAAATACAAATTTATTTCAATTATTCACATAATACAATAATTACAAGGCTTTCAAATAATTTTTAAGTGTTACAAGGATTTCAAATATCATAATATAAAATATTAAAATTTATTCAAAGCAATATTAAGCTCCCAATAATCAAATATCTCCACATATACATCCATATTATCGATGCAATGAGGGGATTGCCTTACAATCTATTACCATTATTAGGTGACTTCCATAGACACCCCAAAGCTAATGACTCCCATTTATATTCATGTATATTACCATTCAATTTTTTTAAGTTATGAATAAGGGGTTAGTTTACACTAAAAAGAAAGATAGATTAGGCAACACCTCTCATTTAGTACTTCTTTCTATGAACTAGGTAACACTTCCTATGTTTGTGCCAAAATACACACAACACAAACACAAGGAAAAAATCATTCCCAATATAAATTAATACAATAAATATCAATAAGGATATATATACCACACTAGGAAAATCTCACTACTAACTTTTAAGGGATGAGAAGAGAATGGCTTGGGGAAAATCACTCACCCTTGCCCATCATACCACAACAATTCAACCCCATGAAGTTATAATAACTTCGAATTTAATAAAATTTAATATGATAATCAAAACATCAATTAAAGTGGGATAAAACTTTCCCAAACACCCTTAAAAGGGTCTACAAAAATGAGTGGCCTTAGGTAAGAAACATGTATAAATCAAGTATAATAATGTATAAATCAAGTATAATAAAAAAACTTTCCCAAACTCCCCGAGTTGCACTATAACCCTGGGTTGCATTGGGAACAACTCCCCAAATTGCGTTGTGAGCCCAAGTTGTAATGTGACCTTGAGTTGCATCATGAATCAAATTTACATTGGGAGAAATTCCCTAAGTGGTGGAAATTCCCTGAGTCGCATTGCAAGCCCGAGTTGCATTGGGATCACCTCCCCGAGTTACATTGTGAGCATAAGTCACTTTGTGAATCTGAGTTGCATTGGGATCAACTCCCTGAGTTGCATTGGGAGAAACTCCCTGAGTGGCATTATGAGCCCGAGTGGCATGGGGTTCAACTCCCTGAGTTGCATTATGAGCCCCAAAATATGCAATGTCATGAATTACACTGCATTATGACAATGGTGTTGGAAACCCCACCCAAAATATGCAACAAAACATATTATTTCAAAAACCCCACTTGAAATATTGTCAAAAATTCATCAAAGTGTGAATTTCTCTGTGCGATGATGCTAGTATAAGAAACCCCAACTAAAATATGCAACAGTGCATATTGTTTTGGAACCTCCCCAAGTTGCATTGGGAGCCCAAGTGCATTTTGACTACGAGTGGCATTGTGATAGGAAAACCCACCCAAAAATATGCAAACACTTCATATTGTTTTGGAATCTATACTAAAAATATTTTCAACAATCTATCTAAGTGCTTGCTTGCTTAAAATATTGTCAAAAATCCTTCTAAGTACATATTTCTCTATGTGATGACATCGGTATAGGAAACCGCACCTAAAATATGCAATACTACCTATTTGTTTTGGCAACCCCCCATCTCTTGAGTTGCATTGTGAGCCCTAGTTTGCATTGAGACAATGTTGGTATAGGAATCCCCACTCAAAATATTTTCAGAAATCTAAGTGTTAATTTATCTGTGTAATGACACAGGTATAGGAAAGCCCAACTAAAATATGCAACACTGCATGTTGTTTTGGAACCCCAGGGTGAAGTTGCATTGGGAGGCCAAGTTAAAATGCAACCCCAAGTGGCATTGTGATGACGTTGGTATAGGAAACCCCACTCAACATATTGTAAAAAATCTAAGTGTTCGTAGAAACGAGTTTGTGGAAATCTTATGTGAAGTCCGTATAAATCTTATGTGAAGTCCATTAATCTATACGAAGTTTTAAATATTTCAAAGAGGGTAAAAATAACTTATTTTTAAAATAAATACATTAATAATATGTACATGGACTTCCTATGTCAAGTTATCCATTGATAATTAAAAGTCTTCCTCCAAGGCTTAACTTCCAACTAGCATCCAACTTCCAAGGATATGTCCTATCTATCCAAACTTGAGATTCAAATCCATTTAAAAAAGTGGAAAACATCATGCAAAATTATAGATTCCAATTTAATTATAGGTATGGCCCTCAATCCTTTACCAATGGGAAGGTGACACTTCTCACTTCTTATTACTTTTCCTCTCTCAAAACATATTCTATGAAATTTACTCTTATTATACGTCCCATGTTATTTATTACATGGTATGAGGGAAAGCATGTGTTTTACATATTAAATAAATTATTACACCCTTAAAATTCTATAAATGATCACATGTATATCCTAAAACTCTATTTGGACTCCTAAAAATACTCCCACAATTCCCTTTTCGTCAAAATGCTCAACACAAAATATCTAAAATTCACTTTATATGACTCTAAAGTTGGATTTCCATTTTTATTTGAATTTTCAAAAGTGTTATAATCATGTTTAATCCATTTTCACCCTTTTTAATTTATATATATTTTAAGAAATTTAGAAATTATGGGTAAAGAAGGTGTGAATAGTGTTAGTTGGCCTAGAATTTTCAAAGTTTAAACTATAAAATATAACATATTTATGAATATAAATAAGTTATATGTATCCTATGGATACTACACATATAATTAATGGTAAAATCCATGACCAAATTAGTCCAATATCCCTTGGTTTTCCACTTTTTCTCTTGCACATCAATGCACACATAATATTTCTCTATTCTAAGATAGCTGAAGCAACTGAACATGAAACAATCTCAACATGTATAAACACATAATGAATACAAGCATCACAAGTATAATTATATTTATACATACATATGAAATAATTCCAAATATCTAATTATCCATATAAAAAACAACATGATAGCAATGTGAAAATATATCAAATAGAATTAAATAGGAAAGACAAAAATTGGGCCTTACATTCCACTCCCTTTAATATAATTCCTATTAAAATTTAGTGAAATGGTTGGAATAGAACTCCAATGATGTCATAAAAACCTCTATAAAATTTTATGACTCAAATCAAAGGTATCTATAATCTAATGATATTATATCAAAACTAATAGATCATAAAGTGCAAGAAGCAATGTAATAAGGTATCCATGACCAAAGATAGATCAACCTTACCAAAGGTTGATCCATGGAATAATTTTTAAGTGTAGTTTATTTATCTTTGGTTTATAATATGTGAGAACATAATAATAAGAATGATTTATCTCAAGTCTATTACCACTTAATGGTAAGAGAACATACAACATGATGACAAAGTCAAATGAAAGATATTTATTTATTTATTAATCTTAAAGGATGAAGAATATTTTAATTTCCTTATTGTCTCATTATTACTATTATATTTCATAGAAAAAATGGATAAAAAGATCCAAACACATGGAACCCACAATTTTAACAATAAGAGATCATATATGGTATTAATTTTTTTATAAATCACCTAAATGGATCATATTTATACTTTCCAATTAATGGGAAGAGAGAATGAGGACTTTTAGAATTTTCTTTATCATCATTGCTAAAATCCTTCACTTAGGTAAAATAGGATAAATTGTCATTATTATTTTGAATTTTCCAAAAATCTATTTAAAAAATACATTAGGAAGACTTTGGATGTTAGTCTTGATGCCCAACACTAATGAAATAACCCATTAGGAGGACTTGGTATGTTAGTCCCTATGCCAAAACCCCTAATCCCTCAATCCATCAAGAGGCCTTTGGAAATTAGTCCTGATGCCTAAATACTAATAAAAAATACACATTAAGGTTTATCTAATATCAAAAAATAACCCACCTCCACTACTCCCTAGAATTATGAGGGAATCATGTATTATCTACAACATAAAAAAAAAATCAATTTTTGCATCATACTTATAATTGTTCTAGAAATAAATTGAGATAAGACATCTCCCAAATTTCACAATTTCATAACATGTCCTAAGAATTTATCATCAGTTAAGAATATCAAGATACTTATCACATCCTACTCCCAAATTCACACAAGGTGAAAGGTACCCCAACATGGCTCATAAAAAATACATGCTTTACATAGCAAATAATTCCAAATCCAATAATTTGTAAAGTTAAAATTAGATAAGAAGCCTAATTCAATCTTCAAAAGAGAACAAATGAAAAAGGATAATGACCCAATTAGATCTAAAGAATAATGAAGGTGAAAAATAGTTAAACTACCCAATTTGATAAAAAGTGAAGACAAACAAATAAAAGTAGGAGCTCAAAAAATTTAATAAAAGATTGAAATAATAAATGTCCAAACAACCTTAAATATAATAATAAGGAAAATCCATAAAAATATGATTTCAATTCAAGTTAAAAGTACCAATATATAACTAATATATTTCTAAAGTAAATCACACTAAGTGGAAAAACTATAAATTTCAAAATATAATATTAATGAACAATGTAGCTCTGAAAGGCCATAAAGGTGGAGTAGGGAGCTAAAGTATTAAAAATCCAAGAACATAACTCTTCAATACCCTTGTGCCTGTGAAGTATGGATAAAAACTTCAAGTTTCTAATACCACTATAAAATTAGAAATATGTAAGTGCCAAAGATCAAAATATATGTCTTATAATAGGGAAAATGTTAAAACACATGGAGACATCATGCTAATCTTGTTACACAACCTCTCTATCCAATAGGAATAAAACTACTCTATCTTTCCAAGGATGAGGAAAGTAGAATTATTAGTATGAAATTTACATGGATTAAATCAATAAAAACATTTCATTTATCATCATATAAAATATAAATCCACTCAAAGGACTTGTTGTCACTCGATAAAAATCCCTCTTTAGTTTTTCTATGTGCTAAGTTTGACAAAATCTATTCCATTATGTTAAAGGGACATATGTACTATCAATCCTCAAATAATCAATACTAACATGGTAGAATTCACTGACATCACATATTATACTCCTACATGAAGAGGATGATACAAATGAGTCATAGGTGGTACCAATATACAAGGGGTCTGATGGGATCCCCTCCCCTAAAATTGATGTGCCCAAGGCATAATATCTCTGTCAAACATGTACACACTTACTAGGGTGAGCAACATATTATGTTCACATAACACTTAATATAAATAATTAAAGTGGATATTATGATTTTAATACAATAAAAATTGTCTAATCATCACCAAATATGGTCAACCTAAAGTGATTGAGAAGGTTCTATGATATTTGTTTATGAAACTCATTAACTACATTAGGGTACTAGTTTACTCGATAGGGTACACATCATGCACTCACAATGATTAATTGATGGAACTAAATTATTAAATTTTTAAAGAGGACATGTGCTCAATAAGTAAACACATTAGTATTATCAATCCATATCTCAAAAGGGTTTTAAAAAATTACAAGGCTCATGTGTCTTATTAGATACAGTCCCCTAAAATTCAACCCCTAAAAAAGAACCAGGTCCACCCTATAATAAAAATATATCAATCATTCTAGGAAACTTGTACATAAGTTAATGAGGATATCAATAACTATGCTAAGTATAGTACATCCACATCCAATAATGGTGAACCCTTAGATGGAACATCTATTACCACATCTTCCATGGGAACAATTAATCCTTCAACTCAACTACCAGTTTTGATGCCTACATCAACATAAGTGGTATTTGCATCCAATTTAATGGCTTCTCAATTATTAAATATTAATCCCAATGGGTCTATAGTGAAAACTCTTCTCAAAGTTATAAAAAAAATTGGAAGCAAAGGTTACCAACATTTATGTTTTGAAATCAACTCGTGCTATTGATTCACAAGATGTATTACATAATCCTCTAGCACCTAAGATATCTTTGTAACCTTTTCCAATGAGTTTTATTTCACCCAAGTTCACATTTTATGATGAAAAGGGTGATCCTAAATAATATATCTGATCTTTATATGTATCATGCATTTATTATGATTCAAATGATAAAATTTTGACCAAATTATTTTCAAGGAGCCTAAAGGACTATGCTTTAAGATGGTTCTATGACTTACAAATCCAATCACTGAAAGTATTAAAACCCCTAGTGAATTAGTTTCTATAAATTTATCCATTAAAATCACTAAAAATATGTCATATACAAAAATTGAAAAGATCAAACAAGGACCTAATGAACCTATTAATGAATATGTTTTGAGATACAAAACAATGTTGGCCAAAATTACAAATCCAATGACAGATATGTAACTTTAAGACGTATGTAGTCAAAGATATCTTGCCCATTACATGAGTTCATTATTTTCAATAATTTTAAATATTTTGATGACTTATGCCATATTGTTATAGATCATGAAATGAAACTTAGTTCTTTGGATAAGCTAGAGTATGTAGCAAACACACCAAACACATCTTCTATCAAGTTTCATATCAAACCAAGATATAAGGTAAAACCTAAAAAACCTAAAATGAAAAAAAACCAAACCAGTTAATGTAGTGTCACAACAACCTAATCAACTCATTTTATCTAATGCACCTAAGAGATAATTTACACAATTACCTGAGTATCATCTCATATCTTTCCCTTCTCCCATAGAGGTTGATATGAGTAGACCTCTACCAAAAGAATATGATGCAAATGTATATTGTGACTATCACTAGGGCCCTACAAAAAATGTTATGCTTTAAAAAATAAGATCCAATATATTATTGATAACCAATAAATTACCTTTGATGATCTTCCAAAGGATTCAGGTTCATGACTTGGTGATATTTAAAACTAGATGGTATTTAACAATGCCAATCTCATCACTTTTAATTGAAAATACTTAACAATAAAAGATATTTTAACCAAGACTTGCCTCTATTCATATAAGTTAGTATGAATTATAAAGGTATCAAAAGAGTGCTAGTCGATAATGGATATGGCTTAAACACTTGTATCATGGAATTCCTAACAAAAATTGGAATTAAAACTAATCTTGTTCAAAAATTAAGTATGCACATCAAAGGGTTTGATAATTCATATGCGACATTGGAACCAAAAATGGCACCAACTACAACCCAAGTAATGTCTCAATCATTTAATTATAAATCACTATTGGGTAGACCCTATATACACTTGATGGAAGTTATACCATCTACATTACACTGATGTGTCAAATTAATACACGATGGGACCTTATGGATAATGGATGTTGATGTTGAGATTTTAAAATTTTATAAAATTATACATTAAAATGTAGAGGATATTACAAAATTGGTACCACCAAAACAATATATTCCAATTGATAGTCTACCGACTTATGAGATGGGTGAATCAAGAAAGATAAATCATTCACCTTCGTATACTCATAAGTCATTAAACATTGAGGTGCACATGAATGCACATCAAAAATAAGAACCATTACCAAAGGAACCAATGATATCAAAACAATAATAAGATCAAACATTTGAGCTTCCTTTATTGGTAAATACTAAATAACAAGATGGATAATTTTTAGATTATTATGATAATGATGATGATATACCTCATGATATGACATGTAAACAATTATAAAAATTAAAATTTGATTCACTTAAATATATTTCACATAACCTATTCACACCTATAGGTCATGATACATATAAGTTAACTCCATCTCTAGAAGATACATAACCAAATAAATCTAAGGTCAAGGAAAATAGTAACTTATGAACATGTTAATGCTTGCTATTCAATCCATTTCTCTTATTTAAAATATCTAATACAACATTAAAATGGATAAATGAAAATAAATCATGTCAATAATGTGCAATCTTCACATAAGTCACCATAATAGATTTTAAAAACCATAGTTAAACAAGATGCTACACATACAATAATTTCTATGTTACTTGAGCATAAGATGATATCTTTACCTCCTAATAGACATAGGTTAGGGAGTAGACTTATCCAAAAATAAGTATAACCATATTTTACTTATCATACGATCATTGGACATGAAAAATATTATTATGGGGCCTTCCAAATATAAATTCAAAATAACAAACATGATGGCCATGTAAAAAATATACTCAAGCAATCAAAAAAATCTCATATTTTAGATATTTAAAAAGACAAGGATACAATGAGGCATGATTCAAAACGTCCTACATGTGAAGATTTAACTATTATTGTAAATATTTATGTAACTTATTATCAACACCTTAATATTAATAAAAAAATTAATAAATATTTTGTATTGTTACATGTTTTTGATAGTTGGGATATGATATACATGAGCTAAAACATTTCCCACATCCACACCTTAATATTAATACAAACAATCAGGGAACATTTTGTATTGTTACATGTTTATGATAGTTGGGTTATGATATACACGAGCTACAACATTTCCCACTTTTCATAGAATCCCTTGGACACATTATTCTCTCAATAGCATGCAGACTAAAAGAAGGTGATACATCAATATGGGTGATGAGATAGATATCAAATTTAACTTTCTAGTTTGGGCAATAGTGGTTAGAAGATATGAAATAAATTATCAATAAAAAAATTCTTTCCTTCTCTACTAGTTTTAAAATAAATAATCTTGAATTAAACATTATGGATTTGATGATAAACCCATAACAATAATTTCCAATAATAAATTACCAAAAAACATTAAAACATTGGTAAAAAGCAAACATAAGAGGTTTTGGAAAGTAAAGGACCCACCTCCTAACAATATAGTCCTTGAAATATAAGATTTGAAATCATAATCATAATTTAAATTAAAAAATAAATAAATAATTCAAATATTCAAGAAAATACAAAACTATTCAAATACAATCGAAACTACAAAAATATTCAACATTCACATGTTTACTAGTTCTTTGACATCTATGTTATTTACTTTATGTTATTATATATCATATCATTTATACACACACACACACACACACACACACACACATATTTCACATACTTAAATGTGATATAGGCATACCCCATACACATGATACTTGCACATACATATGTTGGTCCTTTCTTCATCCCATGTGGCCTACTATGTTGGGTGCATCTGCTTCTTTGATCATGATTGATACAAGTTAGATTATTTATGATCCTTATTACATTATCATTTGAGCTTATATACTAATGCTTACACATGACTATACTCATGATTACATATTTCATAGTGTATTGGATGTGCTATGTTACATGACATTTTCTATAACACATACATGTAGGGACTAGTATGATCTACTTAAGCTGGTTGCTTATACTTCATTTATTCAAATTGTTACTTCCTTGAGTTTCTTTTTATTGATTTATATTGTATTTCTTGTGGAACATTTAAATATTTTACTATCTTTTTATCCCCCACACCATGGTATGATGATTTATATTTGGACATTTGATTGCCATTCCTTCGAGTGAGCAACATTTGAATATGCCCCTTGTTTTTAGTCTCATTAGCCCCATTTTGTGTGACATTTAATACTATTTTATGTGTGATTTATTATTTTATAAGATTGTATTGTTAATTTATATACATTTTTATGATCTAAATAATGAATATTAGATCTTGTTGTGATCACATATTAAAAACTTCATTGATATATCTACTTATACATACTACTCATACATGATACATGATACATGATACATACACATATTATAAATTTATCTTATCCTTTTGAGGTAAGGTAACTACAAATTCCATTTCTCTCACCTCAAAAGGGGTGACATATTAGTGGGGTCATATCATAGATACATGAACTCAACACTTATACAAATACTAGAATTTACAAAATTATATTACAGTTTACATGATTCAGAGATACATTTGGGTCAAAATCCTACACATTGCACCTATTTTTACATATTTGGGATAAATTTTATTAGATTTTTGACATAATTATACATAATTATGGAGCATAAGTTAAATTTTGACATATAATTTATATTGAGACACATTAGAGGTGCATATGCCATGCAAGTGCACCAAAAATTGCAAATACATATTTAAACTTAATTACCAAAAAGTTCTATACTTTACTAAGAAGCACCATTTTCACCAAGAATTACTATTTTGATCCTTTTATATCTATAATAGTTAGTTCCCTTTAGTAGTGTTGTTAAGATTTAACACATTCAATGACCTAACAATACTTCCATTTTTAAGGTTGGGTTGGTTATACCACTTAACCTAGATTTCATTAAACTATCACTTGAGTTGTGTGATTAAGATGTAATGATCACAATGACATATCACAACTCACCCTTACACTATATTGGGGAAATAATTACCTTCCAATATCCCTATTCAAATATAAGGTTTAATTTTGAACCTATCTCATCTGTAATGATTTATAAGGAAGCACATTTACTAATCCAAAGTAATAAGGGGGAACATGGTTGCATAACCACATTGTTGGTTCTTAGTTATACACCTCTCACTCTAAGCCTTACACACTCAAAAGAAAATGGAAAACAAAGATGAAAAACCCAATGATATGTCATTGTATCCAAGGGAGGGTTTGACATCTATAATGAACCATATAGAGAAAATGATTGAGAAGAACCTACAAAGGGTATGATAAACTCCTTGTTACTTATGGCTCTACCTAAACCAAGGTGAGAGGACCTATGGGGTATATTTTTCACACAGAGAGATTTTGAAATTCAACCTTCATGGGGATTATTAGCATAAAGAGACAAAAATGTGACTAGGGCACAACCAAACTTGCACACTCCACTCGAGAAGGGTTATCACACGAAATGCATAAATGTAATAGGTCACATTCAAGCTACTAAAAATAGATATAAAAGTGACTACAACATTCATCCTAAAGAGTTATTAATATCAAGGTTGAATGAGAGATTATGATGCTAAGATTTAAAATACAAGATATAAATACATGTTATATAAGTAAGATATTATGCATTTACAAGAAAATAACACTTATGATATGCAGTAGGGATTATATCATTTTCAAGGTAGGATAGGGTATGATAGTTTGATGATAACAAAAAAGGGGTGGTGTGCTGAAGGATTTCAAAATAATAGGGTAGCTTGAAATATTCATGATATTATCCTTTGTAAATATGTAGAAAAGACTTAAATGAAAGATAATGGGAACTACCAAATGATCCTTAAAACCCCAGAGCATATACTATAACTAAAAATTTAGAACACTTTTTCTTGTCAAATCCATAGACCCAGGGTGCCCCAAAAGGTCATTCAATAACATACTTCCAAGCTAAACTACAGAAAGAGATTTATAACTTAGATCCATGCTCAAAATGACAACCAAAAATGAACATAGACCCAA
Source organism: Torreya grandis (assembly GCA_037957365.1). Lineage (NCBI taxonomy): Eukaryota > Viridiplantae > Streptophyta > Pinopsida > Cupressales > Taxaceae > Torreya > Torreya grandis. The sequence continues at coordinate 712,571 of JARHVA010003154.1, read as the reverse complement.
ATATCCAATCAATATAACTTGTAATAATTATTACTACACTTTATCAATAGGAAATAGTAAAGAACCATAAGCATTATCATTAACTTGAAAATAAAACTTACTTACATCAGTTTTTCAAAATGCTATCATGGGGACAAGCATGGTGAGTATTCTCTTTTGACAAGGGAGACATAAACATGTTCTCAAATTTTGCTAATGGCTGTATAATTGCAACCACCTTTGTAAGAGAGACAAGATCTACACCTGACAATGGATCCCAAAACTTTGAAGAGCTTGGACTTGGAGAGGAAAAAAAAAGAAACAACCACCACCAACCTTTTAAATAAAGGAGAAGACCTCTATTTATATATTTTTTACCCATTTCAAATATGGGAGTGAGGGTTACAATGTATAATTTCCAAATCCCTACCAAGATACTCCTAGCTAGAATAAATCTTTTATCCTCATTTGAAAATCTTCCTCCACTTGCAAGAAATCATTAGTCTAACTACCTCAATAAGGCATGATGAATATTTTCAACAAAACTTTATATTAGATATGCCTTTTTCATGATCTATAAAGTTCACTTTGTGGTGGAGGTTGAAAAAACTTTTTCATCATGTGCAATTGATTGGAGATGCCGTTGACCACTTACTTGCACAATTAGAACCTCTTGGACAGTTGTCTTTCCTCTTATGCATTCTTGGGAATAACCTACTCTTGAAATGATGCCTATATTGGAATGCTCAAGTTGTGGTAAAAATAAAAAATGATCCATGGTCATTATTGAAAAATATGCTCTAGAATGTCCCATAGACTTCCTCTGTGCTATGATTTATTGCTCTTCCATAAAGGAACCATCAATTTTAGCTCCTAGGCTAATTTTTACATGGTGATCCACATCAGATCCAACTAGGTAATTATGGTGATCAAAAGGAACTAAGTTTCTTAACTAAATTAATCCAAACACATGTCACATTCTTGTGTTGTCTTGGAGATTTATCAAATATGCACCATCGATCCCTTTTTTAGAGTCATTGGCCCTAACCATTACCACAAACTATTGATCTAGATTTGGTCATTTAAATGTTATTGGTTGATGTTTACACTTGGCATCTGAGATCATGCCATTAGGTAGCTTTATGAGCTTTCTTGCACTTTGTATAGTCAGTCTCTACTAGGCTAGTACCTTTTACCTTGTGGTAGTCTTGTATTCATTTTGGGATTTGTTAAAAAGTCCACATTAATCTTGCATCATTAGATATTGAAGTATGATGGAATGTTGATTGTTGATATTTGGATTATTTTAATCTAAATGACTATCTACCATGGCTTAAATTTGACATCTATGTGCCTGTCATTTGATGTTTACATGACTATTAATGATGTCTGAGAGACCATCAATATTTGAACCCCAATGGATAATTATTGAGCTTAATTTTGACATCTACACATCTATTATTTGATGATTACATGATCGTCACACTACTTTTTCTACTTTGAAGGCTTGCATATTGAGATAAAAAAACATGAAGGCACCAAATTTGTAAAAGATTTTCATGGCATCCAGAATATTAATTCTATGTGATCTTTTGACCATGAAATGATTTCTAGGAAAACTTATAAAATGTATAAGTAAACTAACTAATCCATCTCTGCATGATGTTTTAAGCTCTATTGAAAATCCCACCCTCATCTCATGTCATTGATCATATTTACACAAATCAAAAAATGACCTTCAATCTCCATCCATAGGGCTCAGTCATTTACTCCACATTCTGTTGGATCTTTGACATGGTTCTCATGATGGCGACACTTATCACCTTCATTCTCATATTGAGTCCCTTTGACTGTTTATCATTGATCACACACCATTGGATCATATTTATTTGTATTAACATGCACCATTTGATTTCAATCCATTAGGTCAGATGGGATTGGCTCAAAATTAACATGAAAAACAATTAAGTCAGAGCTTGGGGAATAAAGAAATTATTATAAATTCTTAGCCTTAAGTTTTTAGGTGCATAAATAAATATGATATAGGATTTAGGATAGGGCTTTGATCTCAATTTATAACAAATGGACCAAGCATTATTTATACCACACTTATAGACAAAAAGGGACCAAGGACCATAGGAAATAAAAAGGGACCAAACATGAATTTTAGACTAAGGTTTGGTCATGTAAATAAACATGGCCAAACCTTAGTATACAATTTAAAATAAATCCATGATGTATGAAAAACATTTTTATTTAAGTTTCTCTTTCTAATTTGAATTTAAATCAAAGGGCTTAAGCTAGGAAAACTAGAACAAGGGTCTTAAGGTGATCAAACATGAATTCAACTTGACCTCTGATGAAAACTTGAAAAAATGAAGTGGGCTAAACAAATCAAGCATTCATACTTGACAAGGGATCAATTAATTTAGTGCAATTTTAGGCACTAATATTAGATCTCACCTAGGGATCTATTCCCCTTGTGGGTGCGCAAAGAACCCTAAAATATAAGACTAGGTGATAATCCATTATGTCATGGAGTCAACACTTTATCAATCTATATCAACAAAAACTCATGAAGGTTCAACAAAACATGGTAGACTGATAAAAATAGATTAGTAGGATATAAAAATTATCACACAACAAGAAAATTGAAAGGAAACTATATAAACAAGGCCCAAAGTAAAGGGGCAATAAAGCAAGAAAATAACAAGACTATACACTATAAAATTATATACATAGTTGTAGACTCAATCTAAGAAGTGTTTTAGATGCCTATCATTGAATAGCAGCTATAGTATTTCACCATCTAGGTATCTCAAGAAGAAAGTGTGTTCCTTACTCCAACAATCAATGGAATAGGGACCCATCCATAAGGCATCAAATTGGCCATGCTTGCCTTTCTCCTTATGCTTGCTATCCCAAAGTAGAACCAAGTCACCTACTTGGAAGTTTCTTGGAGTGACCTTATATTCAAATATATTCTTCATCTTTTCCTTGAAATTGAGGTGTCTTTCATGAGTTTGTCTTTGAATTTCATCAAGCTCAACAATCTGGTTCATCCTATTCTCATAGTGATTGATTTTCTCATCATCTTCTAATTGCTGCATGAGCTAATAGGTTGGCAACTGAAAATTCATAAGCAAAATTTCTTGAGCTCCTTAGACAATCTTGAAAATGATTTTGACTATAGCTCTCTTAGGTATGATCCTATTAGCCCATAAAGTAAACTTCAGCTATTCACCCCACTTCTTCTTATTTGCTTTCAATGTTCATCTAATGATTTTGAGAAAGTTCTTGTTATTAGATCCACTTTCCCATTCCCCTAAGGGTTATAATTGTAATCATATATCAATTCAATCCCACGCTCTTTGTACAATGTTGCTAAACATTTAGATTTGAAACTTATGGCATTATTAGCAATAAATTTAATAGGCACACTAAATCTACAAATAATTTGATTTAGTAAAAAATCCATAACCACCTAGTGTGTAGCCTTCTTTGTAAGGACCATCTCAACCCATTTTGTGAAGTAGTTATTTGCAACTAGTATCCATATATGTCCAACACTTGATGAATCAACAATTTCTCCAATGAAATCCATTCCCCATAGTCTAAATGGGCCTTCAATCATCACATGATGCAAGGGAAGAAAACCTAAAGCTTTCATCCTCCCAACAAAGCACTATCATTTTTTGCATTTTCTAATTTTATGAACAATTTTTTTGAATAGTGATGGCCACCAATAACCAAATCTCAAAATTTTATAATCTATAACTTTAGACATAAAATGGCCACCACATACTCTATAGTATGGAAGTCTTTAATTTGGTTAGTAGTTTGCTCTTCTAGCATGCATCTCAAGAGAACCCCATCCAAATTATTCCATGCAAGTTTGTTTTTAGTCAGGTATTTATAGGAAACAAGATTAAGAGTCCATTGATTCTTGTCCAAATTAGGGGGGAAATTCAGATTTTTCAAGTAATAGACAATGTCTTTATACCATGGAGACATGTCAAATTAACTCAATGAATCATCAACATTAAAAATAATAATGTTTACCTCATCATATTGAAAATTGGTCTCAACCATGAGCTTGGATGGGCCTATCCCTCACAATAACTTGGTGGTTTGAATATCCATGTCATACTCTTGTAACTTATTGACCCATCTACATCTCTTGCTAGATACTTCAGTCTAAGTCATAATGTCTTTCACCATGGTATATGACACATAAAAAAAAATATTTGAGCTCAAATCATAAGTTCTAAATGTTCTAATAGCATTTAAGAGAGTAAAGGATTCTTTTTACATGATGGTATAATTCAGTTTAACACCTTACATAGATTTACTAAATAAATCTATTGGCTGCTCATGACCATCTTCATTCTTTTGTAATAGGATAATAGCAATAGTGTTATATGATGCAAAAGAGAATATCTGAAATGGCTTAGTGTAATCACGATTGGCCAAAATAAGGGCAAACTTTAGATCTCCTTTGATGTCATTGAATACTTGCATGGCCTTCTCCTCCCACTTGATGGTTTGGTCCTTTGGCATGGAAGTAATAAGCAAAGTGATCTTTGTAAAGTTGGACACAAATCTCTTTACAAAATTATTTTATCCAAAGAAAGATGAAATTTCCTTCTTGGACTATGGGATGGGCACTTTGTCAATGGATTCTAACCTATCAGGGTCAATCATGACACCATATTTGGACACTATATGCCCTAACAACTTGGCCTTTTATACTTTAAAGTGATATTTATTTAGATTAAGAAAAATGCTAAAATCCTTGCATCTAATCAACACTTTCTCTAGATGCTCCAAATGTTCTTATCTAGTCTTGAAGTACACAGTAATATCATCCTGATACACAACTATAAACTTGTTAATCATCCCTATAAAATCAATGTCCATAGCTCAGTGAAATATTGTACCAACATTCATTAACCTAAAAGGCATCCTCGTATATACACATGTGCCCCAAAGCATTTTAAATTTAGTCTTAGGTCTCTTGGATTCCTTCATCACAACTTGGTTATATCTTGAGAAGCCATCTAAAGTAGACATCTTTGATCCTATAAAACTTTGTAATAGGTTATCCATATTAGGAAATGGATAATTATATTTTAAAGAAGATTTATTCAAATTTTGGAAATCCAAACACAAGTGGATATCACCATTTTTAATTTTTCATAGGGACTAAACTTGCAACCCACGATGAATACCTGATGGGTTGAATGATACCACCATCCCTTAGCTTTATTAACTCATCCCACATCTTAGTGGAAAAGATGGGGTTAATAGGTCTTTATTTCTACTTGAAAGGCTTTTTATTAGGTTACAATGGGATGACATGTTAGAATAAGTCTTCCCTATATGATTTCAACTTAGAATAAGACCATGCTAAACAATCCTAGTACTTTCTTAACAATTGCATGTAAGCTTGCTTCTCAATTGTACTTAGGTGAGTACCTAGCCAAACCTTCCTTGGATTCTCATGAGAACCCAAATCACACTCAATCATGTCATTTGAAATAAATAGATCTCGAGTCTTGATTCTATCCAATCCATTAAAAGATGCTTCTAAACTTATCAATCCTCTAGGGATCATGTTTGTCTTCATCTGAATAATATCCTTCCCAAACAAGGTTTCTTTTCCATCACAAACCTAAACCATAGATTCCAAATCTATGAGTTGATCATGGAACTCAAATTTAGAATTTAGAAACCTCTTATTTTGTTCATCATCATTAAAAACCTAACAATGATGGACATTATCTGAGACTAAAGGCCTAACAAGAACCTCCACCTGATACCGATAATGAGGTCTCGTATTTAGAATATCAAATTGAGCACCTAACCTTATAAGTCTATCATCTTCCTCATTAAAACTTTTATCATGATAACAAAGATTAAATGAATTATAAGATTCAATAAAATACTAGATAACATTCTGATATTATTTTAACCTTTCATTTTTGGTAGCATAAGCATTATGGACCTAATTCACCACTAACTTGAAATCACCCTTGGAAACCAAGATTTTAATTCCATGTTCATAGGTAATCTGTAAAATAAGAAAGAGTGCCTCATACTTAGCAATATTATTAGTGTACTCAAAAGATAGTTTAAAATAAAAATTGAAACACTTGCCATTGGCGGCATAGAATATAACCCTTGATCCATTTCCAATATTGGAGCAAGCCCCATCAAAACACAACTTATAAATTGTACCTTTACTATTAGGTTTAACATCAAGAGTAATGGGCTATTCAATAATGTCACTATTCCCCACAAATCTACCCAAATCAACATCTATGTACAACACTTCATTTAGAGCATGCTTCAGATCTTGAATGACACGCAACATCTTTAGCTTTCTATAAAGTTTGACCATCTTACCCTCTAATGGAATGGTGGCATAAGACAAGTCTATTTGTACACTTTCACCCACACTATCAGCCCATTTATGTGATAGAAACATCCCCCATTTAGGTGGGTAGTCTAAAACTACCACGTACATATTTAAGTACTTACCTGGATGTACTACCAACCCCTTGACTTGTCCAACAATTATAACTTATCATGAATCCATGGAATAACACTTGCCAAATTATGATATAATCTTAACTCCTAGTTCATTTAGGACACCTAAGGGCATATCATTACAAGAAGTACTAAAATCAAACATGTAATTATGGATAATAAGACCATTGATAAGTAGGGTTGTATAAAATAGATCCACATTCACCTGACTCTCTACTAATGTAGTCCCAAATAGACTTTCAAAGCTAGTTCAATAACCTCTTGATATTCTTCATAACTTTATGGGGATGTTTGGGGTAAATAAATTTCATTTGTAGTTGAATTCTCACCAAATTCCAAGTATTCAAATGTCCTCTTCCTATGCTCAAGTATTCTTAATAATTCAACAAGTGGCACAGTGATTTTCAGTCGAATCAACACTTGGGCCATATCACATATACTATACTAAGGAAGATGAGTATTTGGTATAAGGGTAATAATACCTTCAGATAGAATCCAATCACTTAAGGTTTGAAGTGGAGTAGGCTAGGGTGGATTTTCATGCTTAGTAGCAACCTTCAAAGAAAGATTTTGTTTAACATGTTATAGGTACAATCACTGAGAAGGGGGGGGGATGAATCAATGATCCCAAATAATCCAACTTCAATTTCAATATTTACAAAAATTTAATCAATTACCACAAACATTCATGAATTATGCCCATCATTCATAGCAATAAACAAGAGAGACAATGCAAGATCAAAAACATAACACATGACATATATGGAAAACCCTCTTGGGGGATAAAACCCACTAGAACCTAAAATTGGACTACTATCCTATAATAATAATAATAATAATAATAATAATAATAATAATAATAATAATAATAATAATAATAATAATAATAATAACCAATTTATACTAACTTCAATTGATCAAGGAATTACAATCCCTATTTAGTGAGACTATAATCCCACAAGATACTACAACACTTGTCTAGCTGAGATACAACAACAACCAAACTTTTAGCAAGTTTCACCTTGTAAGTATGTTATAACACCCTTAGATGTTAAGCTACCACAACAACACCTATGAACTAATGTCTTCAAAACCTGATAATGGAGCTCTAATTATCACTCTTCACCTTGATCACACTTAATCTATAAGAGCACTATTCTACCAATATAATTATGACTTATAGGTTATAAAAATATTCATCAATCTATTTTACTCTTCAAATCATCCATAGGGAACTCTACTCCTCCTTCACTCCACAATTCACACTCGTAAGACTCTCTCAAATCTCTCCAAGTCTCTCATACAAAAGTATAGAAACCAACACATTTGATTTCACTATTTATAGATCAATCATGATCATCACTATTTTGGTCAGCCATTAGGCATACCTTAACACTTAAGGCATCTATCTCATTAAGACATAGCTCAATACAATCTTCATAGGTCGGCCATCACATCTATGGGTCACTCTTTAGAAGCTACACCTTTTAATAAGGCCCTTATAGCTCTTATAGGTCTCATGGAGACCTATTCACCCATTTAGCACATCAACAAACAAAAAAATAACATAGGATCACTTTCAAATACATGGTTCCATTTCTTATGTCTCCTTAAACATCCTTAAGTGATCATAGTCACAAAAATATTCTTATGCCAAAGCATAATTTACTCAAACAACATTTTGTGCATATAGTCACCATGAATGAATACATAGTTGACTTATAAACCTTTTTTCATACTGAATATGATTGGTCAAACCTTGATAATGCACATCGATCATCCTCATGGAGTTTATAACACTCTCTAATAGCCAATTCATTAAGAGATATCGAAACAATATCAAAACAAGATAGAATAATCTTCTAAGGTCACTTAAAGTCCATGGACAAACAAAATAAAATATGAACATTCATAAATATGTCTATACACACTTTCATATATTAAAATCTATATTTCTAGATGCACCTTGGATTCCTCTACAAGTTCCCTTTTTACATCATAAGCAAACTCATCCTGGATCAAAAGATATAGTCCAAAAACCACATGCTAGTTTTCCTTTTATTAAATTCAAATATTTGAATTCAAATGGTCATAGTTAAAACTTGAACACCATGCTCACATCTCATTTCCTCACTACTTAGATTAAATATGGACCATTGATCTTATTGTATGAAGCATGACCTTTAACACACAGTCTGCTAATGCTAAATGTTAAACATTGAACATGTTGAACTCATCTCATGCACTCTTTCAACTTTGACCTCATGCAATTTGTCAATCTCTTGTACATAGATCAGTCTTTAAAAAAGCTAAAAAACTATCATTTTGACCTCTCGACTTTAATAGGCACCATTGATCTCTATCTATATAATCGCCCATTCACCATTGATCCTTGGAAGAAGCTTGATCTTTATCTCTACTTAGTGTTAAACATTAAACACTTGAAACCATCTCATTTCTTCCTGACTTCTTAGAGCAATTTACTCCATTGATGTTTCTCAAACTTTAACATGTGAAAATTTGACTATGAAAATCTTTCTTATCTACTTGGAAGGCCAACTTTACACAATCATATCTTTTACCTTGCTAACTCGCATGTTCTCAAATTTGGACCATATGATCTCCTCACATAGGAGAATAAAAAAATGTGATAAAATACTCATCAAATCCTTAAATGTGTGAGATAAAATGACATTAAAATGCTCAATTATATTTTTCTGCCATAGAGCCAATTATGTCAAAAACTTATCTAGAAGGCCAACTTTAAACATGCATATATTTTACCACACTTTGGTGCTTAACCTAAAAATTAGCATAAATTAACTAGGAATAACACTAAACAAACCCATATGATAATATTTTTCTAAAATTTCCACATGTATGAGATATGCCACCCTCAAACTACTTCCTTGACCCTTTTTTGCCTCATGCAAATTTGGCTAAGTATGAAAAAATATTGTCAAACTACCTGTGATCCCAGATTTTCACTTGCATATATTTTTCCATGATTATGTGCATGACCTAAGATTTAACACATAATAACTTCATGATTATGTGCATGACCTAAGATTTAACACATAATAACTAATAAAAATACTAAAAAACCCCATGTGACCATTTCCTCCTGACTCATCCACACATGGCAATGGTGTCATCATCAAACTACTTAGATTTTCTATGACTCGACCCAAAGTGTTTAGATGAAAACTATAGACAACCAAATAAAATCCATTGATTCAAATAAGCATTCAAATAATATAAAACATCTTAATGACCTCTTACATATCCTAAAATAACCATGATCATCCCTAAACATCTCTAACCATGCCAAAATAGAAGATCAACCAATCATACTTCAAGCATACTAAGACAAACACATTGCACACTTTATCATTATCACTTAGACTATCAAGGATCTTCATCCACTCACCTTAAACATTCATGAAATCATCATTAAATCATTTAAAACTCTCTAAAAATCTCATCTTTTGTCATTAATTTCAAGAACCAACCATCATATAGTAATATACAACTCACCTTCCTTCTCTCTTTTCAAGCACTCTCACAATATGAACTTTCTCTCTCTTTGAAACAATAACAAAGTGGGAACAATATGATATTTATCACCTAAAAAGACCACCAATAAGAGAGGACCACCTTATAAAGATGATACAAACTCCCCCTTACCTTGATCTTACTTCTTCTTACCTTGACAACTTCATCTTTCTCCATGCCAACACTCTCTTCAACCAAGCACTACAACTAATGAAGAAAGATCACACAAAACCATTAGAATATATTGAAACTCACCAAGAAACATCTGAGAGGGATTCCCCCTAAGATTTATTATTTATTTCACTTCTTGAGCATCTTTAAATCTCCACACACCATGAAGAACCACCATACATGCTTACTAGACTTCTCACTCAAGCTACCAGAAGGACCACCAACAAAACATCATGCCACTCACCAAATATTATTAAGCCACCTGAAAACACCCATTCTAACTCTATACTATAACACCTTCAAAAAACTTTAGACCAAGCTCATTAAATTGTTTCTCCCCTTAACCAAAAACATTCTATTGATTCATAGAGAAAGAAATGGCACCCAAACTTTGTCTTAGATACTCAAAAGTAGATTTTGATAATGGTTTGGTCATAACATCTACAAGCTTCTCTTTTTTAGGCACATGCTCCAACTTCACACATTGATTAATCACTTTTTATCTCAAGAAATGATATCTAATAGGAATGTGTTTAATTTTTGAGTGCATAACAATATTTTTTGAGATACTAATTACACTAGTATTGTCATAATAAATAGGACAATATCCATTTTGTCTTACCTTATAATCTTCCAAAGTTTGTTTCATCCATATGACTTGTGTGAAACAAGAGGCAGCTACTATATTCTTAGCTTTTGTAGTTGATAGAGACACTAAGGCTTTCTTCTTATTTAGCCAAGACACCAAGCACCATGAAGAAGACCCCACCACTAGTACTTCTCCTATCATCCACACATCTTGCCCAATAAACATCAGTATATGATTTCAAAGAGAATTATTTACTCTTGGGATATCATAAACCATAGTCTATGGTGCCTTTGAGATATCTCAAGATCCTTTTGACTAATTTCAAGTGAGATTCTCTAGGGTCATCTTGAAACCTTCCTACAAGACATACTGCTTACATGATGTCAGGCCTAGATGCAATAGAGTATAAAAGACTTCCAATCATGGATCTATACAAAGTTTGATCAACTTTTAATGAGTCATCTAGTTTATTAACTTGCATCATATGATCATTAGAGTACCCTTTGGCTTACAATCCATCATGCCAAACTTCCTTAGCATATCATTAATATATTTAGTTTATGAAATAAATATCCCTACATCAAGTTGATTAATCTGTAATCCTAATAAGAAAGATAGTTCTCCCAACATTGACATTTCAAACTCATTATTCATAGTGTCTCCAAATTCTCTACTCATTTTATCATTTTCAGATCCAAAAATTATGTAATCAATATATAAAATAACTATAAATTGATGATTACCTTCTATATTAATGTACAAATTACTATCAACTACCCCCTTTTAAAACCTTGACTCAAAATATATTTATCTAGCCTGTCATACCAAGCTCTAGGAGCTTGTTTAAGACTATACATCACCTTCTTGAATTTACACACAAAAATTTGATTACTTGACATGAATTATCCTTCAAGTAACTGAATGTAGACTTCTTCTAAATTGTCATTAAAGAATGTAGATTTCATATCCATTTGATATACCTTAAAACCTTTAAAACATGCATATTCCAAAAAGAGTCTAATTGCTTCCATCCTTTTTATAGGAGCAAAAGTCTCATCAATATCTATTCCTTCAACTTGAGCATATCTTTTACACACCAATCTAGCCTTTTTCCTTGTGATTTCTCCTTTCTCATTCATCTTATTTTTAAAAAACCATTTGGTACCTATTACATTTTTATCTTTTGGTCTAGGAACTAAGTCCCATGTTTTAGTCCTTTCTATTTGATCAATTTATTCATCCATTACATCATTCCAACTTTCATCTTTTCTAGCTTCCATAAATATTTTGGGTTTAATCATGGATAAAAGAGTTGAGTCTTGCTGATTTTGATTGATCAACATTATCCTTCTAGTTTATGACCTTGCACCAACATTTCCATTAATCTGAGAGATTGGATGATCTTTCTAAACTCTTATAGATGGAGCTTTAGAATCTTGTCTTTCTTCCTCCTCTTCATCTTCATCATCTATTTTAATGGATAAATCATCATTGTTTACAACATAATTCTAAATTGAGTCACTTACTTACACTTTTGGCTTCTTGACTCTACTTATCTCATCTACCTTTACATTTAAAATTTAAACAATTTTGTGAAGTATCTTATTAAAGAACGTATAGGCAATACTAATATAATAATAACTTAAGAAGATGCCCTTATCAAATCTTGAATCAAAATTTTCAAGAATCTCTTCATCTCTTTTGATGAAGCACCTGCTCCCAAACACTCTGAAATGTTTTAAATTAACCACTCTATTATTCCATAACTCATAAGGATTCTTATTACCATTTACTATAATTTGACACCTATTAGGATGTAAATAGACGTGTTGGCTACCTCTTCCTAATAGCCATCTAATAATTTTTAATCTTGAATCATGGTTCTACCCATCTCAATAATAGTCCTATTCTTCCTTTCAACCAAACCATTCTATTATGGTGTTCGAGAAGAAAAATATTCTTATTATCCTATGTTCTTCACAAAAATCGTCAAAATTATGAGACCAAAACTCACACACTTGATATTTTAACCTTTATCATTTTCAACAAGAGTTTTGAATGCCACAAATTTTGCAAAAAATTCTGATTTTCATTTAAGAAAGAATATCCAAGTCATCATAGTAAAATCATCAATGAGAAGCATGAATTATATATTACCTTGAATACTTTGAGTTCTCATAGGTCTAAATGGATTAGTGTGCATCAACTCCAATGTCTCTATAGTGGAGAATTCCTTGGTTTTGTATTTTCTCTTGGTTTGCTTCCCATCAAGACATGCCTTGCCAAGAGAATGAGGAATCTTTGAAATCTTAGGCATATGCCTTACCAACCCCTTTGAACTAATTTTTATCATATTATCAAAATTTTTATGTCCAAGCCTTTTATGCCAAAGCCAACTTTCTTCCAATTGACTTATGAAGCACTCTTCCTTCTTGGATTCATGGAATACATACATGTTATCTATTTTATGAACATTTTTAATTAATCTACCATATTTTGCCTTTCTTATTTCACATACATCATCATGAAAAGTTACAATATTTACTTGCTTACACATTTGGATCAAACTTAAAATATTATGTTTCAAACCTTCTACATATAATACATTCTCAATCCTAGTATGACCATTATCCAAACTCATAGTAGCTTTGTTGACTATGTTAACATATTTGTTGACACCAAATATAAATACACTTGGGTTGGTATTTTTGAGAGAGATAAACTTTCTCTTGTCTCCTATCATATGATTTGAGCATCCACTATCTATGAATCATCTTTTTTTCTCATATTATTGAGTATGCAAAGCTACTTAAACAAATAATGACTCTTCCTTTGGTGATCTTCTTAGATTTTGCTTCTTTTCTTCTTTAAACTTGGTCTTCTTGAACCATTTGAGAGTGTCAATAACTTGTATATCCTTTTTCCAAAAAGGTTCTATTGTAGTTCTTAGTTATGTGACCTTGTTGGTTATAGTTGTAACATATGATATCCCTTTTGATCTCTATAGAGAGAGCATAATCCTTATATCTATGACCAAATTTATTGTAGGAGAAGCAATACCCAATGAAGACATTATTCATGTTTGACCCTCTTTTATCTTGACCATTACCACTCAATGGATTTTCATTATTGATCCTTTTGGTGGAGCTAAAATCCTTTTTATCCTTAGATAAGAGCACATCTGAGTAAGTCATGAATTTATTTTCACATTGTGCCAACCTTTGATTGAGACCTTTATTCACCATGACCTTCAAATCCTTGATTATTGCCTCTAGATCTTGCACTTGCATATTCACATCATCCATGCTTGCATTGACATTTGATAATCCACATACTCATTTGTTTTGAATATAAGCCATAGTCTCTCTATCATCCATTGTACCTTTTATCACCTTCCAAGTCGTTAAACTTGCAAGAAGAACCAAATATAATACCAATTATCAAAGGTACAATCACTGAGAGGGGGGTGAATCAATGAGCCCAAATAATACAAATTCAATTTCAATATTTAAAAACACTTAATTAGTTACCATAATCATTCATGAAGTATACATATCATTCATAGAAATGAACAAGAGAGACAATGCAAGATTAAACACATACCACATGGAATATATGGGAAAACCTCTTAGGAGAGAAACCCTAATAGAACCTATAATTGGACTAATATCTTATAATAACAAAAATTAATTTAGACCAGCTATAACTGATCAAGGAACTACAATCCCTATTTAGTGAGACTACAATCCCACAAGGTGCTACAACACCTATCTAACTGAGCTACAAAAATAACCAAAATTTTATAAAGTTTCACCATTCAAGGAGGTTATAACCCCCTTAGATGTTGAGATTCCATAAAAACACATATGAAAACATCCGCCTATGAACTGATGTCTTCAATATTTGATGACAGACCTCTGATTATCACTATTCACCTTCTCTCACACTCAATATTCAATAACACTATTATGCCAAAAGAATTATAACCTACAAGTCATAAAATATTACTAAATGTATTTTACTCTTCAATTAATCCATAGGGAACTCTACTCCTCCTTCTCTCTATAATTCACATACACAAGCCTCTCTCAAATCTCTCCCAAGTCTCTCATACAAAAGTCTAAAAACCAACACATTTGGTTTCACTATTTATAGAGAAACCATGATAATCACCATCTTGGTCAACCATTAGGAATGCCTTAACACTTAAGGCATATATCTCATCAAGACATAACTCAAGACAATCTTCATAGGTTGGCCATCACATCTATGGGTCACTCTTAAGTAGCTACACCTTTTAATAAGGCCCTTATAGCTATTATATATCTCATAAAGAATTATTCATCAATTTAACACATCAATAAGGAAAAAAAAATACAATACCAATTTAAAATACATGTTTCCACTTATTATGTCTCTTTAAACATCCTCAAGTGCTCACAATCACCAAAACACTCTTTTGCTAAAGCAAAATTTACTCAAACAACATTTTGTGCATATAGTAACAATAAATGAATACACATTCAAATTTTAAACCTTTTTTCACACTAAATACAATTATTTAAACCTTTATATTGTATAAAAATCATCCTCATGGAGTATATAACACTTCTCAACAACTAATTCATCAATAGGTATCAAAACAATATCAAAACAAGCTTGAACAATCTTCTCGGGTCACTTACAGTCCATGCATGAACACATAGTAAATTTTGAACCTTCATAACTATGACTATACATAATTTTATATATTAAAATATATATTTATATATGTGACTTGGAGTCATATACAAGTTATCTTTTTACACCATGAGCAAACTCATCCTGGATCAAAAGATATGGTCCAAAAACCATAGATTGTTTTTTCCCTTTGTTAAATTCAAATATTTGAATGAAAATGGTCACAGTTAAACCTTGAACACCATGATCACATCTCATGTCCTCACTATTCATATTAAACATGTAACATCAATCTTATTATATGAAGCATGACCTTTAACACATAATCTACCAATACCAAATGTTAAACCTTAAACATGTTGACCTCATGTTGTGTACTCTTTCAACTTTGACCTCATGCACTCTGTTGATCTCCTATACATATATCTATCTTTATAAAATATAAACAAGTATTAATTTGACATATTGAATTTAATACACATCATTTATCTCTATTTGTACGATCATCCACTCATTGTTGATTCTTGGAAGAAGCTTGATCGTTATCTTTGCTCAATGTTAAACATTGAACACTTGGAACCATCTTGTTGATTCCAAATATTTTTGGAGAAATATGCTCCATCAATGTTGATAAAACTTTAACATGTGAAAATTTGACTATGGAAACCTTGCTTATTTACTTTGAATTCCAAGTTTACACAGTCATATCTTCTACCTTGCTCACTCGCATGTTCTCAAATTTGGACCATATGATCTCCTCACAATATAATCTAACCATGTGACAAACTAATCCTAGAACCCTCACATGTGTGAGATATAATGACATAAAAATTCTCATTCATTTTTTTTCATAGAGCTAACTATGTCAAAAACTTGTTTAGAAGGTCAAATTTGAACTTGCATATCTTTTGTCATGATTCGATGCTTGACTTGAAAATTAGAAAAAATTAACTAAGCATAAAATTGAATAAAAATCTGTGAGATATGCCATCATCAAACTACTTACTTGGCTCTTTCTTGCCTCATGCAAATTTGGCTAAGTATGAAAAAATACTATCAAACTACCTGGGAACCCAAATTTGTACTTGCATATCTTTTGATACACTTAGGTACATGACCTAATATTAGCACATAATAAATGGGAACACTAGTAATCAAACCCATATTACCATTTCTTCATGAATCATCTACATGCGACAATGGTGATGGCATCAAACTACCTAATCAAATTTTCTTCCACTGTACCTAAAGTGTCTAGATGAAAAATATGGATAACCAGATGAAATCCACTTATGTACACAAGAATTAAAAGCATAGAAAACATATATGGGACCTCTTAAACATCTTAAAATCACCATACTCATCCTTAAACATCTCTAACCATGCCAAAATATAAGATCAACCAATCATACTTCAAACATATTAGGATAAGCACATTTCACACTTTGTCATTATCACTTAGACTATTAAGGCTTTTCATCCACTTGTAGTCATATAATATGTAAAAATTGGTAGCTTGAGTGTGGATTGTGACACCCAATCCATAGGACCTTCTTACATGCTTTCATGACCCTTTCAGACACCTTGTTGCTTATAATTAGTCATCTGTAGACTTTTAAGACCTGATTCTAGCTCATCAAGCTTTATTTTTAATGCTAATTCCATCCCCCTAGGTCTCGATACTATAGGATAGGAATGATGGGGTTGGATTATAGTGTCAGACTCTAGGGTGTCCCATTTTTGGTGCTCCTATCCAATCACATTTCAAGCTCAAATGACCATTTCCTTTTGATTCCTATTCTTCATTATGTTGACCTAGTATGATTACATTTAACCATGACCAATAGATCTCTATAAAATCCCATTTAAAATTTATTTAAAATGGGTTGACAAATATTATAAAGTAAGAAAGAATATAAACAAAACCATTGAGATAAATTTTCTTATTTTTTGCATACAACCAACCAATACAGCTACAAGTATACTCAAACCCTAACACCAATCCCTAGCTACACCAAGCACTCTCAGTTTAAAAGTTTTACATTTAAATAACACTATTACATAAAGCACATCAAGTGGGAGAACTACATATGGATTGATACCTCTTTATATTATTGGTATATAGGTAGCATGCCTGCACAAGGGATGTGGATACATGTTCTATGTATCTTACACACACTAACCCCCATTCTTTCTCCAATTTTATTCAAGCACAATGAAGGTATAGAGTTTGATATTAAATCAGATCTAAAAGGAGATCCATTGATATTCAATATCTAAAATTTCAAAAAAATCTCACACAGGGATAATGGACAAATCCTAAAAAACTTAGATCTCTGTGACTAGTTTGGACAATAGCGACATGACCTAGACTATAGCGTCAGACCCTAAAGTGTCTTATTTTTAGGACTCCTAACCTTTCACAAAATTAAATTCAGATCCAAGTTCATGGAACTTTCCTAATCCTACACAATTTAGCCTCTATCTCAGCTATCTTCTTCTAGTTTTAAGCTAAGTTGCATTTCTCCTCTTTCATTACTATTTTTAGAAATCTATGAAAGTCAAACAAATTACACAAATTAGTACTATAATTATTGAAATATTATTTACTAATTTATTGTTTTAGTCCCTTAACTACATTATAAATAAAACTCCAATATTATCAAAATAGTTATATAATTTGATGAACTTGGCTTACTTTGAACAAATTTCAAACCCTAGGTATCTTTAGGGTTTTTCTTTCATATTTTTGTACAAAAATTTAATTTCAAATTTATGGTTTTGGTATAAATTTTTGTGCATTTATTTTATTCAAATTTATTTTAGAATTTAAATTATTTCAATAATTTTCAAAAATTCTAAAACCCCAACCCAAAACCCTAGATTTCTAAACTATGTCCTCAAACCCCAAGCCTTACAATTTTTAGATATTTTTTTTGAAATTTTTGAAAATTGTTTTGAGTGTCAAAAATATTTTCAAAATATCTATATTAGTAGTTATTATTAAATTTACTTGACTAATAATAATTTTACATATTCTCTTTGATGAAAGAAAGAAAATGGCCACTAAAGCACTTCTTCCCTCTCATCCCATAGATCAATTTCTAATTTTTTCTCATAATTATGAAAATGCATGGACAAATTTATAAAATTTCACATTAGCTAAGAATTTGGAAAATGATTTCATTTAAAATGAATATAATTACTATTGTTGTAATGAATAATATGATGATACATATGAAATTGATAGTGAAGAAAAAGTAGATGTACCTTATTCTCTCAAACCTATCTCTTTTCTTCCCTCTTCTAAAGAAAATAATTTTGATAAATGGGAAAGGTACTTTTCACCTCATTTTCCTATGCACAATGCATCAAAAGTACAAATTATTCATTCACTTCCAAGTGAACCTCTCATTGGTGATAATTTTCTTGCATATGAGCCTAGTCTCTCTCTCTCTCTCTCTCTCTCTCTCACCACTTCTATATTCAAATTAAAAAAACATAAATGCAATATAATCAAAACTTGAATGCATAGTTCAAATGATCCATCTCATGCTCTTAACGATAATTTGTCAAAACAATGTCTAAATGATAAATCTCTTTATTTTACTTCTCATATTTCAAATGAACATAATGCATGCACTCCATCCAAGGATAACATAGATGTACATAATATTCCAATATCACATGATAATTTATTGCATATATGAAAAAATTTAACATCTTCTCTTACCCCTCTCCCTAGTGATGATGGAAGTGATAATGAATATGATAGTGAATATGAAAATGAGAATGAATATGAAAAACACTCTGATTATGATAATACATGGAATAATGATGATTATTATGCACATAATGAAAAATAAAATCCATCTCTTGCTTCTAACTCTTCTCTCACTCCTTCTCTCAAACATAATGCATTAAAAAATGTTGCTTCTACTTCTATACATGATTCCATTTCAAATGATGCACATGTTAATAATAACATCACATCCTCTACACAATTAGAATGTGATTCACTAAATAATAAATATTCCAATGAATCTCTCAATCCACCCCCTATTATAGTAGCACCTATTTCTTAATCTTCACCCAAAGAGAATGGTAACCCACATCCCTATACTAAGGTCTAAGTTACCATTCCTCCAAAGGTTCAAGTGAGAACACCACCTCTCTATGATCTAATTGCTAAATGTAACATTGCAATGGCTAAAATAAATGATCAAATTCAGTAATTAAATGAACCACTTCAAGATGCTAATATGCCATCCTAAGAGATTATTTATTTAATGCATGTAGTTGGTGAATTACAACATCAAGTACATATCCTTACCTTGGAAAATAAGGCTTATAAGTCTTAGATGGATGTAAATGACTTAAATGGTAACCCTATTCTGAAGATATTTGTAAAAGTTTCATTACCTAAGCATTTATAGATACTATCATTGCCTCACATTTATGGAATTGGATATCCATTCGTATACCTTCAAACCTTTTAGAAGGCTTTTTCATCTCATGCGAGTCCTTTAATTATACTCAAGTTATTCCAATAGAAACTAGTGGGTAATGTAAAGAATTAGTTTTTTCATCTACTCCCTGTTGTTTCCTTGCATACATATGATGACTTAGAGGAGGAATTTATTATATATTACACAGTAAACATGGGCCATCATATTACATATGAGAAACTTGCCACATTGCATCAAAATACTTCAAAGCCAATTAGTGATTATATCTTACAACTCAAGACTCACATTTTAAGATTGATCTACAAAAAAATAAATTTAGATATTAAACATATCTTTATTAAAGGGATTCACTAACCCCTCCTAGAGCACATATTATATCAAAAAAAGTCCTCTTTTAGGAACTTATGTTGTATAGTTCTAGCCTTGGAGAAGAAATTGGGATTGATTGAGTTAGATTAAGTTGATTAGTTTACTCTAGATTTCACAACATTACCTCCATCTATATCTCCTAGCATTCATAATTCACCATGCCCAAAACAATATGGGAGACCATAGTCAAAAAAGCAACTATTTAAAAATAGAGATCAAATTTCTATCTCACCACCTACATTATGCACTATAGAAAAGAGTAACAAGGCACCACTACAATTTGATTTAGAGTGGGATAGCCCATATGTCATACTATCAACACTATTAGATAGTAGGTTAATCACATTACCTTCTACTCATCGATGAGATCCACATCTCTTACATAGAAAACCACATCAACCCTTTTGTAACTATCATTATATTCATGGACACAAAGATAATGACTATTATGGAATCAGGGATTGCATTAATAGATGTGTTGATAATGGAATCATAGAATTCATACTAGGGGCATTGAAATATCCTCCATCATGGATCCATAGACCTCATTCCTCCATGACTGAGTCATCCCAAGACATTACTTCATAGGAATCATCAGTTACTCATCATGAGAGTAATACAATTTATAATATAGAGCCTCATAAGAGATCTCCTATCCCACCTACTCAGAAGGTTTGGAGACTAGTGTAGTGAAAGAAGACTACATATAGCAATGTAGTCTAAGGAGTACATAGTGAAGTTCCATAAACATATCCAACATAGTCACAGGCACCACAACAGGTACCTCTCTAGATAGATATTCACTATAGCCAAGTTTTTTGGGTCCTATCTCACGTAGGAACCTACTATGGTTAAGACTAGATGAACCCACATCATAAAGTACCACTCTAGATAGATATTCACTAAAGCTAATTTTTAAGGGTCCTATCTCATGTAACCCACATCATGGAGTACATATAATAACCCACTATAATTAACATTATATGAACCTACATCATAGAGTACCACTCCAAACATATATTCACTACGATTGTGTTTTCAAGGACATATTTCAAGTAGTAACCTACTATGATTGAGATTAGATGAGCCCCCATCATAGGTTAAAGTTCCATCTTGATCTATCACTTAGTCATATGCATCATAATAGAGGACACAAGGTGTTATTTCATGTATCAATGCATTATGATTGTGGATAGATGAGCCTACTTCACAACACATAATTGTAGTTGTACATCCATTAAGATTGCATCTTATAGAGTCCCCACAAACAACTATAGTTAGTATACCAAGACAATGTCAGATACATGGCATCATCCTACATAACATGAGCAATATGGCTACTTGTTTAGTTATATATCAAGATTTAGATAGTGATACAACATCCATGGGGTTGATATGCACAGAGAAATATCTTACATCCCATTCTACTAACATTCCTAATTCTAGCTACAATATTCACACCTAGGGTAGTATCATTGAGGTCTCATACCTCTATACATATAACACATTTTTAGATACCTTATTCTATTACCAGATGAGTCCCTAAGATCCCTATAGTCACGTCCACTTCTCAGAGTTACAGGGGGACCCCACAATCATCTTCTATTACAAAGATTTTAGAGCATTTACATTATATATAACTTTTAGATTCATAGTCTCAACCCTTCCATCATGCTTCATGATCACACATAATCCCTCTCCTTGATATAGGACATCATGATAGGGAGTCTCTCATGAGACTCATTGGTTAGTATCATATTTTTATCAGTCTTTTATGTACATAGTTTCCTTATGCTTGCTTACTCATAGCTTCTTTTCAATTTCTTGTACATAGTCTCCTTATGATTGATTGTACATATCTTATTTCCAAAATACCAAAAACATATAATATATCAAAAATATAATAACATTAAAAAATATAAAAATCCCAAAAACATTTAAATTGTATGCATTATCCATGATTTACATTTCTACTACCATGCTAGACTTACATTTACTATTATATGCTATTGTTTATCGATTTATCTACATTACCATACTTTACTTGATCTTCTTTGAGTGAGTGTGTGTAGTGACATCTAGATCTTTGATTGCTTTAATCTACCCATTAAGTGGGAATCCTACTTCTACATTCAAGACATACATCGATATATCTACCCACTAGGGGCATAATCTATATGACCACACCATCTAAGTTATGCTATTTCTACAACACAAACTCTAGTTATCATGTTGATGTACATTACTTACTAGATTACACATATTATTATATCAACACTCACTAGTATATAGCACTTATGTATTTCTTAACATCTACCTCGTCTTGTACCACGTGTCTTGCATACTTTCACTTCTTGCTTTGATTAGTTAGATGCGATTTTATTTCTAGTATTTACATGCCTTTATTTTTTGCTTTACGTAGCTAGATGTGATTACATTTCTCATTTTTTTTAATTTATTATGTGTGCCTTAGGACATTTTCCAATGTATTTTTCTTCTATTCTTGTGTGTACCTTAGGATGTTTGCCAATGTCCTTTGCCTATACTCTTCTATATGATTATGGCCCTCGTGCCAATCTTATTTGTTTTCAATTATATGTGTATGTGGCATTCAAACATGCCTTGTATGATTTATTTTTAATTTGAATAACATATGCCCATGTCCCTTGTTTGATTGGCCCCTTGGCCACTCTTGTATACTTATTGATTCTTGCCATATATGATTGTTTCTTATTTGCTTCTCACTATTTGGAATTCCATGATCTACATCATGCATTATCTTGCTTTATTGGATGCCATTATGGACATCATGCTCCATCTATCTTTAAAAATTAACAACTAATAATTAACATTTCTAGTTTCAATTCAGTATAATGCACATGCTATTACATTATTATATCTATCTAGGCATTGCCTTGTTGATCTAACAATCTCCAATATAAAATATACTATATTTTGAGACATCTTTTTGATTATCATTGCTATATCATGTATTTCATAGCATAACACACTTGTAGGGATATTTATTCTAAGATTATTCATTACAAGGTCTTCATTCCTATCCTTAGAAGATGGGAAACAAACAAGGGTTTTATCACAAAGATCAGAGCTCCTACTAGTCAAAAAATCAATTTTTAAAATACTCAAAATAGCAACTAGAACCCAAACTAGGTAGAATAGATTAGAAAAATAGTGATGATTATAGAATAGTGGTCATATTTAGCAAAGGATAACAATGCTAGACCTGGATAATAGTGCCAGATAGTAGGGTGTCCTATTTTTTGTGCTCCTATCCAAAGAGCAAAAAATCTAGATTTTCCAAAAATAGGCAAAAAGGTAATCTTAGCTACAGTTTTGTCATATGAAAATTAGTTCAAATTTAGGAGTTTTAATATAGTTTTTCTTAGACAATATAGATATAGGGGGAATCATACACAACATGATGGCTCTTGCTTCTAGTTTTAGATTAGGTAGTTGGTATAATTTCTAGATCAGAATCCATGTTACAAACATCAATGATTGGGGGCAATGTGTGTGGCACACTTAACTTCTTTTCTTTTTGAGTTTAGTATATTACCCAAACATTATCAATAGTTTCATGCCTTATTCCATCTACAAGTGGTTGGCATCATTTTAGAGTGGCTTTCATATAGGCCTA
Source organism: Torreya grandis (assembly GCA_037957365.1). NCBI lineage: Eukaryota > Viridiplantae > Streptophyta > Pinopsida > Cupressales > Taxaceae > Torreya > Torreya grandis. The sequence continues at coordinate 688,549 of JARHVA010003154.1, read as the reverse complement.
ACCTCCACATTCCCAAGTGGCTTCCACATAAGCCTAGTTTCTAGTTTTAAAGTGGCTTTCATACAAGCCTAATATCCTCCTTCTAGAGTGGCCAAGATTGGAATAGTTTTTGGTACACATTTGGATATCTATGCCACATTGTCAGAATTTAGAGCATTCATGGGCTTTAGGAGCCATCTAATATGATACACATTCATACTAGTATCAGTTCATAACTTCACTTAGTGGGAAATGATAGAGCTAAAGGATTAGCTAGCCTTTATATTATTGAGCCAACTACTCAAAGGGATTGGACACATAGTCTAAACATTGATTTACAAATGCATGATTACATAACTTCACTTAGTAGGTGATAATGGATCCAAAGGGCCAGCCTTTGCATTCTTAATCCACTCTCAAGGAATTGAGTAATCGGCTCCGTTTATGATATTACTCTTGGTAAAACACATATCTAACATAATCCATCATCACTTAGCATCATAATATGTTTTATATTGGTTCACGTACTTGATGAGGTGCATTCATTCCTTTCTCTTCCTCTCTCTCTCTCTCTCTTACCTAGTTTTGTACATTCATATTTTAGATATAACATATCTAGTAAAAATTGATCTACTCTTTATTTTTCTCTTAAAAATTTAAACTTCAAAATATTCTCTCTTTATGCACACTTAACATTACATAGCTTCATGGGCTTCACTCTTACAGGTAAGTTTAGGTACACTTTCTACTTTTCCTTTGTCCTAGTATTTTTCTTTGTTTCATCACTAGAATAAAGGGGAGGCAAATGTAGTCATATAAAATGTCCAAATTGGTAGCTTTAGTGTGGCTTATGACACTCAATCCATATGACCTTCTTGTATTCTCTCATGACCCTTCCAAACACCTTTTTGCTTATAACTGGTCATCCATAAAATTTTGAGACCTGATTCCAACTCATCCAAGCTCTATTTCCTATGTTAATTCCATCCCTCTAGGTCATGAGCCTATAATATAGGAGCATTGTGGTTGGTCTATAGCATTGGACCCTAGGGTGTCCCATTTTTAATGCTCATATCCAATTACATTTTGAGCCCAAATGACCATTTTATTTTGATTCGTATTCTTCATTATGTCATCCTAGCATAAATACATTTAACCCATGAGCAATATATCTCTATAAAATTCCATTCAAAGTTCATTTAGAAGGGGTTGACAAATATTACAAAGAAATCAATAATACAAGTAAAACCACCAAGACAAATTTACCTATTATCTACATACAACCATCCAATACAGCTAAAAGCATACTCAAACCCTCACACCAATCCCTAGCCACATCAAGCACTCTTAGTTTGACATTTTTTCATCTGCATAACACTATTTAATAAATAACAAGTGGGATAACTACATATGGCTTGATCCCTCTTTAGAGTATTGGCATGTAGGCAACATTCTCACATAAGGGGTGTGGATACACATTTAGTGCATGTTACACACACTAAACCCCACTTTTTCTCAAGTTTTATTCAAGCATAATGAAGGTATAGAGTTTTAGATTAAATCAAATCTATAAAGAGCTCCATCAACATTCAGGATCTAGAATTTCACCAGTAGGCTCACATAAGGACAATAGACAAAACCTAGAAAACTCAGATCTCTATGCCTAGTTTGGACAACAATGACATGACCTAGGCTATAACACCAAACCCTAAAGTGTCCTATTTTTGACACTCTTATCCTTTCACTAAATGAAAGTCAGATCTAAGTTCATACACTATCCCAATCTTACATAGTTAGTTTTATCCTCTATTTTAGCCATCTCAGTCTAGTTTTAAGCTAAGTTGCATTTATTCTTTGCCATTACTATTTTTAAAAAGATACAAAAGTTAATTAAATTATACAAATCAATATTGTAATTATTGAAATATTATTTAATAATTTATTATTTCAAACCCTTAACTAAATTAGGAATAAAACTCTAATATTTATAAAATAGTTAAATCATCACTCACCTAGACATCTTTATGAAATCATCATGACATCATTGACAACTCTCCAACATAATATCATTCACACCCTTAGGAATACTAGATAACAAAAGTAATTTATTTTTAGTGGAAACACCTCTAGGCTTAGCAACTTGGGAAATGGGTATAGGTTTGGAAGTATTAGGAACTATTGTAGTTTTCTTAGATTCCTTACTTGTATCCCCTACCTTTATATTTGTAGGGGTAGCATCTGGTTATTTATTTCTCAAGTAGTATTCCTTCTCTTGGCAAACTACTACATTAATTATTAGCTACCTATCCTCAATAGATAAAATTACCCCATCATACTTATTAATCCTCATTGATCTTAAAAAATCAAAATCATGAATGAGCAATTAATACACTTGTGCCATATTAACATCACAAGAAAATTCACAATTTTGGATGCATACCTTTTGTACTACACTCTAAAATAGACTAAAAATGGTGTCACTCAACAATTTTGTGGAGGTAGACATCTTGCTTTGGGAACTTTGACAATTGAACATCATAATATCATCATCAAATGATATAGACTCAGGCTCATATACATCTTTGTCAATTATTTTAGCTATATCACATGAAGGATGTGGAAATAATCACTTGTCACACCCATCAATATTAGTGTCACAACCTACATTCACCTTGGATTTTAATGGATTAGACACTTATTTCCCAACCCCTCTATTCTAATTTCTTTCTATTTTCTGATGCAGGCCTCTTCCCTCTATCATTATCTTGATGGTGGAAAACATGCCTTCCTTGTACTTGATTTAGATTTGGATCCCTCTCTTAATTGATAGACACATGAGGGACCCCCTTTTCATCTTTAGCCAACTTGTATGACATTTATTTGACAAAAAAGGCCAAAGTTTTAACATATTCCTCAAGGTTCACTATCTTTATGGACTGTGTCTTTTTTGGATTGACCAAATTTACATCATTAATCCACTTATTTATGGGTTTTCCCACATATTTAATGTTATTTTCAAATTTGATGGCCATATTGAATGCCAACCATAGGTTCATGGGAGCCTTTTCCCTGAAGTAATATGCATCTTGTCAAAGGCATCATAATACTTTATCAATCACGTTGTATCATTGGGCCTGATGTTTTTAGGTAGTTGTATCATAGTTTTGTTGAAATGTGTATTTAAATCCTAAACACACTTATTGGGGTTTTTATTGATGTTTTCAAATTTAACCAAAAGGATTCTCAGATCAATTATATCACCATATTGAATTTTGAACACATTCTTCATCTCTTCCCATGAATCAATACACCCATGGGAAAGAGAGTTGAACCAATCTTGAGCATCTTCTTCTATTATATACATAAATAACTTAATGCACACATCCTTATTATCAAACTCATAATATTCAATGATATTGAACCTAAAAAATAACAAATTTTTGTAAGAGTCTTCAATAACACAAGGGCTAAGGTTATTAGATTCTCCCTAGTAATGATTCTAGTAGAGTGTTGGTTCCCAATTGTACACCTCTCACACTCAACCTTGAACACTTGAAAGAAAATGGAAAATAAATATGAAAAACCCAAGGATATGTTGTTGTATTAGGGGGAGGGTTTGGCATCCAAAATGAACCAAATGGAGAAAATTACTAAGAGGCACCTACAAAGGGTATGGTCAACTGCCTGCTACTTCTGACTCTGCATGAACCAAGGTGAGAGGACTATTGGGTAACTTGATCACATGGAGAGATTAAACAATTTAACTTCCATGGAGATTATTGGCATAAAGAGACATAAATGTGACCAGGGCACAACCAAACTCTCATACTCCACCTGGGAAGGGTTTTCACATGAAATGCACAAATGCACTAGGTCACATACAAACTATTGAAGACAGATATAAAAGTAATTACAACCTTCATCCTAAAGAATTATCAATATTAGGGATAAATGAAATATTGAAATGATAAGATTTAAAACACAAGATGAAAATACATGTTATATAAGTAAGATATTATGCATTTGTAGACAAATAATACTTATGATATACAATAAGGATTATATCATTTGTAGGGTAGGATAGGGTATGATAGTTTGATGATAATATAAAAGGGGTGGTGTGCTGGAGATTTTTCAAACAATAGGGTATCTTGCAATATTCATGACATTATCCTTTGTAAAGATGTAGAAAAGACTCAAATGCAAGCTAATAAGAAGTACCAAATGATCCTTGACACCCCAGAGCATATACAACAACTAAAATTTTAGAACACTTTTCCTTGTCAAATCCATAGACCTAGGGTGCTCTAGAAGGTAATTCAACAAGATAATTCCAATTTAAACTATAGAAAAGGATTTATAACCTAGATCCATACTCAAAATGACAGCCAATAATGAACAAAAACCAAAATATCCAATTATTAGAACTTGTTAAACATATTACTTCACTTCATCAATAGGAAATAGAAAATAACCACAAGCATTTTCATTAACTTGAAAAGAAACCTTACATACATTAGTTTTTCAACATGCTACCAAGGGGACAAGCATGGTGAGTTTGATCTTTTGATAAGGGAGACATAATCATCATCTTAAAGCTTGCTAATGGTTGTATAATTACAACCACCTTAGCAAGAGAGACAAGATCTACACACAACAATGGATCCCTAAACTTTCAAGAGCCTGGACTTGGGGAAAACAAAAGAAACAACAACCACCAACCTTTTGAACATAGGAGAAGCCATTTATTTATACATTTTTTACCCATTTCAAATTTGGTAGTGAGGGTTACAACTTGAAATTGCTAATGTCCCACAAAGATGCTCATAGCTAGAACAAATCCTTTGTACTCATTTGAAAATCTTCCTCCACTTGCAATAAATCATTGCTCTAATTGCCTCAACAAGGCATGATGAATATTTAAAACAAAGCTTTGGACTAGAGATGCCTTTGTTTCATGATCTAGAAGGTGTAATTCATGGTGAATTCTAAACAAACTTTTTCATCATGTGTAACTGCCTGGAGATTCCCTTGACCACTTGCCTACATAACTGAAACCTCCTGGATAGTTGTCTTTCCTCTTTTGCATACTATGGAATAACATAATACGTAATGATGGATACATTAGAATACTCAAGTTATGGTAAAAACATAAAATGATCTATGGTTATTATTGAAAAATATGCTCTAGATTTCATTGTAGACCTTCCTCTATAGTGTGATTTCTTTCCATGAAGGAACCATCAATTTTAGCTCCAAGGCTAAAGTTTATGTGGTACTCTACATTAGATCCAACTTGGCACTTGTGGGGCTCAAAAGGGATGATGCTACTTAACTAGATCAATCTAGACATGTGTCATGTTCTCATGCCATCTTGGAGATTTATCAAATATGCACCATTGATCCCTTTTTAGAGTCCTTAGCCTTGACCCTTATTGTAGACCATCGATCTAGATTCAACTAGTCAAATATTATTGGTTGATGTTTACACATAGCATATGAGATCATGCCATTTGGAATATTCATGGGCTTTCCTACACTCTTTATATTCAGCCTCTACCATTAATGAAATTACTTAGATTTTCACACAAAAGTATTATATATTAGACAAAATAAATAAATATGAAAGATCACAGAGCAATAATTGATAGTAGAGCAAAATACTAGATAATATAACAAAGCCACTTCAAAGGGGAAACCTATAAAAAAATGCACTAAGAGTAGATTAATTAACATGATGATCAAATACTAATCATTACCTCCTATATATAGTGTACTTAGCCATGGTTATTTCATAGGCTAACCTAACTAATAACATAGAGAAATGTAACAAGAATATAAAAGAGGTATGTAAGCCATAAGTCAGCCACACATATCCCTAGACACACCAAAGGTTAAGGGCGTAGTATGCCCCTCCCTTTTTAAAAATAATTGTTATTAATGTTGAGTGACCTCTAGATTTTGTTATATAAAGGATTCATCCTCCCAAGTGGCATGTTCACAAGGCAGATTCTTCCATTCGATCAAATGCTCCATAATCACTCTAGACCAGAGCTGCTTAGTGCATATTTGAAGGATCACCTTATGATCAAGAATAACTATTCCTTTTTCATCCAATTTTGGTAACTTAATTTGAGTAGCAACTCTATGTCTAATGACTTTCTTCAAACGTGATACATGAAAGACTTGATGTATGTGAGTTGAGGAAGAAAACACTAACTTGTAGGAAACTCTAACTTGTAGGCCACACTACCAATTTTCTACAAGATCTGATAAGGCTCATAATACTTAGGGGAAAATTTGTTATCCTTTTTCTATTACTTCAAGAACACATTTTTATATGGATAAAAGTGAACAAAGACCTAATCACCAATGTCAAAATGACTCTCACTCATGTGTTGATTTGCCTGCTACTTCATATGATTTTGGGCCATGGCTAAATTTTCATGCAAACTTAAAAGGACATCCTATTGATGGTGAATATGTTCTTCAACTACACAAACCTTAGGATAAAACTTCAAGGTTGAAGTGATGGATGGAGGGTGGTATCCATATAGTTCCAAAAAAGGAGACATTTTGAAAGAGCTATGAACATAAGTATTATACCACCATTCCACAAGTGGAAACCAATGAACCCATTTATCCTATTTGTCAAAAACAAAATAATGGAGATATCCTTCCAGACATTTGTTGACTACCTAAATTTTTCCATCTAATTGAGGATGATAGGATGAACTATGAGCCAACTAGGTATCCAAACATGTAAATAACTCAGTCTAAAAATTTCTAGTGAAAATAAGATCTCTATCACTGATAATGATCTTAGGAGTACCATGTAAATCATGAAATGTATTGAAAAAAGCAAAAGCTACTGTACAAACAACAAATGGCTATGACAAAGAAAAAAATGAGCATACTTATTGAGATGATCTACCTCAACCATGATAATATTTTGACCATTAGATCTCGGTAACCCTATAATGAAATCCATAGATACCTCTTCCCAACATTGGCTAGGGATGGATAGAGGATGAAAAAGACTTGGGGTTTTGATGGTTTATCCATTATTTTGTTGATAGATCATATATTTAGCCACATATTTTTGGACATCCCCCTTGAGTCCTTCCCAAAAAAATCTTTCTTGATTCTATGATAGGTGTTCAAAAATCCCGAATGACGCCCAATTGGAGTTGCAAGAAGTTCTTGAAAGATTTTTTGTTTAAGAATGGAATTATTACATAGGTATAATATGGATTTATACAATAATACATCACCCTTCCATGTGAATTTTTTAAATCCACCCAAACCTTATTGAAGATTTTGAATCAAATCACAGGTATCACTATCATTGTCCCATTTTGATCATGCTTCCTCTAGACAATATAATTTTAGAATGGTCATAGCACATATCAATGCCTCAACTAATTCATCCTTCCTGAATAGTGCATCTACCACTACTTTGTCCTTGCTTTTCTTGTAAACTATTTCAAAATTATAGCCTAACATATTAGTTACTCATTTTTGTTGTTTTTTAGATGAAAACCATTGTTCCAAAAAATATTTGAGACTATCATGATCAATATTTACTTGAAAGTGACAACCCATCAAATAAGGCCTCTGTTGTTTGACTGCATGTAAAATGGCCATCATTTTCTTCTCATAAATAGGCTTGTGCTGATTTTTACCCTTTAGTTGATGACATTTAAATGCAAGTGGTATGCCTTCTTGCATGAGTAAAACACCCATACCATACCCAGATGCATCACATTTAACCACAAAAGTCTTGGAAAAATCAAGAGTGGCCAACACTAGAGTGGTGCACATAGCCAATTTCAATTGTTCAAATGCCCTGGTAGCTATATCAATTCACTAAAAGGAGTTTTTATTCAATAAAGAGGTGAGTGAGGATGCAATGATACCATAATTTTTGAAAATATTATGATAGTAACCAATTAGCCCCAAAAATCCCCTTAGTTGCTTGGGAATCAGCCAGTCCACCATTGCTTGGAATTTTTAAGATCCATTTTCAATCCTACATGTGAAACCAAATGACCAAAATGCTCAACCTCACAAGCTCTAAAATTACATTTGGAAGGTTTGGCATATAATTGACGTTGTTAAATAATTAAGAGTACCTATTTCACATGGTGTAAATGGTCTTCCCAATTTTTACTATAAATGAGGATATCATCAAAAAATACCAGAATAAATTTCCTCAAAAATGGTCTAAAAATAGTATTCATCAAACTCTGAAAGGTGGATGGTGAATTTATTAGCCCAAAAAGCATAAAAAAAATCATAATGGTCTTCATGAGTCCTAAAAGTAGTTTTGGGTACGTATTCATCATGGATTTGATGATACCCATAATGTAGATCTAACTTGGTAAAATAAAGAGCACTATTTAATTCATCTAAAAAATCATCAATGATGATAATAGGAAAGTTATCTTTGATAGTGTGCTTGTTGAGTTATCTGTAGTCAGGGCATATCTTCTAAGTGTCATCTTTCTTTTGCACCATGACAATTGGTGAACAATATTTGCTTTGGCTATGGCAAATGATTCTTGCATCCACATCTCCTATACCATATTTTCAATTTCACTTTTTTAGGCATAGGGATACCTATATGGCCTAATGTTGAGTGGTGTAATACTAAGAATAAATTTGATAACATGATTATGCATGTAGCTAGGTGGAAGTCTTTTTGGCATGTCACCAAAAATAATTGAATTGGGCAGCAATCACTTATTGTAGATCAAGAGGTGTAGATGCCTGAGTTGGTTGAAATTTTATGGAAAATAAGCAAGTTAAAAATCCTTTAGCACCCTTTAAAATAATCTTTGTCATTTTATGAGAGCTAATAGGTTATGGAGATTTATCCCCTAATCCCCTTAGCTCAAATGTCCTTCCCTTAGAATGAAAATGCATGAATAATTCCTATAAATTTATCTCAATAGTGCCCAAAGTATTGAGCCACTGTCAGAATAATGTCATCTCCCCCCAAGGGAATAAAAAACATAGGATAATCTAACAAGTAGTCTCCCATGGATAGCTTAATATTATGGAATTTTCTTGAGTAACTAATAATACCACCATCTACAATCATGACCTAAAAGTCTGGAGTGGGATAAGTGAAATAGTTTAATTGAGTAACTAACTTACTATTGATGAAGTTATGTGTGCTCCTAGAATCAATCAATACAGTGACCTTTTATTTCTTTAGGAAATCACCACCTTAAGAGTTTGGGGAGTACTAATACCTAAAAGGGAATTATAGGAAATATTATGTCGAGAGTCTTTAGATTCTTCCTCAAGACCTTCTTCATCCTCACCAATTGTCTCCTCATCATCATCATCCTCATTGGCACCTTCGATGTAAAATAACTTATTTTCAACACAATGATGGTCTTTGATCCATTTTATGTTGCACCCATAACACAACCATTTGGATTACTTCTTAATTTTTTGAGGTGTTAATCTAGTGGGTTGAGGATATGATGGTGCTAGAAAGATGTGATCATGATCAGTAGTAAAGGTTTTCCATTTAACCATCTCTTTTTCCTCTATCATACATGCCCATGGAATAGATTATGATACAAATGTTGGGTTAAACATCTAAATATACAATTGGATGCTATATTTGAGGCCACCTAAAAAATAGATCAATCAAATTTTTATTAGTAATGTCTTCCACCTGTAAGGATAGATTTTGAAATTGATGAATATAATCCTTCATAGTTCCTATTTGACGTAGTTTGGCTAACTGGTTGAATTAGTTATCAAAGAAATTATTTTTATAATGAGCCAATAACTCATTAGTGAAAATATATAATGTAATAGGACACCATTCTTTTTCTTTTGATCACATAACTAGCAATACCAAATGAACTACTCAGGTTCTATATATAGAGATGCCACTATCACCTTCTAAGAACTAAGAGTTTGATGTAGATCAAATAAATTATCAATTTAGGTAATTAAATTGAGAGGATACTTACCATCAAACTTATGCATGCCCTCTTTTGGAAACATTAGTTTCACACTAGAATTGGAGTTGTGTGTTGAGGGGAAGAGCACCCAAATGATGAAGAGGAGGGTTGTTTGATTGTATTTGAGATGAAAGGGAAACCAATTGAGTAGTGATCTGATTTAACTGAGTATGAACCCAATTAGTCTCTCTATGCATCCTTGAAATATTATTTTGAACTACAAAAAAGTCACCATGCCATACCAACCCCTTTAAATCAACCTAAAGTTGAAAAATCAATAGATTTGAAGTTCCAAATTCCATGTCATCGACAGAAGGAGTCTTAAGAGTTTCTTGCTCTCCTTTTATTCCCATTTTATAAGGACCAACCATATACAAACCCTAGGAGGGTTTTATCCCCAAAAATATGTACCAAGATATGATACCATTATGATTGCCTTGCTAAGATGAATCCAATGACTGCCTTTGTGCACTAGGGTAAAAAAGTTTGGCACCAAAAAAATGTATCGATATAATATACCATTGAAATCATCTTATTAAGATGATTCCAATGAATGTAACTGTGCAAAAAGAATTTTTTTCTAGATTCTTTTTTTTAAATTATTTTTTTTCAAAAAAGCATTTCAAACAATACTATGTTGATAGAAAAAATAATTCTTCCTAGATTATAAGTTATGTTTTTTTTGCTCTGATACCACTTGTAATGAAATTGCTTAGATGTTTACACAAAATGATTATATATCACACAAACTAAGCAAATATAAGAGATCACATAGTAATAATTGACAATAGAGTAGAATACTAGATAATATAGCAAATCCACTTTGAGGGGGAAACCTCCATAACAATGCACTAAGATTAGATTACTTAACTTGATGATCAAAGACTAACCACTACCTCTTACATATAGTCTACTTAGCCATGATTATTTCATAGGATGACTTAACTAAGAGCATAGAAGAATGTAACAAGAATATAAAAGAGGTGTGTAAGCCACAAGGCAACCACACATATCCATAGACACACAAAAGGTTAAGGGCTAACACTACTAAGCTAGTGCTTTTTTGCCTTGTGGTAGTCCCACATTCATTTTGGGCTTTGTTGAAATATCCACATCTATCTCACGTTATTAGATCTTGAATTATGATGGAATGATGACCGTTGATCTTTATATTATTTGAATCTAAATGGCTATCTACCATGGCTTAAATTTGACATCTACACACCCATCATTTGACATCCACATGACCATCAATGATGTCTACATGACTTTCAATCTTTGAACCCTAATGGATAATTGTTGAGTTTAATTTTGTCATATTTGCACCTATCATTTAATGTTTTCACAACCATCACATTGCTTATTCTAATTTAAAGGCTTGCATATTGAGATAGAAAAAAACATGAAGGCCCCAAATTTATAGGAGAAGTTCATGGCATCTAGAATATTGATTCTATGTGATCCTTTGACCATGAGATGCTTTCTAAGAAAACTTATAAAATACATAAGTAAATTGACTAGTCCATCTCTACATGATGTTTTGAGCTCTATTTAAAATTGCACCCCCATCTCATGCTATTGATCATATTTTCACAAATCAAACATTGACCTTCGATGTCCATCCATAAGGCTCAGTCCTTTGCTTTGTGTTCCATTGGATCTATGATAGAGTTCCCACGATGGTTAAACTTATCACCTTCATTCTCATTTTAAGTCCCTTTGATTGTTCAACACTGATGATACACCGTTAGATCATCTTGATCCATGTTAACATGCACCATTTGATTGTGATCCTCTAGGTCAGACATGATTCACTCAAAATTAACATGAAAAATAATTAAGTCAAATCTTGGGGAACAAAAAACTTATTATAATGTCTTATCCTTAGGTTTTAGGGTGCATAAATAAATACAACATAGGATTTAGGATAAGACTTTGAGCTCCATTTAAAACAAAGGGACCAAGCATTATTTAGACCACACTAATAGATAAAAAGGGACCAAGGGTGATAGGAAATAAAAATGGACCTAAGGTTTGGTCTTGTAAATAAACACAACCAAACCTTAGTCTAAAATTCATGTTTGGTCCCTTAGTATAAAATTTTAAATAAGTACATGACATTAAAAGTGTTCCTGCTTAAATTTCTCATGTCAATTTGAATTTAAATTAAAGGGTTTAAGCTATGGAAAATGGAACAAGGGTCTTAAGGTACTTAGACATGAATTCAACTTGGCCTTTGATGAACACTTGAAAATAGGAAGTGGGATATACAAATCAGGCATTCATATTTGACAAATGCTCAATTTATTTAGTGTAATTTTGGGCACTAACACACACATGTACTCCTTCCTTGCTCTATTTATATTCAAGCATTTAAATTATATCAAATTTTAGATTACATGCATTAATTTATAGTGTAACATGATTTTGGTTCAATTCATACACCAAAAAAAACACTCAAAGTGGGATCAAGTAAAAGAAAGGTATGTCATACACATATAGGTATGTATTTCTTTCCCTTAACCTAATAATTTCATTTTTATGCATTTATAGATTAAAGAATATAGGGATATAGATAATATAATATAATTTATATAGCATCTCAACATTGTATTCTTGAAAAATACCTATAAGGGCTCTACCATTAAGTTCTAGACCTTAATGTAGTTGAAAGGCTTGCATTCCACATCTCACCATGCCTAAATACTTATCTTATGGTCTAACCTTATAATTTTTTATGACCTAGATATCTTGTACTATACACCAAGAATAAAACCTAATATATGTCATTCATCATTAGTTTCAGATCCTCAACAACTTCCTATCCTACTAGACACTTGCATCCCAGATAAGGACACTTATGTTAATATAAGTGTCCAAATTCTTATTAAGTTTATAGTCCTCAAAAGTCATCTAATTTACAAATTTATAAAATTCTATGGGTTAGCCAATTTATCTAACCTACCATGAGATATTTTCGAAAGGTGTGGTATAAATACAAATCTAATCCTACTCATTATTTATCTAAAAAATAATAAGAAATCACCTATTCAATCTCAATCAATCAATAACAAAATTGATTTATATTATCCTATTCTAACCTATTTTCATATCACTTATAGGAACAATCATATTATAAGTATGAGGCACTCAAATAAAAAATTATGAGTAGTATTTATCAAGTTACAAGCTATATCATTGCATGCCACACATGCTAACACCTAGAGGAGAACTACATAATTTTGAATCCCTCCTTGGAGTATTGGCTATGTAAGAAGTGTTCATTAACAAAGGGGTACTTAAGGTTAGCTTGACACCATGATCCCACTAACCCATATTTAGCAAGGTAAAAATAACTAAAGTGAATATCTAGGGTTTCATAGATATATAATTATAAAAAACCTATGCATGTGAATAAAATACATCAATATAAATATGATAAAAAAATATGAATATCTAGGTGGTTATAGACATCAACATAAATATGATAAAAAACCTAAAAATATCTAGGTGGTTACTTTGAAATATTATGAATATTCTATACATGATAGTTGCATTGAGATCAGGTTATAAGTATTGATGCAAATGTCCATAGGGTGATGCAATTGTCTATGCCTTTGGAAATAATATTTCCAAAATCTGAAAATTGGATAATGATCTTGCCCTTGCTTTCTTCCACCTATATACATCTTAGATCTTCCTATGAATTTTAAGAAAATCTAAGTATTATCTATTCTTTATGTTTATTCAATCAAACTAATATTTTGAGTGTAATTTATATATTTAACATAAATCACTACTGTAATTAAGAATATTAATTTACCTAAGTTTTTACTTATTTGTCTTGATCTATAATAGTTTTATTCATCCTTGTGCATAGACTATTTTACCCCTTTAATCGCACACATATCCAAAATGGTTAAACACTAGCTTTGAAATAAATTTCCCTCTCATCAACACCATTTCATCTCATATGAAACCATATCTATAAGGTGTCAAAACTATGAAATAAGGCTCCTATACTAAGAGACAAGGATGAGACTCATTATGCTCAAACTAATTTATTTTTTCTTGGACACATCGATCATAAAATGATGCTCTATAAATAGGGAGGTAGGCTCAATTTTTTTAATAAATTAGGAAAAACATGTTCCTCATGAGGATCCATATGAACACATGTCTCATATTAAGTATCATTTATTCAATAGAAGTGCATTCATAAAAAAAATATCTCAAAAAGGGGTCATAACCTGAAGGGGTTGATGACCATAATATTTAGATTAAAAAAAATCCAAACTATCCATATGTAATGGGTATTAAGAGAGCATATTCTAGGAGGAAATATTCATATTTATATCATATTAAAGACTTAATGAAGTTGATGATCTCACTTGTTTAGTGATTAAACACCACCTAATGCTCATAAATTCCTCTCTGACCATTACTAAATGATAAATCCAAGAATCTCACTCTATTTCAGGGTTAATAACAAGGTTTAACTTAGTACAAAAGGAGATAATTATTGATCACTATAATCGAAAGTGAAAATAACATGATCCATAGGAGGATTCATAATAAGGCCTTCTCTGTGGCATCAAAATTCCATTTAAGCAATGCAATTTCAATATCATCAAACAATCTAATGTAATACAATTTGTTACATAAAAAAATCTAAGTGGAAAGTATTGAGGCTCTTAGAACCTTACATTAACCAAGCATGTCTCCAAAGTATTTTAAATACTCTATAGCTAACAAGACAACCCTTTAGACATGACAAGGAACTAAACCCAAACCATACTTAGAACTAATCACAAGGTAAGGGTTCAAAAACTAAGGGGAAAGGAATGGTATTAACTAATAAGGCATCCAAATAAATTCACAACTTAATCTCTCATGGTGATATTAACATCAAGCATCCCTTTTATACACTCCACTTCAGTAACTAGGCTAAATTTACTCAAAAAAGGTGGGAAATGACCCCAAAAAGGTCCATCTTGACCCTGGTCAACTTAATATTCCAATATCTAGCCATGAAAAACTAATTTATTCATAAAAAACTAAGGCTAACCAATCCTTAAAACCATATATGAAGAACTCAAGGGTAGGATGTGTATGACTAAGGTAATGGGGAAGTCATATATTCCTACTAAATAAAAATTCATTTGTGAGATAACAAATACTTATCCCTTGTGGTATATGTAGCTCCTGATCTAATAATTCACCAAAACTTAGCCACTCTCATAGATGGGTGAATCTCCAACAAGTACTAGCATGGGTATATTAGGTGGCAAGATCAAGACAACAAGCTAGGTTCAAGTATCAAGCTTCTATACTAAGGTCAACATTAAATGTGACACATTAAATTATAAAGTACTTAGATGTCTTGGGTAAGACTTTTCTATATTTTCATTAATGGGAGAGAGTCTCACATAATGTCCCTATGTAGAGGAACCTATAAAAAGCCTCTTTATAATCTCAGAGTCTTCAATATAAGTTATGTAAAATATCACATTTTTTAATTGAAGCCCATATCACCTAGTGGTCACCAAATAACTATTAATTCATTTGAAGGGTCACTGATCCCATGTACATCAAGGTCCTATGAAACTATTTCTATGTAATATGCTTACTTTCTTAGTAAGGTGTGCCACACAACTAAGTACACAAATCATTTTATTGTTGAAGAAGTGGTACTAAACATCAATCCCTAGAGTTATTGGTATTTAGACTATGCTTTGATATTAAAATTCATGCCCATATTTTTGCATGAATAAAACCATAAAATATAGGTCAATAATTTTCAAAAGTATGTATACTATAAACAAAATATGAAAAGTAATGTTGTAAGTTTCCATTAAGTAACACCACATAGAATAATTGGTGTAATTACCAATGTACGTGTGGTTACATAGTTGTCATAACACCCATGTCAACCTTGTCTATAGTAATCAACCTATTATGACTCAGATGGCCTATATGACCTCTACCATACTAAAAGGACCCAAAACCATTATGGTGTCAATTTAGACTCACAACTCATACAAGAAGGAATCCTTACCTGGTCTAGGGTCGAATCAACCACTAATGTGCCCAACAGGGTTTAAACGAGACTCTAGGTGGGTTTAGCCAATCATAGGGATTAGATTCATGACACAAGTCATAATTAAAATTTAACTCCAAGTTGAGTTAATTTTTAAAAATGGATAATAATTAAGTCAAAAAGGTCTCTTATTAACTTAAAAGGGGCTAAAATACCACATGTTAGTTCTTAGAGGATGGATCACTAAATCTACATCATTAGATATAAATTATCCCTATTATTGGATCATGCATGATCATTAAATCCTCTATGAATTCATATAAAGGATTTATCATACAACCAAGGATGAGACAAATCTCTATTAAAATAAAATAGAAGTTTTGGAGGGAAGGAAAAACATTTAGTCCTTCCCATTTGTACCTCAGCGCCCTAGATGCATACCCTTGGTGGATCCATGTGCAAAACCATACAATCTAAGAAGTTTTAAAAATTTAAGATTCATCTAAGGGAAAAATAAATTTTCATGTATTTTGAGCCTACTAATTCAATTCTCAAAACTTATTTCAATGACATTCTGGGCTCCCACATAGATGAAAAAACATTTAAGTGTAAAGTGTACTACTGCCTCTAGGTCTTTAACTCTAAAATTCAAGTGTCGATGATGTCCTAGATCATAATATTTTTGGGGAATTAGACCCACTAAACATATCTATATATTTATAGCTAGTGTTTGGTGAAAAATGATTTTTGGTTTTTGAAACCTCTAGCGATCATTAATGGCTACTCAGAACTCAACACCAACAAGGCAAGAAAGTAGTTTTAGATATAAGTTATTATTTTAATTTTGTTGGGAAGTGAGTTAAAAATAAATGGGTGTCCCCTAATAGTTATCCCACCCATAAGATCCTAGGAGGCTTTAAAAGGCCCATAAAGCCCAAAATGGTCTTCCCTAAACACAAGGGCATTTTCAATATATTTTATTGTTTTAGGTTTCATAACCTATTTCTTGAGGAAGAGGATGAAAATTTAAGGGGGGTCCCTTTTGGGTCACCCCACCCTAGGGCCTCATAAGTTCCCCTATAATATCAAAAATTGAAAGACTAAAAATGGGCTTAAGGCCTTAAGGCCTTACCCATTAAATATCACATTGATTAACCATTTACATTGACATTACTATATATAAAAAACTAAGTAGGGTTAAATTACACCAGTTGTATGTATAAAATTACCACCTAGAGGAAGACCCATTACTTGGTCATAACTTAAAAGATATTGGTACTACTAATTATGACCACCTAATCACCACCAAAGAGTTACCGACACAACATGACCTCCTCTCACACCACTTGACTGTACCAAGTACATTGATACCCATCTAAGACACTATAGATTCACCATCATCTCCTAGCACCAATATGACTTTATCACCTGAGATACCTTCCATAGTCAATACATGACATGACTATGTTTGAGAAAATGAATTCAACCATATCATCATGGGTGGAACTACACATCTTCCACTACTAGGATTCAATGCTCTGCCACCTCTCTACCTTCCCTTTGCCTGCCTTAGTAGGTTTTAATCACATTAGCCCAAATTTACATCCCCTTTTTATAGTCATTGATTAATTAAAATGTATATATGTAGCTATTTAGCCACCCTGATGTTGCCCCTACCATTATCCATCATTTTTAATGCTCACCATCATAGTATAATCCCAAACTACTAAGAAACACTTATGACTAATAACAATTTATATACTATGGTCACATGCCCTTCTACTAGTGGTTGACAAGATATTAGATTTTATTTTTGTAATATAACAATGGTTGGTCACATATGTGATTTACCACTTAACTCTAAGCCCCTACCATATATGAAGTGTCCACTTGAACCACCATTAGAAGGTCTTTGGTAAATTTGACCTTACAAAGATTTTTTTCTAGAAATTCATCACAAGTACCACCTTACTCCAAAATTTTTGAAACAAAATATGATAAGTTAAAAAAAGTATGAACTTAATTATAAAATCATTTTGGGCATTTTTTCTAAAAAAATATTCAAAAACATTTCTTAAAATGAGGCTAATTTTCTTAATGAATTAGGACCATACTACAAATTTAACTTTGGAAAATCATATATTTTGTTTCATAGATATTAAAATTACTCTAAAGTTTTATGGATTCATGATAGAGTAGAGATTTTGAATAAATTATATTTGTAATATTTGGGAGATATTTTTCATTATACAAGTTACAAAACCTAAACATTCTCTTAAGGCCCTTACGAATTACATGTGTTTTCACTGATTTTTGAAGCAAATTACCAATTAGTATTTTATTCCTAAATATAGAACATGTATTTTTAGATGTTAATAAATTATGTATGCTTTTATTTTCATAAATAAAATCACTATTTTCATCAAATAATTCATTTCAACCTTCTTTTAATAAAGTACTGTTGATGTGGGTTTTATGCACATCACAACTATAATGAGGTAACCTCTAATGTTTCATGCTCTCTATGAAGGTAAAACCCACTCTAGGGAACAAGTTGTAGGTATTTTGTATCTTAAAAACTATTGATGAAATAGTGGGTAGGGCATGCAGGTTGCTGACAAGGTTTTTTGGATGGAGGTGTGGTTCCTAAAGGATTGGGAAACTATATACGAATTGGATGGGTGGTTGGATTATAATCTAGAGTGGGAAAGTCTAAAAATAAACTCAAAAAAGGGGGAAAAAGGGGCAAGGTAGAAAAGAATTAAAAAACCTAATGAGTCTTAAGAATTACTTTTCTAGTTGGTTTCTAAATAGATCTACATCTTTTAAAAACAAATACCTATCACTAGTAGTAAATGCTCACCAAAAACTAGATACAACTAAAGAGTCTAAGGGGATGGGGGTATAAGAAATATAATGGCCTCAAGCAAAGGTTGATCCTATTAGGGTAGCTGTTGCACACCCTTAATCAGGAGATTATGACTTAGGTTAATGGATTATCTAAGATGTGTCACACACTTAGAAGACTACATCAAGAAAACATGAATGCAAATTAAGAAATATATTTCAACACGACTTAAGTTTCTCAATTAATAATCTACAAATCTCTGATAGCTATTGAACATCCAAGATTTGTATACTAATCAAGATAATTAAGAATCCATTCATAACATTTAGCACACTAAATATTAATTTAAATAAACAACCATTGAAAAATAATAATTAATAACATGACCTAGGAAATAAATACTCAAAAACACTTCACTTGATGACCAAAATTGGCCTCTCTACTCTGTATTTCAAAATTTTTGACCCCTTTAATGTGGGTGATACAATAATATTTATGGATCTTGGGGAGGGGTCACCTCATCCTCCAAGTCTTTGCATGATGTTTATATGAAGAAGTTAAAACATGTAGTTATAACTATAGTCTAAAACCAAATTGGAGATATAAATAAAAAGAATTGACTTTACAAAAGAATGAAATACATGCATGTACAAAAGAATAAGTCAATTTAATAGAGGAAGCTAAAACAAGAACCATTACAAAATTGAGGTGCATGCTAGGCTAGAGCTACATTGGTTGGAGTGTTGCATGGGTATTAGTTGGAGTAGAAGTTGAAGAGGTGGCTCCACTGATAAAAAATTACTTATTCATTTTTTTATCCTTTTAAACTTTATTTATTGCCTCATTCTACTTTGAAATGATGACTAAGTTAAGTAGTGAAGGTTGGTGGAGTCTCTTTGTTTGTCCAAGGAGTATTGCATGTTCATTTTTAGTAAGTTGAAACTTACTTCTAAAGATATCCACCTTTGTCACCTTCCTTCTTAACCTAATTAACTCTACTTCAATACTCTCCACTATCAAGCCTTAAATGCTTCCCTTGAAATTATCTATCACCTCTTAGACAATGTTATCAAAATTTATTTTACTAATTAACTTACCCATATAATATTTTACTTTAAATAAATTCAAATCATTCAAAATTTGAAGGAATTGGGACTCATATGCATGGTAGTCCATAATCATGGATGTAATTACCTTCAACCACTCCTTGACCTCCTCATGTCTAATTATTAATATATTAAAGGCATTAAATGCCTCAAATTAAGTGATTAGATCAAGGTGACTGTATAGTGAGTTACTTATATAGGCAACAAACATTTTGAGCCTCATGTTATCCTAGGCTAGGGAGTTATAGAGTTGATTAGCCTAGCTCATATTAAGTGGTGTCTTGGCCTTCATGAATTCCATGGCCTCCAAAAATTGGTATCATTTTGAAGTGACCTCCCTTACCTTAGCTTATATACTTATAGGAACATGTATGGTACTTGATTGTTCTTTTAGTTGCTCAATTTGTGCCCATAGTTCCTACACTTCATCTTCCAACTCTTGATGAGCTCATTTTTTCCCTTTATGGATAGCTACTACTGCATCCTTGTGTGTTTGAGCTAGGTATAAGATATTTTCCTCATACATGGATTTTCCTAGCTACCTATTCTACCTTTTTATGAGGGAGAACACTGACTGTCATTCTTTAAGGATGACACTAGTTCCTTGGTCATCTTCAAGCTTCCTCTTCTTGACCCTTTGGATGGAGCTAGTGGGAGGATAAAATAAGGTATTTATAAAGGTAACTTAGTTATCTTGTAATAGATATTTTACAAAGCTTGTTGCCTTAATTATATGGCCCAGGGGGGGATATTTCTAGGTGTATCAAAGGTTGTGACAACAACTTCATATTCTAGCTCCCCTTCTCTTCTCTCCTTTTTTTCTTGGCTACCCTTGTTAATATATCTAATAGGGAAGACCATATAATCTTGGACCTATCCACTCAAATTTGAGGAAGTGGATGAACTACCACAATGTGTGGCTTTGCCTTCCTTCCCCTACTTGTGATAGCTATAGTGGTTTCCTCAGTAAAAGTGGAAGTGGGGAGTGTAAGCGAGAGTTGTGTGGATTGAACATGTAATTGAGGTGTGGCCAAAGTGGTCTACACTAATTTATTATTTATATGAAGTTTTATATTATTATTACTAGTAAGTAAAAAAGGATGGTTATGGGAAAATATGTAGTGGAGTTTGTGGAGGGATCAATGGAAGGAGTGGATGAGGTGGAAGGGACTTATATAGAGGAGATGGGTTCATCAATAATAGAAATTGAGGATTAAAAAAAGGTAGGGAGTGATGAGGTACCTTGAAGCTATAACTCAATGGGGGTACCCTAAAGATTGAGAGCCTTTGATTCTTCTAATTTAGCCTCCTCATATGAGTCCTCTACCTAATCTTGAATGGTTTCTTCATCCTTATGATTGCAAGTTGGGAGGTGGTTTTTTCATTAAAATTTGTCTATTTCAAGTCTAAAGAAAAATAGAGAAGAATGATAGGGATAAGTGATTAGAATGAACTTGGATTGGTTTGCACATTATATCTAGACATTGTGAGTACTCCTCTTTAGCTAGGGAGGACTACCTATAAGTAAGAAAGCACTACCACAATTTTTTTTAGTAGATATCTGAGTGGGCTAGCAAGCTACACACTTGTTCTAGGAAGTGTGAAACTTTCTTAAAGATGAGAGTCCACTTTTGAGAGACAAAAGAGTAAGAAACAACCAAAATAAAGGCAAAGAGAGAGTAAAAGAGAGATAATGTTATCATTACTCACAACCTGAGTGTAGTAGAAAGTAACAAAGTGTAGGTAGTATGTTTTGTTTGTATTTGGAAGTTATTTGGGTTGGTTTTAGAAGGGTTAAGAAATCCATAATTACTAACATTGGTTATGTTGTTGAGGTCGGTAAGGGAGTGACCAATATTGGTTATGCTATCGAGGTCGGTGGGTGAAGTTGACCGATGTCGGTTAGGCTACCAGGGTAAGTAGGGGTAATAGTTGCCTAAGATCCTGTAAAAGGTTTTTTTGGGTCTAGGAAATGGTTTTGATTAAGTCTAGAAGGTTGGAGGAGAGTTGTGTGTGTGTGAGAGAGAGAGAGACTAGTGTTTGGATGGATCTAGTCAGAGATTTGGTGTGTTGGGTCAAGGGGAAATAAGCAAGAAAGCTTTATAACTCCCTCACAGGGGTTCAATTAGGAATGTATAAAGCAATAAATAGTAGATATAAATCAATTAAAAAGAAAATGCTTAAAATACCTATGAATAAGTGATGTACTTAGCTGTAGTAGAGACTGAATGATAAGTGCCAGATGGATGGCTCCCATCAAGTAGTCTAAATTGATGCCTTGAATAGAGAAAACAAGCAAGTATCATTGGTTCTCAAGAGCTTGGTCCCTGATCTAGATTGACTTATGTGATATAATAGTAAGCCAAGATGTCAAAAGTTGAATATCAAAAGCTTGTATGCAAATAGGAAAGATTTTTCTTGATTTTTGCTAACCTAAAGATTAGTTTAGAGTTTGGCTTATATAATCGATGTTGGTAATCCGATCGATGTCAACCATGGGTTAACCGACATTGATAGCATTAGAATAGGTAAAAATACTATTTTTAGCCTATTTTTTTTATTACACCTCATGCCATGTGTGGTATTCATTAAGAAATGGTAGAAATAGGAGGTTAAGAAGGACTTAGTTAGTTAGGAACTCATTTTTGAGGTGAAAACAAGTCTTGGGTAGTTAAGATAAGGGGACTAAGTCTTGAGATGACTCATCAGGTGAGAATTAGTCTTAGGATGAGGTGGCTAGGTAAGGTGGCAAAAGGGGGTTTTAATTAATTTAATTATATATTTTAAATTAATTAAATATGTGAGGGTTAAAATCATGGGTTAGGGCAGCTAATAGTTATTATTGAAATAGGGCTCAAGGGGGGTTTTGACATAGGGAGTTACACATGTGTGTGACTTAATTTTAGTGTCTACATTTGCCCCCTTTTATCTTGTAATTTGCACTGACAAGTTATAAGATAAAAACAAGAGTTAGATGCTCAAGGTATTGGATGAGGTATCCCCCCTCAAAATGGGAATTGATGGAAGAAAAAATAGAATCAAGTACTAATTTGATAAGAAGTGAATTGTGTGAGTGGAGGAAAATGTGGTAACCCTACTTATGCATGTACTATGAAGAGCTATATTTGATAAAGTTAAGAACATGCAAAGTTGAGGAGGACTTAGATAGAAATAACCAAAGCATAAATTATAAGTGATAGCTAATAAGGTCAAAATAATCAAAGTTGTAGCTCTATTTGGTCCATATGTGCCAAGTATCCAAGGTAGGAAGTGCCCCTAGGAAACACAAAAAGGTTACAGGTGACAAGATGAGCTTTCTCACCATCCAAAACACCTAATATGTGCATGTGGGGGAGATTTAAGTGATCTCCAAGGGTGGTTGTCATGGTTGGAGAGATATATGTGATCTCTAAGTTGGTAGTTGTGGTCAGGGAGATATATGTGATCTCTAAATTGCCCCAGTTATGGGTATAGTCTAAAGATATATGGTTATTGGTGGAAATTCTAATGTAATGGTGTTGACATTAGTGATGTCACTAATGTTGGTAGTAAATTTTGCTAACTTCGGTGGCTCAGGTCAAGGTTACTAATATCAGTTAGAAAAGTGCTGACATCAGTGAATTAGGTCAAGTATGTTGATGTTGGTGGGTGACCAAACTTGAATAAAAGGGAGTTTGGTAACCCACCAAACTCATTTACAACATTTCATTGGAGAGAAATAGAGCTCTGACTATGACTGAGATGGTAAATCTAGGAGGGGACCCAATGGGAGGTATGCCACCATAAGAGCTAGCTGTGCTAGCCTGGAGTAGATAGAGAGATGAGGTAAGATCCATTATGATTGGATTTGAAAGTGAGTTGGTTAATTTAATTTTTTAGGATAATTTATAGGTGGGAGGAAAATAAAATTTTAGTAGAGGGGTAGGAAATGGGGTAGGGTAGATTTAGGTTTAGTTGGGAGGGATTTGGGGTAGATTTTAGGTGAAAATTTAAACTTTTGGGGATGGGTCATTCAGCTCTAGGGATGAACTAGTCACTGATGTTGGTAGGGTCCATACACGTTAGTTGACATGGTGCCAATATCGGTAGGTTCTACCAACATCGATTGAGACCAAGTATCGATGTTGGTATTAAAAATCAATGTTGGTGACTGTGAAGAACCCAAAACTAGGAAAAAATGTCTGTTTGGATTCTTAATTGAAGTAGTCCACTAAGCTAATAGCTGAGCTAGCCTTAGAAGACCTCATGTCAACTAAGTGCTACCTACATAGCCTGGTTGAGGGCTTTAGGCCAATGTAATTCTCATAGAGCCTAGGGAAAAAGATCTAAGGTATAATTAAAAGTGTGTGAGGGGAAATGGGTAAAAAAGATAGTTTAAGATAGGTTATGAGACCTAGGGATTAAAATATAGGTTATAGGTTAGGGACATAAGTCATGAGGCCTAGAGTTGTGACAGGATATTGGGCCTAGGTTGGAGAGAGAAAGGTAGTGAAGCTTAGGGTAGAGAGGGGAGAGTAGGGTAGATAGTTAGGTGGGTATATGGTTGAGCTAACCTTAAAAGACCCTGTGTCTACTGAGTACTACCTACATAGCCTAGTGGAGGGCCTTAGACCAATGTAGTTCTCCTAAAGAGAAGAGAAAAAGGTGGGGATAGATTATATTATAAAGTATGTGATTTGAGTTATGTGTGTATGGATGCAGGTGAGGCTAGAGTTGACATTGTAAGATCACCTACAAAGGCTATTGGCATGGATGAGGAGGGATGTTATTCTAGAGGAGTGGGATCACATGGCACTTATGAGATTAGGAGGAGTATGACAATATTTTAGAGTCACCTAAGATGTGAGCCTGATGACAACATTGATCGAGAGGTGGGATCATACCACCAACACCTTCCATCTATCGATCAAAGAGTTAAAAGTGACCTAGGAGGATGTATATAGGATATTATAGTTACCAGTCTAAGGTGAGGAGCTCTTATCATACTCAAGATAGGAGTATGATATGTACATGGTGGCATTATTTGGAGAGTATGTGAGTGAGGTGACCTATCACTTAGCTAGCTTTGCCTATGAGCCACTACATATTGTTGATGAGGACTAGCATCGAATGAACATCTTGATGATGATAAAGATTAATGTATATACATTAACAAATGTAGATGGTGGGAGATTTTTGATTACATTGATGGGTTTTTTGTATAGATGGTTGAGTAACAAACTATTTTTACATGGGGATCAGTGTTTTTGGCATAGTTATATAGAGAGTTGTGGGGTTTGAGACTACATTGATGATATAGTTTGTGTGTTGGCCATTTAATCCATTATTGGGCATACAAGAATATTGTAGTGACATGACCATTAGGGCTACCTACCATGATTATATCTAGTTTTAGGGTTGGTTTTAGATAGTAGAGAGATGGTATGGCATAGACTCGAGTAGACAATGTAGTGCATGACATTATTTATTATAGGTGCATGATAGAGGGATTGATCCCTATAGATAGTCTATGGAGACCCTACCTAACATATCATTCCTTTAGAGGATAAGTAGAGTAGCTAGTTAGATTATAGAGCTCATTATGGGTTAGAGGGAGATGAGCTGATGAACTAGAGATGGTACCCATGGCATGGGTTAGGAGGTAGTTTAACCTAATATAGGATGTACCACCTACATTTCCTTGATATAAAAGGGATGATATAGAGGCACCCTTACCTTTGCCCTAGGAGATAGATAGGCCAAATTTTGAGGAGCTACTAGTAGGGTGGGGTGTAGTTGATCTAGGGTGTACAGTGGCATATATGGCTTAGTGGGTAGGCTTACATCCCATGGTGGAGGTTAAGAGGCCACCACCAAATTTATAAGGGTTGGTGAGAGAGAGAGATGAAGTTGTATAAGCATGGGATGTAGTAGTGTAAGCTAGAGATACAACTCATGCATATGTATTATCCTTATAAGGATAGGTGGTGACATTACAGGGCTAGGTTGAGGCACTACAGGGCCAAGTTAGGGTGTTACAAGGTCAGGCTATTATACTGATAGTGGAGAGGGATAGTTTGAGAGTAGAAATTTATGCTACTCTTCCTCCTCCACCACAGGGACTAGTATAGGCTAGGCCTTTAGTAGGTGTAATGGGATTTCCATAGACCATATCTCTAGGGAGATATACTACTACCCTTGATGATATTACCTATTATGAGAGGTTCATCAAGGAGTTCCCATAGATTTAGAGGTATTTCAAGTTTAGAGAGTAGGAGGGATCTGTGTCACATGCCATGAATTCTATCTCATGTAGACGTAGATGAGTAGAGAGTGGTGATGACACTACTTCTTCATGACCACGTGGAGAGCCTCAAGGACTCTGAGTGCCAGAGATTATTTTTGTTATATATATATTGGCCTATTAACCACATATGAGATATGTATATTTTCATTGAGAGATGATATTGTGATGATGTACATGTATGTTGATCGTGTGTGTGTGTGTCTATATATATATATATATATGAGATGTATATTTAGTATGATTTTGAGATGCATTCATTATGATTGTGATGGTCATGTTGATGTATATGATTATTACTATGTTGATGTTATATTAATTTGATGTTAATGTTGAGCATGTGAGTTGAGTTAGACTAGTGTTTGCCATATATGTGATGGTATATGCAAAGTTGATGTGTTAGCTTCATCTTAGAATTTTCCATATTTGTGATAGTGTATGCTTAAAATGAATAGGTTAGTTATGTTATTTTATTTCAGCATTTTTCCATATTTATGATGGTGTATGATTAAAATAAATGGAGTAGGCTTGATTTTCATCTCAGTAGAGAGATCGACATGTGATTTGGATAGAAAAGTAAAGAGGCAAAATGCTTGTGTATTGACAAAGACCATAATCATAACATAAATAGGCTTAAGAATATGAGCCTCTTTCATGATTTGCATCATTAGACTAGTATGTTTATTAGAGAAGCATCATGTTCACCTTGTGTTAAGTGAGTTTAAAGTCCCTTGAAAGAGTATGAGGGGAAAAAAGGTAAATGAGTGAAAGTGTTTGGGGTAGCATAATCTTCAAAGTGAGGATGATATGCCCCTGTTATGGGTGAATCAATAACTACTATAGACAAGTTCATGACTTAAAGTTTTTTTTTGTGTGTGTAAGTTGATCAATGCGAGAAGCCTATAATGGGATTTTGTATGTGTTGAAGTCATGTAAAGCTGATCAATACGAGAAGCTTTTCATTTGTATTTCTATTTAAGAAGAAATCTCAACCTAGCCATCCTTCAAGGGAGTGGTATAAGTGTTTATTTTTGAGTTTAAATAGCTGTCCTTTAAGGGATTAGTCTATTGATAGTAGCAAAGAGAAGTTACATAGCTATCCTTCAAGGGAGTAGTCTACGTTGAGAAACATGACCTTAGAGATTAGAAATTGTCTACATATCCTATTTTTTTTGTTTTTGTTTTTGCTTTTAGTCATAGAAAAGACTATAGAGGCTTAGGAGTTTTCCACTATGAGGGAAAAACCATAGCACCTCATAAGTTAAATAAGTGAGTACGATTAAGGGTTAAGAGGAAGGGAAATTAATGTGATAGGGGTGTTTAAGGGATTAGCTCAAGTTTAAACATGAGGTGAAGCGATGCTTATTTAAGAAAATAATGGTCATAGGTGTAAAGAATTTAAAGGTTCAGGTTATGGCCTTCCTTCAAGAGAAGATAAGCGATAAGTTCCTAAACCATACTTGTGAGTTATGATGTAGGGTCCAAGCTAATTAGGAGCAAACTTAACCCATTTGCTTTTCTCCATGTTCATCACATGTTGATTTTATTTTAAGATGAGATCACCAATATTGAAATCTCTCTCTTTGAGGTTTTTATTATAAGCACATTTGATATGCTCTTGATAGATTTGGAGGTGTTTGAGGGCTATGAAACGGTGCTCATCAAGCAACTTGAGTTGAGCTAAACATTCTTAGAAAAAGTCATCATTAGTAAGTATGTATTTTAGATAAATACAAAGAAAAGGAATCTGAACCTCAAGAGGTAAAATAGCCTCCATCCCATATACCAAGGAAAAAGGTGTAGCACCCATAAGGGTTTGAATGCTAGTGTGGTAAGTGCATAAATTAAAGGGAATGTGCATGTGCCAATCTTTGCCTATATCATTGACTACCTTCATGAGGATTTTGGTCTATGTTTTGTTAGAAGCTTCTACCTATCCATTTTTTGTGGATAATATAGTGATGAGAAGCTTAATTTGATTCCAAATGTATCATAAAGACTTTAGACAACCTTGTTTTTGAAATATTTTTTGTTATCTATTATAATTTTATGTATAACACCAAAATGACAAATGATGTGATGGTTGATAAAATCAATTTTTTTTTTAGCTTTAGTGGAGATGAGAGGAATGGCCTCGACCCACTTGGTGAAGTATTCAATGGTAGTAATGATAGAATGATGATAGAGGGATGAATGAGGGTTAATCTCCCTAATTAAATCCAAACCCCATTGAGAGAATGGATATAAGTCTTTGGCAACTTGTAAGGCATGACTCAGAATGTGAAGGAGGTTAGCATGTTGTTGAAATTTGACATAATGTTGAATGTAATCACTACATTCTTGATGGAGTGTTGGCTAATAATAGCTGAGTTAGAGGATACACTTGGCAACTACATGACCATTGAAATGTCCACCACAAATCCCATCATGGACTTCCTTAATGGTAAAATGAGTCTCAGTACCAGTGAGGCATTTAAGGAGGAGACCATCAAAATCTCATTTATAGAGAAGTCCCCCTAACATAGTGTAATGAGTGGCACATTTTATGAAGGCATGTCTCCCATTATTGGAGAGATTAGAAGGGGTAATAGAAATGGAGAGGTAATCTATGAGTTGCTTATATGATAAGTCATGTGTGTTGGATGTTACATTTTTGATAAAGAGGATGTTAGTTGATACATAAGAGGGTAATGTTAAGTAATGCATGGTGACATAGATTTTTAAGGAATAGGATGAAGAGAGCATGTGTGAATCAAGTGAAACTATTGTGTTAACAAACTTGTTTGTAGATCAAGGAATAGTTTGTAAGAGATAAGAGTCAAATGATCCCAATAGGGTATCTACATGATGTTTATACCACTGTAAAATTTCATTTTTGCATAGGTAGGAACCATTAACCTAATTAACCACTAGTTGAGAATCACCAAAAATGGTTATGGGTTTGATACCCAAGAAGAGAGATGTCTGAAGTCCTAAGATTAAAGCCTCATATTTGGCCATATTGTTGGTGTATTCAAAATCTAGTTTAAATGACAAAGGCATAGGCTCATCATCTAGAGGAATAAGAATGACCCCCATACCCCCACCATGATAACATTTAGACCCATTGAAGAACATCATCATTTGATAGGAGATGTCATCAATGGAGAGCATTGCAATGGATTCATCAGGGAATTCAAGGTTTAAAGGTTGGTTATCAAGTAAATGGGTGGCAGCTAACTATTAAGTGATTGTTTTCCCTTTGATATACTTTTGTTGAATAAAATCAAAGTTAAATTTAGTAAGGATCATGAGCCACTGAGCTACACATTGGTTATGATATGGCTTGGAATGCATGTATTTGAGGGGATCAATATGGGTGACCATGTAGGTTTTATGATTTAGAAGATAATGGTGAAGCTTGGAGGCTAAAAATACCAATTCGAGGAAGAGTTTTTTAGTATGGGTATATCAAGCTTCATTATCAATAAGTGTGTAGATTATATAGTAAACCACCTATTCTCGATGGTTATCATCTTGATGTGTAATCATAACACCTAGAGAATGGTCTATTGCAGAGATGTATAGGTAGAAAGATTGATCTTTCTTAGGTGGAATAAGAAATGGTGGGGAAAGGAGATATTGGTTGAGTGTGTCAAAAGCTTCCTGGTAATCTATATTCTAATGAAAGGAAACATCCTTTTTAAGGAGATGGTGAAAGGGTTGGTAATGATATGACAACTAGGAGATGAATCAATGGATTGACTTAAGTTTACCTTATAGGCTACATAGTTGTTTGATACTAGTAGGTGGATGCATCTCTAGTATTTATATAAACTTATTAGGGTCAACCTCAATATCACAAAGAGAAATGATAAAACTTAAGAGCTTACTAGAAAGAACACCAAAGACACATTTCTTTGTGTTTAGTCAAATTTTATATTGGAGGAGATGAGTAAATATGATTTTGATAATTGTTAAGTGATCTTGGCAAAGTTTAGACTTGCTGAGTAAGTCATCCATATAATCTTCCATAATCTTGTGTAGGAGATCATGGAAGATGTAAGTCATAACATGTTGATAAGTGGAACCAACATTCTTTAGACCAAAAAACATGACCCGATAATAGAAAGTTCCCCAAGGGGTAATGAAGGTTATTTTATGTTGATCCTCAAGAGCAACTAGGATTTGATTTTATCTAAAAAACATGTTCATAAGTGATAACATCTCATGGTTGGCTGTTAGATCAACCAGTTGGTGGATACTTGGCAATGGGAAGTCATTTTTTGGACAAGTGAGGTTTAAATCATGATAGTTGGTATAAATGCAGATTCCCCTAGTCACTTTTGTGTTAGGAATAATATTGGAAATCCATTATGGGTAGTTGATGGGTTGGATAAATTAAATAAAAAGGAAGTGTTGGAGCTCTTCTTTGACAAGGAGAGAAATACAAGGATGCATCTTGCTAAGCTTCTTCTTAACAAGTTTGGTATATTGATTGGTGACAATGTTATGGGTGATGATAGAGGGGTCAATACTAGGCATGTCATTATAAGACCAAGTGAAGGATTTGTTATGATTATTAAGAAATTTAGAATAATCAACTTGCTCAAAGGAATCCAAATATTGGCCAATCTTGAGGACATGGGGGTTATCATGAGAGGGAAAATTGATGTCAATGGTTGATTCATTTAACATAGCTTGTGTTTTGGATGGGAGTGATCATTATATATAGGAATCATCTGCACCCATGTATGTGAGAATAAAGTCATCATCTTGACATTGGATAGTGTTAATAGTGGGAGAGTCTTCATCAATTATTTTAGGATGAACAAGAGGAAGGGACCTTGTTTCCTTACCTTGGTGATAAGGGAGATGCCCAAAATGGATAGAATTTATTGAATTTTTTTTTAGGAGGTATAGATACCTCTAATTCAGTAGGTGATGATGGAGAAGAAGGTTGAGAAGGAGAGAATAGTTATTCAATAATTGGTACATGGGAAGTTTTGGTGAGTTTAGTTGGTTGGTTATAACCCACTCCATGCTTCTTTTTGGAATTTTCAATGGTTTATCTAGTGGAATATTCAATAGGCGTATGGACACCCTAATCATAATGACCCAAACCAAATAATTTTCAAGCACATCGATAGAGATAGGTGTGTGCAAAACTAGGCTTGCTTAGGAAAGAGAAGTCATAGGTAAATGGTTGTGGTAAAGAGGATCAATTTCTTATAGTGAGAGCTTGATCAATTCCCCCATATGTGAAATTAGTTCAAATGTTAGGTGGCCCATAAGGGATGACCATCCCAATATGGGGATCATAATTTAGGTGCATATGAATCTTTCCATACTCTTGTGGAGTAAAGAACACGTCGAGCATCAATAAACTATATTTTCCAAGTGATAAACATTTAAAATTTTCCTCCATGTGACCCTTGTCAGGAATTTATGTCACCAATATCTATGTAACCAGGGGAGTGGAGCTTGTGGAAGCTTTAAAAATATCATGTGGAGAAGATGATATTTTCAAGGGAATGAGAACATCATTAGGACTATAATTAATGTTTCATGTTTTAAACAGAGGTGGGTTAGTGGTTATAACATGCACTTGCCCATCATGTTCAAACTTGATATAATGATGCAAATTTGAGGGTACACATGACATAACACATATCCAAAGTCATCCAAGTAGTATGTTATATTGGAATTCTCCTTCTAAAACATAGTAGATCTTAGAAATAGTGTGGGGACCTACACAAATATGTAAGACAATAGTTCCCATGGTAGTAGCTGTGGTATCGTTAAAGGAGTAGAGTACCACATTGGTTTGAGACATGCAATTCTCATTAAGAACTAGCTATTTTTAGGCATGGGTGGAAATAATATTAATACTAACTCCCCCATAAATCATGATTCTCTTGACAAGAGTTTTATCAATATATGTGGTAATAAAAAGGGTAAAATCTTGATCTTCAGGGTGTTGAAGTGAAATTTATGAACTACTAAAGGAAATTAGGGAGATGGAATGAAGGGAGCTAACTAAAGCTGTAAGAGGTTGGGGATAATCAGGTTATACCTCAATTTATTACAAATCACTAATCAAAGCTTGACGGTGTTAGGATGAGTTTTAGATTAACTCATACAAGGACATTTTCATAGGAGTTTGGTGAAGCTATTTCACTATCAAACTTTGAATAACATCTGAAGATGTTGGTTTTGAGACCCCAAAGATGGAAACCTTGGGATTCGAAGGAGAAGTGTCTTTGGTGAAGGGATGAGCCCAAGGAGTAGTGACCTTTTATTTACCTTTACCCTTTTAATTTTATGATCGTGTGGCCACATTAACTATGTTGATAAAAAAATATAGGTGAAGGAGGTGGTAAAGGGAGTATAACCACATATTTGGGTTTGAATTTAGGTAGAAAAATAGGAGGCATTATGGATGCTAGGGGTGAAATAATAAGAAGGTTAATAGGAGTATCAACAAAGAGAGTGTTGACATCAAAGTGTTATCGAATGACTGCTATGAGGGTTTTACAACTCTCAGTATCATGTCAAGGTGAACAATGATATAAACACACTTGTGTATCATTAAACCAAGATGGATTCATTATAAGAGGACTATGAGACTTAATTGGAGGAAGAGTTATTACAAAATATTGTAACAAATGACATAGGAAAAATCTCTAAGAGCTTGCGAGTGGGCTCTCACTTATTATGGTAATAGGAGTGGACACCTTTTTTTTAGGAGTCATGAGAGTAATTTTTTGTGGTGCCTTGTTTAGTGGTGGTGGAGCTACATGTTTTCTTGACACTTTCTTGGTGTTAGGTATCTTGGTGTCAGATGTAAAAGGCCTATTAGGTGGCAAAGGTAGTAGTGGAGGTAACTTAACCTTTTATTTTGCTTGGGTTGATGATAATCCAACTAAAGTAGAGGGGCGAGGTCCCAAAATTGATGGTAAAGTTGAGGGTCGAAGAGGGAAGGATCAATGATATCTAGGAAGTTTAACATTTTTTTAAGTTCATGTCATGAAACTTTAACTTATGGTTGGAGAGTTAGATCTAATTTTACATGTGGATGAACTAGATTAGAGATAGGGCTTACACCTAAAGGCCTAATTTGATTTAATGTGGTTGATGCCTACAAAGGTGAGGGTTTTGACATAGATGGATGAACTTCAAGGATTTTGGGTGAAGAAGCTCTAGCTTTGTCAAAGACCTTGGGGTAAAGGGTAGTGAGAGGGTTGGTGGTAAAGGTCAACACTCATTGTGTTGGATAAGGAGTTTTAAGTCAATCCTAAAATGTTGTGTGATTTATCTTCATAGAGTCAAGAAATTCTAGACTTTTCACCAACCATGAGAAGGGTTTAGATAAAGTTGATGTAAGCCTTATGATTGTGTCTTTAGAAGGCTGAGGTGTTTGGGAAAGAAGGAAATTATTGGTCTCTGCTACTTTAGGCCAAATATAAGAAAGAGCTATAATGAGGTATTCTTCAATAGAGATAGGAGAAGAGGCATGGTCTTCTATGGGTGGAGGAGAGGTAGGTGCAGAGGGTTCCTCAAGGGGGTAAAACATAGGTATTATTTCTCCCTCAATATGTGGGTGTGTAATAGGTAAAATATGATCCTCCATAGGTAAAAGAAGTGGTAAGAGTGGTGAAATTGGAGTAGGAACAATATGTATTTGATCTAATGTGGGTTTGGATAAAACTAAATCTTCAAGGTGTAAAGGTGGAGTGGTTGGGGTACTACTCTCTATCAATGGAGGAGAGTTAGGCAAAGAATATTCCTTAAGAGGGTATAACATAGGAATGATGTTCCCTTCAACATGTGGTTGTGGAATAGGTAAGGTGTGGTCTTCAAGTGGTAAGAGTATAGGTAACATTAGTGTAAAAGGAACTGGTAATACTGGCTCCTCCAATGGCAAAAGAAGTGGCAAAGGAGGCTCTTCCTCATGTAGAAGTGGAATGGGTGAAATAAGATATTCTACCTAGGGAGGAAGAATGTAAAAAATAAATGCCACTGACTGTGGGGGAGGAGTCGATAAAATGGGTGCCTCTTGTTGAGGGGGAGGTTGAACTAGAGGTAAAGGAAAGACCATATTAACCATATGGATATTATGATCACCTGAGTTAGTCATGGTCTAAACAATATTTTGATTGGGTGAATGGTTAGGAAAAGGGTATTTAAACACATCCATATTTTGATTAGGGGGTGTATTAGGATTATCCAAGATGAGATCACCCCTATCAAGCATGTATTGAAAAATGTTCTTGAATGTCTTACAATTATTAGAATTGTGGCCTTTAACTTGATGGTAGCCACAAAACTCATCTTCCTTGTACCAAGTTGGAATAGGATGGGAGGGGTCAAACTATATAGGAGGTTTGATTTGAGGAAGGGTTATGACACCTTTTTGTAATAGTTTTTCCAAAATGGATGTATATGACTCCCCAATGGGAGTGTATTGTCATTATTCATACCATTATTGGAATTACTTGGTCATATTTTGGAAAGTAGAGTAATTAGATTAGTTTGTGGTTGTGGAAGAAGCTGACTTAATGACCACCGCATTAGTGGAACCTTTAGCTTTTTGGCTAGGAGAAGTTTTAGAAAAGGAGTCATTCGACTTGGAATTAGGGTTTTTACTGCACAACTTGACTCTACCTTTGTCTATAGCTTGAATCTTGAGTTTTTGTGCCATTTTAAAGGCCTCATAAAATGTGAAAAAAAATTGTACCTGGAGTGTGGACAAGATGTGCTTAGCACATGCCCTTGAAAAGAGATCAATAAGCTTAGGGTGGGGTAAGGAAAAGGAGATTCAATTGATAAAGCCTCTTTAGCGAGTGACAACATCTACAATAGACTAATCATAAAATTATCTAATGGAATAAATGTCTATAATATAAACCTTTTTAGAAATGTTAATAGAGAAATGGTATAAGAATAATTGTATGAGTTGGGTAAATAAGAAAAGGGAGTGTTGAGTTATAGAGCTATACCAATCCAAGGTAGCACCTGAAAGAGACATAGGGAAAGTATAAATTAGTAACAAATCATCATGCCCTATTAAATAAAAATCATGTCTAAATGCTTGTAAATGCTGTTGTGGGTCCTCTTTACTCTAGAAATGAGTAAATTTGGGGAGTTCCCATTGGCTTGGGTAAGGGAGAATATGCACATAAGGATGGATTAGTCTGTGAGATACCAAAAATGAATGTCTCTAGATTAGAAATCTTATCCATCAACATCTTAATGAGGTCTAGAGGTGGATTAGTCTAGGAGATACCTCCTAAGTTATAGGGAACCTAATAAGAATCAGAGGGAATGTATGACATAGCTTGATGCGGTTTTGTTGGTGCAACATAAGGATAATGAGTCATAGGTTGGGGGGGGGTAGAAAGAAAAGGGACTTGTCCTATTGGGTTAGAGACTATGATTTGGCTGGATATTGTTATTATAATTTGGGTTATTGGCATGGTTAGACTAGATGAAGGGTGAGTCATAACTCAAGTAATTATAGGTATGAGAGTAGATGGAATAGGTAACACTAAATTCTAGAATGGGGTAAGACTTGATTGAAATTCTTATGGTTGTGAAGTTAGGAAGTTATGCCAGGGTTTAGGTGAGATTGGGTAGTTGGTGATGCTAAACTTTGGACATTACTTATGGCTGGGTTACTCATCGAGGTAGTGGCTTGAGTAACCAAAGGGAAAATAGTGGAGATAGCTGAAACTAAAGTTGTCTCCATTAGAGAGGTTGGCATACCATAGATTGGGTCACCCGAAGAGTTGTAGGTTTGGCTCATGGCAAGGTAATGCTAAAGGTCTGCCACATTGTGATTAAGAAATTTAACAAAATCTTGATCTCCTTCAGGCACAATGGGAATTTGGTTGGGGTTGAGAGTATGCTTTATATCTAAAGTATGCTCCATGATAGAATTAGAAGGAAGATGGGAAGGTGGAAGTGGTTTTCATCTTACGTAATCAGTAAGAATTTTGGCTTGAGATCACATCAATACCATGTAATAAGAAGTAACAATAGTCTTAATACTATGTATTAGTGACAAAATAATGAAAAACTAGGTTTGGGTGTAGGTAAGTGGGTTGTTTCAGCTTGTTATTTTGAGAAACTCAAAATTACACAATTGTCAACATTAGTCAATTGATTGATGTCAGTAGTAAAATTTTACTGATGTTAGTGGTATTAACTGATGTTGGTAGCTAAAGTCTACTAACATCGATGTAGTTAACTGATGTTAGTCATTGTGATATCTTGGGAGATGGAAAATCTAATGTTTTAGAAACCCAAAAGTAGAATCTAGGTAAAATAGAGGATGGAAGAGGTTTATGTAAGAAGGAAGGACACTCAAAAAACCTAATATAATAGGTTATACAAACTAAGTATTAGAAATAGTGTTTATTTTGTGAATCAATAGAAAAATATCCTTACCAATTCCAAAATACAAAAGGTAATAAAAAAATAGAAAAATAACATATAACCACTAATTATTAACTTCTAGAGATTAATTTTAGTCTCATGTTGGCTTATGCTTTAGTTAGATAGTGAAAAGAGAATTTGGTTATCGAAGGTACTAGAAAGCACTCTAGAGTTAGTTTCAGGTTAGTTTTACTGCTCAAGAGGAAATCTATGTTAGACTAGGTACGCGGCTTATTATAGGATCTTTCTCTCTACACTTCATAGACCTAAAGCCAAGTTAGTTTGCTTAGCCAAAATATACCTTCTACCTAGAGTTTATACTCTGCCAAAGAACAGAGTGGGTTCTCCCCTTGGTGGTGAAATCCTAGTAGGATAGCCAAGTAGGGTAAGGTAATCCATCAGGTGTTGAAATCTTGATGGGCCTTGTCTCAAGTGAGATTAGATGTTTGTTTTTATGAGTGTGATCTATTTTTGTAACATAGGTGCACTACAATTCATTCATAATGCTTGTAATTAACTAGGTGAGCTAATATACAACAAACAAACAAAGAAGTGCAGTAAGTTTTAAACCCAAATCTGAAATGTTTAGATTCAAATGAAAATAAAGATGAAATAGGAGTAGAGAATGAAATTAACTATCCTAATGTGTATAAAAGAAGAAGTAAAGAAGAGATTCTTTCAACTTGTAAAAAATGATAAATTGATTTTAAAGGCAAAGAGAAAAGAATAGTGGCAAGGAAGAAGGAATTTTAGTTTATTGTCCTTAAATAGAAAATAAAATGTTGAATTTTTTGTTTTGAGAGAGAAAATGAGAAAGTGAAAGAAATGATGTTTTCACTATAATACACCTATATAAATGCTTAAAATAAGTAATAAACCTAATGAAAACTCCAGGGTCCCAATGAGCATGCCAAAAATGTTTCACTAAAATTTGTCTATTTCAAGTCTAAAGAAAAACAAAGAAGAATGATAGGGATAAGTGATTAGAATTAACCTAGATTGGTTGTCACATCATATCCAGACATTATGAGCACTCCTTTTTTACTAGGGAGGACTATTTGTAAGTAAGAAAACACTACCACAAAATGTTTATTAGCAGATATCTGAGTGGGTTGCCAAGCTAAGTGCTTATTTTAGGAAGTGTGAAACTTCCTTAGAGATGACAGTCTACTTTTGAGAGATAAAAGAGTAATAAACAACCAAAAGAGAGTCAAAGAGAGTAAAAGAGAGATAATGTTACCATTACTCACAACCTGAGTGTAATAAAAAGTAATAGAGTGTAGGTGGTATGTTCTGTTTGTATTTTGGAAGTTGTTTGGGTAGGTTAGGAAATCCATAGTTGTCAATGTTTTTTATGGTTCCAAAGTCAGTAAGGGAGTGACCAATATTAGTTATGCTATCGAGGTCAGTGGGTGAAGGTGACTAATGTCAGTTAGGTTACCAAGGTTGGTAGGGGAAATAATTGCCTAGGAACTTGTAGAAGGCTTTTTTGGGTCTGGAAATGGTTTTGGTCAGGTCTAGAAGGTTGGAGGAGAGTTATGAGAGAGAGAGTAGTGTTTGGATGGATCTAGTCAGAGGTTTGGTGTGTTGGTTCAAG
Source organism: Torreya grandis (assembly GCA_037957365.1). Classification (NCBI taxonomy): domain Eukaryota; kingdom Viridiplantae; phylum Streptophyta; class Pinopsida; order Cupressales; family Taxaceae; genus Torreya; species Torreya grandis. The sequence continues at coordinate 650,288 of JARHVA010003154.1, read as the reverse complement.
GGAAAATAAGTAGGGAAGCTTTATAACTCCCTCACAGGGGTTCAATTAGGAATGTGTAAAGCAATGAATAGTAGATATAAAGTGATTGTAAAGTAACTACTTAAAATACCTATAGAATAAGTGATGTACTTAGTTGTAGTGGAGACTAAAAAATAAGTGTCAGATGGATGGTTCCAATTAGGTAGTCCAAACTGATGCCCTGAATAGAGAAAATAAGTAAGTATTGTTGGTTCTCAAGAGCTTGGTCCCTAATCTAGATTAACTTATGTGAGATAACAGTAATCCAAGATGTCAAAAGTTGAATGTCAAAAGCCTATATGTAAATAAGAAGTAATTGTTTTGATTTCTACTAATCTGAACATTAGTTTAGAGTTTGGCTTATATAACCAATGTCAGTGATCCTATCAACGTTGACCATGGGTTGGTCGATGTCAATGGCATTAGAATAGGTAAAACTAATATCTTTAGCCTATTTTTTTTACACCTCATGTAAAGTGTGGTATCTATTAAGAAATGGTAGATATGGGAGGTTAAGGATGTAGCTAGTTAGGAACTAATTTTTGAGGTGAGAACAAGTCTTGGGTAGTTAGGATAAGGGGACTAAGTCTTAAGGTGACTCATCAGGTGAGAATTAGTCTTAGGATGAGGTGTCTAGGTAAGGTGGCAAAAAGGGGTTTTAATTAACTTAATTATATATTTTAAATTAATTAAATATGTGAGAGATAAAAGAATGGGTTATGGAGGCTAATCATTATTATTAAAATAGGGCTCAAGGGGGTTTTGACACAAGGAGTTACGCATGTATGTGACTCAATTTTAGTGTCTATAGTTGCATAGGAAAGCCTATGGATACCTATGTTTTTGGGATACCTATGGGGGTCCTTAGTTTCCTAACATAAACCAAGGGATCCTTCCCTTAATTAGGAGATTCATGGGAGGAAGGGACTATTATTTGTGTAGTGGCTCCCTAATTGATGAAACATGAGACATACTAGGGGTAGTCATGGAAACTAGAGTGGTGTCAACACCTTAACTATCCTCTTCATCAAATTCCAAACTAATGGGGTCTCCTTTGGCTCTTCCTCTTTTGATACTTGATTCTAGAATCCTAGGCTCTTTCTTGATTATCTTCAACTTCAATTTTAAGGGGATTCCTTGAGAAGAAGAAGCTCCTTGCTCATAAGATTGCCCGCTCTAGAAGTCTAAATGTTTCCACCCTTTAAAAAGGGCTCTTAATTTATGTAATTATTTGGTGGAGATGGTGGGATTTTATTGAATCATATTTAAATGATATTCTTATAAAGCAACTATCTTTTCTCACTTTAATACTTCCTCATCAGTTGTAGGATTCAAAAAGAGAAAATCATAACAATATGGCTAGTGGAAATACGGGATGATGTTTCAATGAATATGTTATTAGATGCATCCACGGGGGTCCCAATCTCTATGTGGCATTTTGGGGAAACCATATCAGTTTTTCTTTGTTGTAACATCACTAAAATTCTTCCTCATGGTGTATGTTATCCTACCAATGGTGATAAGACTCCTAAATAAGAAATCCTTCTTTTGTCTCACCAAGTATTCCTCTATGCTATTCCATATCTATAAATCTATCTCCTACTCTACTAACTTATCAGGCACATACTTGGGAAGACATGGGGGAACCACCTTATTTCCCCAAACCAATATGACTATGATGTCTAGATACTGGAAGTAATCACCCTTCCCAATTAAGTTTTTCACAATGTTTCCTCCAATACATGGAATTGGGGAGCTATAGATAGCTTGCCTTATCTGGGAATACACATCCTCACAAATTTTGACCATGTGCCTCTTGTAGGCATAAATGTGCATGAATTGGTAATGGTTGCATATTCTATTATTAATGCATTTTATGGCTATGGACCATAAATGAATTAGGTCTTTATAACACGTACCCATGACCATGTCAATGAGATACAACATCATATATAAATATTATATAAGGATAGGACATATATCCTTATGCAAAATTTGTTCCCTTAGCCTAAAACTAATTATCTCCCCCAGAGTGTAAGCAACATAATGTGATAGCATCATATAGAGCAAGGGTACCTAACCCAAATTTATAAAATGAATGATAAGCATACCATATAATCTATTTAGTAGAGCCATACCTATGTGGATGTCCATCCTGAATTTATTGATAAAAAATGATCCACTTGGCTTATTTCATTTCCACATTATGGTTTCATTGGGAAACAACCATGATTGTAGTGCTCCCTAGAGGCTCATTTCCTTTTCAAAATGCACTAGGGTGTGCTTGTCAAAGCAAGCATATGGTATGGTGAGAGATAAATAAATTTTAAAATAATATCTAGAGATTCATGCAACCACTTTATCACCACAAGAATGAAAAGAATATGCATCTTGTGATATCCTACCTATAAAAAATAAATCCTTGAGAAGATCAATGCATGACATGACCTCTAGTTTGGTAGTAGTGAAATGCAACCTTTGGCATTTGTCAGCTAGTAATTCTCTAACAAAAAAATTATTCACTAGCATTGTTTCATCATCCACTGAATAAGCATCCACTAAATTGATAAAATCCAAAATTTGTGAGTAATTTTGATATTTGTTCTCAAATAGCTCTGTGTCGAATACAATGTCCTTAAACTCTATGGAATCCTTAATTGAGAATGTAGATGGAGGATAGTTCCCCATGATGATCTTGATGAGGATGTCATGTATATGTGTTTGTGCTTGATTTGTTTAATATTATACCTATTATGTATACCTGTATATCAACATGATTGAATTAGCTCTAGCTTACTTGTAGTTTATTGTATGCTCTTTTGAAATAGAAACTAGGGATCTTGTGTGTTGCTAGGAGATAAGGATACTTTGATTGTAAGATATATTAAGTGAAAATTGATGACTCCAATGGATGTGTATCACCTATATAAGATCTTTAATTGAATACCAATTCATGTGACATAAATGTCTAATGTTTACTTAGCCCTTTAAATTCAAATTTGTTAGCTCAGGTTGGTGGGGGTCTTTACTAATGTTAATAGGAAATATTTTACCTTAGTTTGGATAAAAGTTAGACATGGTTAAAATTGAAGCTAATCAGATTTATATCGAGGGAAATATGTTTAGGCTAATGCTAGTGGACTATTTCTTTTTGGGAATTATTTCAGACAAAATGTCTACAATAATTTCTTCAAGAAAATATATCATCATGGTGAGGGATCTAAAACACTAATTCTAAAGGGTTAATTTTCATAGTTAAAGTATCTTTTCAATTTATCCAAAGGGTAATCTAAAGGGTCCACTTCATAGGGAACTTTGGTCTGTGACACAAGCCCTAAAGGGTCTACTTTAGAATCCCCAAAGGTTACTTTTGATATCTCAAAGGGGTATTTCTATACGGTTAATGGGGTGATTCAAAAGTTCTTAAGGGTATGTGCCTCTAACTTGGAGGGTAGAATTCTATCAGGTATCATGTTCAAAGGAAATTAGGTTGAAGATGTAAGTTTCAAGACAATAGGTTTCGATGGGTAAGTGGCCACACTGAAGGGTAATTTGACATAAGTTCAAAGGGTATGTATAGGGAGAGAGCAAAGGGTAGGGTCAAAAGTTCCAAAAAGGAAGTGTCCTTTAGAAAAAATTCTTTGGATATTTTGATTCAAACAAAAATTCACAAAACAAAAGTTCTAAAGAAATTACTAAAGGGTCTTGAAATGGAATTTATGAAAGAATAGTCTGAAGGGAAATTCTAAATGATCTTAAATGACAAATAGTAGTTTTCAAGAGACCTAAAGGGTATGTGCCCTACAAGATAAGGTTAAAGGGGAGTGGAAAGGTAAAATATGGAAAGGTCGAATGACCAACTAGGAGGGTTTTAATGGGTCTATGGGAAAGACTTTGAAGAATAACTTCATAGAAATGAGTGTTCAAAGTATCTACTTCATAGAGGATAAAAGGAATGGTTTGATTTCTTGAAGGGTACTGCCATATGCTTAAGGGTCACTTCTAGAATCCTAAAGGGTAGGTTACATAAAGTGGGAAGGATAGGTGCATTGGGCATGAAGGGTGAAAATTCTTTCAGATGAAATGTTTGAAGGATTTGGATAAGAAGGGCAAAGAAGAAACAAAATCCTAAAGGCAAAATTTTGAATGTACTTCATTTTTTACAACAATCTGAAGGGTTTACTTTGTGAGACATTTATCCATGATAATGTCCTGAAGGATCTAATTTTAAAATACAAAAAGGTAAATCTAGGTCCATAAAGATATATAGTGTCAATGCTACCACACCAAAATCAAGACCATAATAAAAAAATATGGGTCCCCATTCCTATGGAAAGAGAGGATGTTGGGTACAACAAATGGAGACTCACAGGGGGAATACTCTTGAGTATTCAACAACCTATAACTCTCACTTGCAATCATGAATCAATCTTGAAGTATTCCATGAAATAATATTTAAATAAAAAACATGAAAGAGACTCTTAAGTAGATTTACATGACATACTTGCTTTCAATTTTCTTGGATATGTGTGTGTTAGAATGTGAGATTCATTTAACCCTAGTTGTGATGAGTTTTTCTAAGGTTTTGATGTGGTTGTAGGTCTCATTCTAGTATTCATTATAATTCAAAAAAATAAGGGAGGCTCAGGCATTACTCTGTTACTATCCAAGCATCCATAGCCACAATAGAGGTACCTTGGGCTCCTTTTCTTCTCACTTCATTATTTCCCCTTTACTTGATCATGATGCATGACACATTGACCTTATTTCATCACACGAGCCCTTTTTATTTATATTTTCTTTTGCTCTTTGAACTCATCATCATTTTTTATTTTATATATAGGAGAAGAAATAAAACCCTAGTGAGCTGGTAAAATTGTAAGACAAATCATTACTAGGACATCCCCGCCAGCTAACTCTAGACCTAGAATTATCATTTCCAGTAGGTTTTAGGTGATGAGTGAATTTGATCCAATGAAATAGGAATTTTTTTAAAATTCACATAAAACACTTTGAGAGCAACTTTCACATGCATAGGAAAGGTATTCAACTATGGCATCATTCAAAATAATGACTGATTACTTACCTTTATCCCAATACCCAAAGAAGATTAGGGATACATCCCACTTGTGACCCAGTCCAAAATTCCATAAATTTAATTCCCCTCTTTCACTAGTTGTAAGAATCTGACAGTCTAAATTTCAAATTGGTCACACTAGAATAAACATAATTCTAGTTATCTAAGAAAGCACAAAATAACTAAACAAAAAAATGCTGAAATCTAATCTAAGAAATAAAATACTGAAAGCAGGAAAAACTAGTCTAGAATCAGGGAATCTAATCTAAACTTATCTTGATCATATTTAATTAGTAACATCTATAAATAGAATAGCCTTAAATTAATGCTTTATAAACTATCCATTTATTGGATATGTTAGCTCCTTACCATGAAGGTCTTTTAGTCAGAATGTGTTATTAGTTATGATCTTTGAAATTTGATAAGGATTGATCTATAATGGGGAAAATTGGGCTTTATCCCATAATAGTACTAGGTCCAAAATCCTAAATGATTTAACTTTTACTCTTTTGTCAAATGATCATTTGACCAAGTCTTGATGTTTGCTAAATGTTTGTAATGCCTCATTCTTAGAATCTTCCATCTCAATTATATCCAATAGTCTTAACTCATCTTTATCACTAGGCTCCATGTAGTCTTGAATGAACTAATAAGTGGGAAGATTCAATGTGATAGGTAAGACATGCCTATGTTCATACACCAACAAGTAAGGTGAGGCATCAAGAGCTTGCTTGTGCCTTGTTCAATCTACCCAAAGAGCATACTTTAATAAATTTTTCCATTCTCTAGGATTGGCTCCTATGTATTTCTTGATTGCATCAATTAGATTTTTATTCATTGACTCTACCAACCCATTTCCCTATGGGTAATGGTTTGAAGCTAACTTGATGATGATTTGATTGTCATGTACCCACTTAGTAAACTCTACTAATATGAAAGTAGGTCCATTATCATAGATCATAGCAATGGGTGTGCCAAACTGAGTTGTTATATGTTCTTCTAAAAAAAATATTTCATATTATGCTCTACAATGTCTCGTAGTGATAGCTTTGGGCCATCTGGTATAATAGTCTATGGTTGTGAGTATAAATTTATGGCCAGTTAAAGAATTTGGGTTGATCATGCCAATGAAGTCTAAATCCCATTGGGAAAATGGACTTCCTTTAATAACTGGTTTCAATGGTATGGCTAGGTGTACTTCTCTTTTAGCCAAAATTTGATATTCATGGTAGGTTTTAATGTGTGTGTGTGAGCATATTTGAAAATTATCAACCAATATTATCCCAACCTCAAGATCTTGTGATTTGTAGTATTCCCTAAAGGATTGCCACTATCTATCTTTTGATGTAAATTCTCTAGGATCTCCATAGCTTCTTCTATAGCCACACATCTAATATAGATTCCTTCATAGTTTCTTTTATAGAGGATTCCATTTTTAATCATGTAATAAGTAGCCTTGATCCTCAAAGCTCTTTTTTTCTATATTATATTCTAGGGGACATGTTCCTATTGGTAAGTACTAAATTATTTATGTATACCATTCACCTTTAAATACCTAGGCTTGACATACCTCTTTGATGGTGATACGAGGATCTAGATCAATTATGAGCTAAAAAATGCCTTGTCCTCTAAAAATATTTATAGGATGGATCTCTATGTCAAATTCTTGGATCTTGGCCATCCATTTACCTTGATGTTCTCCCAGCTCATTATGTGATAGGGTGACCTTGACAATAGATCAAGTATAATAGTGATGGTTTTATTCCTCAAGATATAATGTCAAATTTTTTAAACTAATTTGACAAGGGAAAAGATATATTTATAAATCATATAATATCAAATCTCAGTGTCTTTCATATTGGTGCTCATAAAGGTGATAGGATGTTCTATCTCATCCTTCTTCTAAGTGATAACTATAGTAATCATATGTTCTGAAGTGAAGGAGTATAGATAGAAATCCTTTATAAAGTTAGGATTGATTGAGACTAGAGCCTATGATATAGCTCCTTTAATATCTTGAAAATATTTTTTGGCTCTAGATGTCCACTCTATCTTAGCATCTTTCTTGAGCATGGCATTCAGGGGCTTGACAATTTTTGTGAATCCTAAAATGAACTTCCTTATGAAGTTAATTTTCCCAAAAAATGATTTTAGTTCCTTTTTTCTATTGGGAAATTAAATATTAAAAATTTCCTAAACCCTATCTAGATCAATATTAATTCCATCCTTTGTGATGATGTGTCCTAACAGGTTTCCCTTTATAACTTCAAATATGATTTTCTTTGGGTTTAGTGCAACACTGAATTTCTTGCATCACTCAAATATAGACTAAAGGTGGGTTATGTGATCTCTTATATTATTGAAAAATTCCATGATATCACCATGTAAATTATTATGAATTTTCCCATCAATCCCTTGAAGACATGATCCATGGTGCACTGAAAAGTAGCCCTTGCATTGATCAGGTTGAATGACATCCTTTTATATGTATAAGACCCCCATTTTATGGTAAACGTAGTCTTCATTATATCTTCTACTTATACTAGCACTTGATTGTAACCTAAAAATCCATCCAAGAGTGACATCATTTTGAAGCCACTCATAATTGGTATTACCTCATGTAGTGGTAGTAATGGGTAATTATCCTTTTTAGAGGCTTTATTCAGATTTTTGAAGTTGACACATAATCAAATTTCACCATTATTTCTTACTAGGACTAAATTGGCTACCCAAGTAGAGTGTTGTATGAGTAAAATTATTTTAGCATTTAGTAATTTCTCCACCTCTTTCTAAATAAAAAGGTTATAGAATTAGATTTACTGATATTTTCCTCTATCTAAATGGTTTATGATCCTACTTTAGAGGAATGGTGTGAGTGATGACCTCTAGTTTATATAATTTTAAGTCATATATGTCTAGGCAATGAAATCCTCATATTGAGAAATTATTTTTTTCATTTGTTTCCTTTCCCCAGGAGTAAAACTAAGGCTAATGTTGATGTAACATGGATTATGCTGATCTCCTAGATTCTCTTTCCTAAAATTTGATTCACTGACTTTGGGATACCTAAGCTATTACACTTGGGGATATAAGTCAAATGGCCTTTCCAAATAGACTACAACCATTGGTATCCTACTCTCTTTGAGCTAAAGGATACCTTCCTTACATGTATCTTCTTGATAGAAGTGATTGGCATCCTTGTTGTCAATGATTTGAGACTTAAAATCCTCAAAGTTTGTTAGGAACTTGAAGATATGCTGGTCATCATCAAAGACCTAAAAGTTCTTGACATTATCTAGAATAGAGTGGCAAGGGATGAATTTAATATAAAAACTATTCAACTTAGATTCCTATAATGGTTCCAAATTAGCAGCAGTGGTGGACAGTAAATCAATAGCCTAATTTTATTCTCTTGGGAGCATTACTATATTGAAATATTCAAAGCTTTCGATTAAATCCCATGCTAAGTGTTTATACCAATTTAAGTAAGATAATTTGCACTGGTATTTACTCCTTATCTGATGAACTACTAGCTTAGAGTATCCAAAAACTTTTATTTGTTTTACATTATTCCTCAATGTGAACTATAGTCCTAAGATTAGAGCTTCATACTCGGCTCTATTATTGGTACAAGAAAACTACAATCTATAGGCAACCAAGAAATTTTTACCTTGAGGATTAATTAACTCAATTCACATGCCTAATCCTTGTTTAGACTTAGCTCCATAAAAATGCATCATCCATGGTTGGTTTGATCCTTTAGGCCCTATGTTATGCAATGAACTATGCATGTAAAAGTGTAGATTCCTAATAAGGGAGAATCATATTTTAATTCTTCATTCTTGACATTGTATTTAGTGATGGAATCTTCATTTTGGGCTCCCTATAAATTTAGATCTAATTTTCAACTCCTCTCCAAGGTAGCCAAATGTGTGAAAAATATATAGAAAGGTATCTATTAAGTGTTTTGGACTAGTCTCTACTCAATAATAATCCATAGCCTTTTGGTATATCCACTACCAAGATATCAATATTTATTTAGAATCTTGGCTTTGATGCTTCTTGAATATGTACATTGCTTAGTTCTCCCACTACTAGCACTACTATCTTATCTAGCTGAGAAACTAATCTCTTTTAAGGACTAGGAGTAAGCTCAAGCCTTTTACATATAGAGGTAGGCATAATATTAGAAAATGCCCAAGAATTGACCAAACAATTGTGGATGTTTTTACTAAATAATCTTATGGTTATTAGGAAGGGTGGTATCTTAGGATTGCTCTTGTAGATGACATTGGTATCAAATACTTTTGCTTCTTTGGCTTTGTCTAGAGTTTCCCTAGTCATCTCCATAGGAGTGTTTCTAGTGATGGATCTCCATAGTAACTCCTGCTCTATGATTTGAGCCAACTCATGAAGTGTGATATTTGCCTTTATTTTATGTATATCTTCCATGATGTTGTATTCCCCTAATTTTATTGGTTTATACTTACTTAGAAATGAATCACTCCCCTTTGGAGGGGGGATTGTTATCTAGCTTTGGATAAGGTGGAATTGATGTGGTGTTTAGAAGAGTTAAAGTGGCAAAATTTTGCTTGTTCCTTAAGTTATATGCCCCCTAGAACTGTTGGAAAGCATGAACTTCTTCTAAATTATCCTCTAGTTTGTTGTCATCCTCTCTCAAAAAGGGAAATTCATGAGTCTTAAAGAACATGGTTGTGCTAGCCGAACCTAGGTCCTAATGTAATTGTGGTGGATTGTTCATATGATCCTATCTAGTTATTTCCCTTTGTAAGATTTCAAATGCTATATAGATTTTGACATAGTATAGCTCACCATGTTGGGGTGTTTTGTGTATTCTACACCAATTTGGGAGAGCGGTCTCAACAATGTTGATTTCTAGAAGTTTTCCTAATGGCTCTATATTATTTACAGGCTTGTTGAATACCCTATTATATCTTAGGAACCTAGTGCTTGGGTTACCCATCTAAGTGTTGGTATTTCCCAACTTTCGTTGCATGTTCAAAAAATCATTACTCAATTTTTAAACATCTTCTAAATAGAATCTAATTCAACTTTCATGGAGTCTATATCTTGTAAAACATCCACAAGAAATTTATTTGCTTGTTAGTTTTGTAGGTAATTCTTTTCTATCACATGATTATTTAGGTAGCTAAAACATGGCTACACTATTTATATCAGAGGGGGTAGAGTATACAAATAATTTTGATTATAATATGGAACATTTGGATTTACATGTAGTATCAAATTAAGCATTGGGGTTCTAGTACTGAGATTGGGGACTCTTGGTGTCTAAGGATTGAGTAGTCTATCAATATTGATGGCTTCTTTGAATGCCAATGCCAAGGTATTGGTAGTAGGTGCCCTCCTAAAGAATATAGAAGTGATGGGGTCCAAAGTGTTTTTAAACATATCTAACAACAATATTGGTTATGGTTTGTACCCTATGGTCAAATAATTATACATCTTATGCCATATTGTGTTGAAAGCATGGATGTGTTCATTAGGTTCTCTCTTCACGCTGGTGAATTGTTGATACACCAGTTTGGGATTAGTTACCTACCCAAAATTTTCAAGAAAATCCATCTAAAGATCTCCCTAATTAGTGATGGAGTTCTTGGTTATATTTAAAAACCAATCATAAGTATCATCCATTAAAGTAAAGGGAAACAATCAACAATCAACATCTTCATCAACTCTATTCATTAACCTTAAAGTAGCTTTAATGGATTTAATATGATCTTTTATGGTTCTAGGTCCTGAGGGAGAAAAGGATGGCAAATACTTTTCAAGGTTTTAGGGTAAATCATGCACATCCTTGGGGATGACAATGGTAGATCCAACTAACCAAGGTTATTATTGGGCCATTCATTGATTAGTAAACAAATAGTTCCTTATAGGTGAAGAGTGCCTTAGTGGAGGTGTATTTTTTTGAGCCAAAACTATTGGTACAATCTTAGGTCTCCTATGGCTTGATAAAGGTGATACTAATAATACAACCTAAGAACTAGATCTGGTTACTCTCTTGGGTGAATATAGTGTGATTCTATGCAAGGGTTGACATTTATTATTAGGAGGAAACTCAAGGCCATCCTTATAGCATCAATGAAACTATTGATGCAGGTTTTATGCACACCAAAACCATAATGAGGTAACCTCTAAATTTTTTGGATCTTTATGGAGGTAAAATTCACTCCAAGGCATGATTTTTAGGTATTTGGCCTCTTATATTTTGTTGATGGAACAACAGGGAGGGCATACAAGTTGCTAACAAGGTTTTTTGGATGGAGCCATGGTTCTTAAAGGATTGGGAAACCATATGAGAATTAGATGGGTGGATGGATTCTAATCTAGAGTGAGAAGGTCTTAAAATAAATTCAAAAAGGGGTAAAAAAAGGGGAAAGGTAGAAAAGAAGAAAAAAAACTAATGATTATTAAGAATTACTTTGTTGGCTAGTTTCTAAATAGACCTGCATCTTCTCAAAACTAATACTTATCACTAGAAGCAAATGCTCACCAACAACTAGATATAGCTAAAGATTCTAAGGGGATGAGGGTATAGGAAATCTAATGGCCTCAGATAAAGGTTTCTCCTATTAGGGTAACTATTGCACACCCTTAATCAGGAGATTATGACTTGAGCTATTGGATTATCTAAGATAGTTATGGCACACACTTAGAAGACTACACCAAGAAAACACAAATGCACATTAAGAAATACATTTCAACACAACTTAATTTTATCAATTAATAATCTACCAATCTTTGATAAATATTACACATCTGAGATTTGTATAATAATTATGATAACTAAGAATTCATTTGCAACATTTAACACACTAAAGATTAATTGAAATAAACAACCATTGGAAAATAACAATTAATAACACAACATAGGAAATAAATACTCAAAAACACTTTACTTGATGACCAAAAATGGCTTATCTACTTTGTATTTCAAAAAATTTGACCCTTTTAATGTGGGTGATATAATCATATTTATATATCTTAGGGAGGGGTCACCTCATCCTCTAAGTCTTTGCATGATGTTTACATGAAGCGATTAGAACATGTAGTTATAACTATAGTCTAAAGCTGAAAGGGAGCTATAAATAGACATAATTGACTTTAAAAAAGAATGTAATACATGTATGTATAAAATAATAAGTCAATTTAATAGAGGAAGCTGAAACAAGAACCATTACATAAATAAGGTGTATGTCAAGATAGGGCTACATCAGCTAGAGTGTTGCATGGGTTTTAGTTGGAGTAAAAACTAAAGAGGTGGCTCCATTGATAGAAACCTGCTTCTCCACTTTTTTATCCTTGTAAACTTTTTTTGATACCTCATGCTACTATCTAATGATGTCTAAGTTAAGTCGTGAATGTCGGTGGAGTCTCTTTGTTTGTTTGATGAGTCTTGCATGTTCATCTTTAGTAAGTTGAAAATTCTAAATATCTCCACCTCTATCACCTTCCTTCTTACCCTGATTAACTCTAATTTAATACTCTTCACTACCAAGCCTTGAATGCTTCCCTTGAAATTATGTATCACCACCTAAATAATATTATCAAAATTAATTCTACTAATTAATTTACCCATATAATCTTTTACTTTAAATAAATTTAAATCATTCAAATTTTGAAAGACTTAGGCCTCATGTGCTTGATAGTCTAGAATCATGGTTACAACTAACTTCAACCACTACTTGACTTCATCATGTTTAATGACTACTAGATTTAAGGAATTAGATACATCAAATGTAGTCATTAGATAAAGGTGACTATATAGTGAGTTACTTGTATAGGCAACTAACATTTTGAGCCTGATATTATCTTAGGCCAAGGAGCTATAAAGTTGATTGGCCTAGCTCGTATGAGGTACCATCTTAGCCTTTATGAATTCCATGGACTCCAAAGAGCAGTAACATTTTGAGGTGGCCTCCCTTACCTCAATTTCTATACTTGAAGGAATATGAATGGTACTTAACTGTTATTTTAGCTACTTAATTTGTGCCTACATTTCCTATACTTCCTCTTCTAGCTCTTGTCAGGATAATTATATCCATTTTTGGATAGATACTACTACATCCTTATGCACTCGAGCCAAGTTTGAGATATTTTACTCATACACAGATTCTCCTAACTACCTATTTTGCCTCTTTGTGAGGGAGAACATTAGATGTCATTCTTCAAGGATGACATTAGCTCCTTGGTGATCTTCAAGCTTCCTCTTCTTGACCCTTTAGATGGAGCCAGTGGGAGGATCAAACAAGGTAGTTACAAAAGATAACTTAGTTATATTTTAACTAGGCCTTTGTAAAGCTTATTTAATTAATTCCATGGCCTAGGGTGGGGTATTTCTAGGTGTATCAGAGGTTATGACAATAACTTCCTATTATAGCTCCCCCTTCTCTTCTCTCCTTTGCTTCTTGACTACCCTTGTCAGCACATCCAACAAGGAAGGCCATATAATTTTGGACTAATTCACTCCTCCAATTTGAGTAAGTGGATGGACTACCATAATGTGTGGCTTTGCCTTCCTTCCCCTGCTTGTGCTAGTTATAATGGTTTCCTTAGTATAAGTAGAAGTGGGGAGTAAAAGGGAGAGTTATGTGGATTGAATGTGTAATTGAAGTGTGTCCAAAGCAATATACACCTTCATAGATGCATTCTTATTGCTATGAAGTCTCATATTAGTAGTATTGGTAGTCACATAAATGATGGTTATGGGAAAAGATGTATTGGAGGTTGTTGAGGGATAAACGAAAGGAGTGGATGAGGTGGAGGGGACTTCTACAAAGGATATGGGTGCATTAATAATAGAAATTGAGGCTAAATAAAAGGTAGGGAGGGTCAAGGTACCTTGAATTTGTAGCTTAATGGGAGTACCCTGAAGACTGAGAGCCTTTGCTTCCTCTAATTCAGCCTACTCATCTAAGTCCTCTACCCAGTCTTGAATGGTTTCTTCATATCCTTATGATTTCAAGCTGGGAGGTGGCATAGGCAATCCTATAGATAAATGTGTTTTTGGGATGCCTATGGGGGTCCTTAGTTTCCTAACATAAACCAAGGGAGACTTCCCTTAAGTAGGAGAGTCATGGGAGGAAGAGACTATTGCTTTTGTAGTGGCTACCCTAATTGATGAAAAATGAGTCATACTAGGGGTAGTCATGGAAGATGAAGTGGTGTCAACACCCTACCTATCCTCTTCATCACATATTATAAATTAATTGGGTCTCTTTCATCTCCTCTTCCTACACATGATTTTAGAATCTCAGGCTCTTATTTGACTATATTTATCTTCAATTCCAAGGGGGGTCCTTGAGAAGAAGAAGATCCTTGCTCATAAGATTGCCTACTTCAAAAGTATGAATGTTTCCACCCTTTAAAAAAGGATCTTCATTTATCTAATTCTTTGGTGGAGATGTTGGGATCTACTTGGATCATCCATAAATGATCTTTTTATAAACCATCTTTTCCCACTCTAATACTTCCTCATCAGTTATATGACTCAAAAAGATAAAATCATAATAGTATGGATGGTGGAAACATGGTATGTTTTATCCATGAATGTGTTATTGGATGCACCTATTGGGGTCCCAATATTTGTGTGACATTGTGGGGAAACCATATCAGTTCTACTTTGTTGCAACATCACCAAGATGCTTCCTCATGGTATATGTTGTCATACCAATGGTGATAAAACTACCAAAGAAGAAATCCTTATTTTGTCTCACCAAGTCTTATTTTGTGTTGTTTCATAGATTGAAATCTATCTCATACTCTACTAGATTATTAGGCACATACTTGGGAAGACATAGGGGAACCACCTTATTTCCCTAAAACAATAAATTACATGGCATTGGGGAGCAATAGATAGCTTGCCATATCTGGGGATACACATCCTCATAAATTTTGACTATGTGCCTTTGGTAGGTATTGATGTGAATGAATTTTTAATGTTCTCATATTTTATTCTTAATATAGTCTATGGCTAGGGAACATAAATGACCTAGGTCTTTATAACATGTACCCATGATTGCATCAACCAGATATGACATCATATATAAATATCTTGTAGGGGTAGGATGTCTATCCTTATGAAAAATTTGTTTCCTTAGCTTGAAACTAACTATATCCCCTAGGGCATAAGAATCATCATGTGATAGCATCATATAGAGTAAGGGTACCCAATTTAGATTTATAAAATGAGTGCTAGGCATACCATATAATATATTTAGTAAATCCATACCTATGTGGATGCCCATCTAGAATTTATTGATCAATTATGATCTACTCAACTTCTTACATTTCCACATTATGGTTTCATTGGGTAGTAGCCATGATTGTAGTGATCCATGGAGGCCCATTTCCTTTGAACTACATTAGGGCGTGCTTATCAAAGTAGGCATCTGATATGGTGAGAGATAAATACCTTTAAAAATCATCTCTATAAATGCATGTGACCAATGTATCACCATGAGAATGAAACAAATATGCATCCTATGATATCCTACCTACAAAAAATAAATACTTGAGAAGGTCAATGTATGGTATGACCTCTTATTTGGTGGTAGTAAATGAAACCTTTGGCATGTGTAAGCTAGTAATTATCTAAAAAATAGATTTTTTGCTAGCATTATTTCATCATCCACTAAAAATTCATCCATTTAATAAATAACATCCCAAAGCTATGAGTATTTTTCATATTTCTTCTCAAATATCTCTACATTGTATACAATGTCCTTGAACTCTGTAGAATCCTTAATTGAGAATGTAGAGGGAAGATTAGTTCCCCATGATGACATTGATGAGGATTCCATGAATATTTATTCATTTTTGATTTGTTTAATATGCTACTTTATATTTATACCCATATACCAACATGATTGGATTAGTTTTAGATTACTTGAAGTTTGTTAAATGCTCTTTTTAAATAAAAACTAGGGCTCTGGTGTGTTACTAGGAGATAAATATACTTTGATCATAAGATAGATTGAGTATAAATAATGACTCCAATGGCTACATATCACCTACATAAGATCCTACATTGAATACCAATTCATGAGACATAAATTTGCAATGTTTACTCAGCCCTTTCAATTCAAATTTGCTAGCTCAAGTTAGCAGGGGTCTTTATTAATGTTAATAGGAAATATTTTACCTTTAGTTTAGATAAAAGTGAGAGATGGTTAAAAGTGAAGGTACTCAGATTAATATCGAGGGAAATATGTTAGATTCAACACCGGTGGACTATTTCTTTTAGGGAATTATTTTATATAAAATGTCCATGACAATTTCTTTAAGGAAATATATCATCATGGAGAGGGATCTGAAACACTAATTTTGAAGGGTTAATTTTCATTATTAAAAGACCTTTTCAATTTCCTTGAAGGGTAATTTTGATCCGAAGGGTCCACTTCATAGGGTACTTTGGTCCATGACATAAGTCCTAAAGGGTCTACTTTAGAATCCTCGAAGGGTAATTTTGATATCCCAAAGGGTTATTTCCATATGGTTAAGGGGGTGCTTTAAAAATTCTAAAGGGTATGTACCTCTAACTTAGAGGGTATAATTCTCTTAGGTACCATGTTTAGAGGAAATTGGGATGAAGATAGAAGTTTTGAGATAAAAGGTTTCGAAGGGTAAGTGGCCACACCAAAAGGTACTTTGGCATAAGTCTGAAGGGTATGTCCAAGGGGTGAGCAAAGGGTAGGTTCAAGAGTTCTGAAAGGTAAGTTTCCTTCAAAAAAATAACCTTCAAAGATTTTTCACTGAATAAAAATGCCCAAAATAAAAGTTATAATGAAATAACTAAAGGGTTCCAAAATGGAAGTTCTAAAGGAATAGTCTGAAGGGTAATTCGAAATGTTTTGAAATTCTAAATGGTACTTTTCAAGAGACTCTAAGGGTATGTTACCTACAAGATAAGGTCAAAGGGGAGTGGAAAGTTCAAATATTGAAAGGCTAAAGGGATAATTAGGAGGGTCCTGAAGGGTCTATGGGAAAGATTTTGAAGGATCAACTTCATGGAAATGAGTGTCTGAAGGGTCTACTTTATAGAGGCTAAAAGGACTGGTTTGATTTCCTAAAGGGTACTATAGTAAACTTAAGGGTCACTTCCAAAATATCAAATGGTAGGTTACATAAAGTGGGAAGGATAGGTGAATTGGGCATGAAGGGTAAAAATTATTTCAGATGAAATGTCTAAAGGATTTGGTTAAGAAGGGAGAAGAAGGGACAAAATCCCAAAGGTGAAATGCCAAAGGTACTTTGTTTCTAATGGCAATTTAAAGGGTCTACTTCATGAAACATTTTTTCATGACGAAGTCCTGAAGGATCTACTTTGAAAGGCCAAAAAGGTAAATCCAAGTCCATAAAGATATACAGTGTCAATGCTATCACACCAAAATCAAGACCATAATAAAAAAGGTTGGTACCCATTTCCTATGGAAAGAGGGTATGTTGGGTGTAAAAATTACAATAGATAAAATCTCAACACTTAAATCAAATATTTTTTAAAACTTTCCTTCAAGTGTTCACATAATACAATAATTATGAGGCTTCCAAATAATTTATAAGTGTTTCAAGACTTTCAAATATCCCAAGATAAAATATATATATTTTTTAAAAGTAATATCAACCTCTAAAGAATATTTTAGCTCCACATATACAACCATAAGGCTAAGACAAGGAGGGGCTCACCTTCTATCCTATTTCCATAATTAGGCAGCTAACCTAGACATGCCCAAGCTAAGGACTCCCATCATTGGTCTTACCATTAATTTTTTGTAAGTTATGAAAGAGGGTTTTGTTTACATTAAAATGAAAGGTAGACTAGGAAACACCTATAGTTTATTACCTCTTCTTACAAGCTAGGAATAACTTATTATGAATATGAAAAAATGCATAAAACCCAAACAAAAATAACATGCATTCTCATTGGAATTTACTCTAGTAAATATAAATAAGGATATATATAACCCACTTTGATGATATTTCACTATTGAATTCCAAAGGATGAGAGGAGGATGGCTTGGGAAATATAACTCACCCTTGCCCATCCAACCACAAAAATTCAAGACCATGTGTGAAACATAATTTTGCATTAAAAACACTCAAATGTGATATTAAAAATAACAAATAATGTGGTATGAAAACCTTGACAATCACCATTAAGAGGATCTATAAAAATAAGTGGCCTTAAGCCTAAAACATGTACAAAACAAGTATAATATTGCAATCTAAATTCCTTTTAAATTCATAAGAAGTTTAAAATATTTCATGGAGGATAATAAGAAAAAGCATTTAAAATAAATGAATTAAACAAGAAGGTGTACATGTAAATATTATCTCATGTTATTCATTGATGAGTAAAAACACTTCCTCTAAGGCTCTGTTTCCAAGTAACATCCTTCTCCCAAGGCTACCTCTTAGTCTCTCCAAACTCTAACTCCATATCCATTTTAAAAAATGAGATAAGTTACATATAAGTATGGATTTAAATTTAATTATAGTGAGATCCCTCAATTCTTGGCCAATGGGAAGGTGACAAATGTCCCTTCCCATTATTTTGCCTCTCTTAAAAAGTATTCTATATCATTTACTCTTATTACATGGTCCATGTTTTTTCTCACATCGAAAGAGGTAAGCATGGCCCCCCCATACTCAATACATTTCCAATGAAATTATTATTCACATTGATATCCTAAAAGTATATTTTAACTCTTAAAAATATACCTATACTTCTATTTTGTTTAAAAGGCTTTAATTTCAACATAAAATATCTAAAATTCACTTTATATGACACTCTAAAATTGGCTTTATAATTCCATATGAAGTTTTGTAAGTTTTATATTCATTTGAATCCATTTAAAAAAAAAAAAAAAAAAAATTATGGATAGTCTAATAAAATTATAAGGTATTTATAAAGAGTGTGTGAGTAGTGTTAGTTGGCTTAGAATTTCCAAAATCCAAACTACCAACTAATATATATATATATATATATATATATATATATATATATATATATATATATATATATATATATATATATATAGAAATAAACTAGATGTTGACTAGGAACACTACACATATAATTAATGATAAAATATATGAATAGTTTATTCCAAGATATTTCACTTGGTCACCTATACTATTTCACATCCATGCACACATAAAATTTATCTCTCCTAGGATATCCAAAATAAGTAAACTTGAAACAATGTTAGGTAGCATGTATAAACGTAAAATTCATTCATAGAAGAATCACAAGAATCATATTATCTTAATATGTCATATGAAGTGATTCTCAATTTCTAAGTATCCATATTATTAAACATCATCATATCAATGTAAGAATATATCAATCATAATTAAATAGGAAACATAGAATTTTGGCCTTACATCATATTAAATTCAAGTAATTTCATCAATATTACATGTGGTGTTTTTGATAGTCTTCTAAATTATCTCATTTGGTTGTGAATCTATATTAAATATCCCAACCTCATTTTTAGTTTGAAAATTAGGCACATAATTAGGATTGATCATTTTTTTCTTTGATATTTGGATGTATTGGATATATAAGAAATACATATGTACTTTAATATGTTAGCATCCATAATCTTAACCTCAATGTTACATAACACATGATAAATCTCATTAAATGAGTCATCTATATTAAACATGAATTTATCCTCGAGCAAGTTGAGGAAATTATTATAGAATATATTTTGAATCTCATTATAAATAATTTTATGTTACATTTTGGTAATCATGGTTTTAAATTTATGAACATAGTCACCAATGTGTTCATTAGATCATTTTTTGAATTGAGAAATTTGAAAAAATGTAACCTTTTTACTAATGTCTATCAAAAAATTAACTAAGAAGAGGTCAAGTAAAACATGTAATCTATGAAAGGATCCCACAAGTAAGGAATAAAACCAAACTAGAGCATATACTATGTGATTCTTAAGAAATAGCTTCATTATATGTTATTGATCATGTTAAGAACAAATATAAGATGCAAAGTAAGGTTTTATATGCTAGGAAAGATATCCATTAGCACTATGTGTAATGAAATTATGATCTTAAGAAGGTGTTGGTAAGGGTGAATAAACACTTTATGAGCCAAGGTTTGTGTAATATGTCATAAGATGAAACCACATGAATAGGTTCTCTAGATGTATGAGTTAATTGCATAATTAACATCATCATGTCATTAGGTTGTTTTTGGACTACTAGATTAGTAGATGCACCACTAGGGGTATGATAAACATGTGTATGTAAGGGTGCCTTTGAATTATTATCATTAACATGCAAGGTAGGATGAGTTTTATGATCATGTCCAATACACATACATTAAATATATGATTATTTAGAGGAATATTTATTTTTGGTAGGTGGGAGCATTAAAGTATTTGAAATATATGAATTAACTTAAGGAGGTGTTATAGTGCTAAGTGGAGACATAAGATGATTAATATCATGATGTGTATTAACATCAACATCTGATGTAGAAGGAGTAGAACCATCTAATGAAGGTTTTTCATATAAAGGATATTTATTTCTAATTCACGCATTGTGGGATTTAATAAGTACAAAAGTCATAATATCAATCTCTATAGGATTGTTCATAATAAAATCATGAAAATTTTCTTCATTCATATCTTTGAAAAATGTCAAATTTATATTCATAGTAGGTGTATCAAAAACATGGTTATTGTTCTCACAAGCATCATCATTATAATTAACATTATATAATCACATATATCATTCTCAAAAATTGATGCAATAGAAACACACAAAAACTTGCCATTTTTTGGAAAATGTGTTATGATTCTACATAATTGCATTGCATATTGTATCACCACTTTTTGTCATGATATGCACACACATATAAATAACCCACATGCCCAAATGGCATGAAGGTAATGAAAAAATAGACACATGAGCACTACACAACCATGTAAGTCCTACTTTCTCTAATTAGCCTATGGGTTCTCACACAAGCCTAAAACTCTCTAATTAGTTCTAGTGGGCACCATGGCCATAATAAATAAAAGGGATGAAAAAATAAATGAAGGTGGGTTTGAACAACCCCTTTATCAAATAATACATCCTAACTCTTAATGGTGTCCAAGAAGAGTTCTAAGCAATTTTGGCCAATCACATGGCTCAATTCACACTTAAGTCATAAATAAAGTATAAATTTTTAAAGACTTGGATTAGAGGAAATTACTTTAAAAAAATAATTCAATCCCCATATGACAAAAAAAGGTGTTTAAAATATCTCGTTTAATCCCTCTAAGAAATGGATCAACCTATCTCCACTGTTAGATCAAAATGTATACACCTAAATCCACTCACCTTAATTATTCTAATTAATCTCACTAATTTATCCCCTTATTAGTCATTTATCTAATATCCCCCCTCAACATTTATTCATTAAATAACCTTATATATACCCCACTAATAAATTAATTCTCCTAAATCTCTTTTATCCCATCCTAATCCATCTTATCTATTATTTGAGAATTTTAAATTCCCATGATGCACCTACCCAACTACTAAGCCCATTCTTAGGCTCTCCTACACCCATAGTCCATAATCACCCACCTAATCCACATCTGATCCCATACCTAATCCTAATTAATCCATAGTAGGATTTGAGAATCCTCCAATTTTAGAATCCTCTTTAACTTATCCTTCCCCACATAGAACCCTCTATATTAGAGGTTTTTAAAGAATTAAAAATTTCTTGAAAAATACCCAACCATTGATCTCAATGGCCCAAGATTTAATTATAACTATTGATTATTCCCTTCATATTATATATAAACAATCCATTTCTCCATGGCTAACCTAAGAGGCATTGACATGAACTTGAATCCACATCCCAAATCCATGATTCTATAATCCATGATCAAGCAACCATAATGTCAAAATTTTTATTCTATGGTAATATTAATCAAATAATCTTATATTTTATCCATTTAATCTTGGTTTGAAGCAATTATATTTAGGATTAGAGTGATGGTTTGAATGATTCATTAATCTATTGGCATTTGATTTTAATGGCTCTAGATCTTACTTAGATAGTTTGATATTTTAGGTTTAAATTGCATAGCTTAATCCATTGGATCAAAATTTATACTAAATTTTGGTGGCCATGGTGGGAGAGGTCTCCCAATTTAATCATTTTTATTGTTATAGGTGTTTTTGATAGCTTGTAAGGTTGAGTAAATCAATAATAAGTGCCAGATTTTGAATAAATTTTCATGCACAAGTGAACTATGACATTACCCTACAAGTCATGACATTGTAGTCATGATTTTGTTCCTAGAAACTATGGTTTTACATTAACCATCCAACTTAGCCACTAAAACTTTTATTTGATAGGCATTTACCCTTATGTAATACCATGATTCGAAAGTTGTGTTTTTGCATCAAAAATAATGATTTTTCATTATAATCAATGTTTTTGTGCTAACAGCCTTACCTTAACCATTACCAGTTTTACTTGACCCTTGCATGTTTTTGGTGGTCTAAAAAATTGTGAATTCATGAATTGTGGTATTGACCTATAAGTCATGGTATTATAGTGACAGTTGTGATATTATGATTTCTATAAAAAATGTTAAAGATTATGTATTAAACATTAACTTGTAGGTTTAATTTTATCATTATTTGTTTTTTAGGGATACCAATAATCATATAAATCCTTTTAGAACCTTATTTAAGTGGTTTGGGTCTTAAAATATATATTTACTAACCACATTTTTGTAAGGGGTTTTATTTGTGTAACCTATTGTGTATTGACAGTTTACTATCAATAGGAAAGGCAAACAAACCTTTTTTGTTTATTATTTCATATATTCAACTAATAAAATATATTTTAGGACAAATATGATAAAAATACATTGATATTATACCAATTAACTATGTTTGGATTGCCCATTTTGATAAAAATTTGGTCTTGGTGTCTTTTAATAAAATTTTGATGCATAGTTAAAGATTTTAACTTGCCATAAGTTACCTGTACATAATCTTTAGGAATTTACATCTCTTGAACATCTATATTAGTGTACATTTCAGTCAAAAATATATATTTTTTAAATTCATAAACATTTTTTCAATATCTCTATTCTTATAGTCATGATATTATCTTAATAGTCATGGTATTGCATTAACTATTGTAGTTTTGTAGAAAACCATGTGGTAACTGCTAGTGGTTAAGCACATTTTGAAAAATCATGACTTTGCAATCATGATATTTAATTAAATTCATGATATCTCCCTTTCTAGTTGTGGTATTGCATTGGTCTGATTGTGTATTTGTGATATTGCATTTTGAAGTTCTGGTTTAACATTTAATTTTCTCTTTTTTGAGTGCATCTTTAGAGTCATTTTTAGTGATTTTAAGTCATTTAGAGCCTCCCATAAGGCCCAAATTACCTTTAGCATCAAGCTCTCAACATACCTAGGGTGCTTCCCCCAGACCCCACAAAGGGTACTTCCCTTTGACCTCATTGGGGGATATTGCCCCAAGACACCCGCATCATGGCCCGCTCACCCAAAGAAGTTATAGAGCCAAATCATGATTTTTATTAAGGATTATTATATTAACATTATGTTTATTATAGGGATAAATATAGTGGATATTTTGACTTGATAACATGTTATTTAGTAGGTCATATTTAGGTCTAACATCTTATCTTGCAGTTTACCCCTCAAGATTATCAATCAAACTACTAATGCTTGTTAAAGACATTTTGGCATTTTGAAAATCATTTTTGAAACTTTTAATCATTTTAATCAGCTTATTTAAATCATTCTATATATTATTTCAAATTGTATATTTCTCACATCTAATTAATTAATTAATTAATCTCTTTTAGACTACTTATTTTTCATTCGAGGGCTACGATGGTGTATGCTCTCCTCCTTGGGTTCTTGTGGTGATTTATAGAGGATAAAAAAATACTAAAAAACCCTCCCATTTATTTTTATAAGGGAAAATTGATGTTTAATTAACACCCATGCACTTTCCATAGTCTTAGGGGGATAGTGACTATGGATTTCACCACCATGCACTAATCCACACTCCATGTTATAGCAGAGTATAAATATCAAGGATAACTATCATTAGGCTAAGAGATTGACCCCATATAGGTAATATATGAAAGGTAAGATTTCACCCTCTAAACCATGCATTAGACAACACCCTACATAGACTTGAGCCACATCATACCTAACATATATCGAGGATACCCCTAGAGAGCTCTTTTATCCTAACTTAAGACTCTATAGCTATAAAAAATGATTTATTGTCAGAGTAAGGATTAGATTCCAAGTAACCATCATATGTAGATGGTTTTGAGATGGTTTATAGGATTATGTAATAGGTCACTGGCCTGAATCCTCACCCATGAAGTCATTAAATGGTTTATTCATCAGGTTACACACCCATAATTAATTTACTAGTCTTAGGTTTATGGTTTTCATAATTTGGTATATGTTGTGATAGACCCATGTTTTTTGTGAGTAAAGTTAGCCTTTCACCCAAACCTATACACACTTATCTAGGTATTCACATATCATCATATTTTATATACTTGTCTCTTCAATATATTCTTGTACATATCTCCTTTGTACATTTATGTATATCCTTTTAGGTCTATATCATCTTGCATATAATCTTATCTTACACCTCCCTCTTATCTTAGTCATATCATTCACCTATCAACTATTCATAACCCTATCACCTACATATCCTAATCATATCTTGTCCTAATCCTAATTCATCCATAACCAATAATTTGTCTTGATCTTATCTTGCCTAGTCACCTTATCAACTCATCCTAATCATAGTCCAATATACTTCATCCCCTTGTATTTATTAATCCCCCCATAAAGTCTATAATCATACTTTGGTCTTCATCCACATTGGTAAATAACTCTCTTCATCAAGGTACTCATCATTACCTTGTTAGTGTCTAATCAAGTTTGATTCATACACAATCACAATCCCATTAATATAATCATCTCACTCTCTTTGAGTTGATCATATTAGTCTTGAGATAGCCTTAATCTCATCAATCCTTGTCAAAATTAGACTTTCAGGCTAGTTTACTAGCCCCTCATATAATCTTAGAGTTTGTGGTAGCTCACATAGTTGAATCCAGTCTAAATCATCAAAGTCTAGCTCATATACTAATTTAGTCTACTTGATCTAGTCTTACTTCATCAAACATCACTTCACTTCAAAAATCAAGTCAAACTTAAAACTAGACTAAAGAAAGCCTTTGTCCAAATTTTCTCCACACATCTCATCTTGATCCCTTAATCTTTTTGTTCAATCCCCTACACATATCGATTGAGGTCAACAAGCCACCTCATTTATACTTTCTTTCATACTCATCCATGGCATCCAAAAAAAATTTGGTCAATGCCTTGATTGAATAATGCCTCATCACCAATAGGGATATGCTCCTTTGCCACCTCCTTAATATGTTCACTCTATGTCCAATAAACTTCAACCTCATCGACCCATTATTACCTCCAATCCAAACCCATTAATTTGACTCCCATTCTGATTCTCCATCCACTTGTCATAACCAATCATCCCCTTATTACACCAGCAAAGGCAATCCTATCCTAGTCACCTCATCTAATACTAGTCCACCCACCCCATCATATTAACAACCATTTGATCTGAAGTCTAATGCTTATACATCTAATTCATGTAGTGAAAAGATCCCATATACCCATCTTCCTATATCCTTCAAAACCTTCTTCTAATAACTTGTCATCACCAACATGATGGTCTATCCATCCATATGACATCTTGATCCTACTAATCCTAAACCCTCTTAGTATAAAGCTAATCAATATTGTATATATCACTAAACCTAGGGGAATACCATTAATTGGTGTCATAATTTACAAAATTATGTATAAGACCTCATCACCCATGGTGACATAGAAATTAAGGATGAACTTGTTGATTCTACATCCTTGGGTGAACAAGAAGAAGAATGCCAAGATTCTATTCTCTATCACAATCAAGCCCTTCCACTTCCAAGCCAAGGTCAAGACACCACATCTATCTTCCATAGTCCCCCCATTTTTGATAAATCTTCCATAAAAAATGAGTCTATTCCCCATAAGCCTAGTCCTTTCTTCCTTCATGAATCCTTATTTCATTGTCCTATCCTAGGTGAATCAATTATTCCTCCATCATCTCCCCCTCATCCACCATATCAAAATCCCCATGTTGAGAGGTTAATTATGAACAATGAATATTCTATTATTACTATTACATATTGTATATCAGAATCAACATTGAAGTCAATAAAAGTTCTATCTACATCAAGATCATGTTCAACACCAATATCTGAATCAAATTCCTCATTAAAAACATCATCCCTCATAGATATTATAGCAGATGATGATAATGCCTTCCATTTTTAACACACCCCAAATTTGGATAAAAAACAATCACCAGGCATATATTTTGATCCCAATTAGGATGATGAATTCATAATAGAGTTCTTACAAGGTTTATTTATTAAATATTTTTAAAGTGGATCTAATCATACCTTGGATGCGTATACTACAACCAGTCCCAGTGATCCTTTTGCTAATATTGAGGAGATTTTCTAAGATGTCAAAACTAGGTCTCCTAAGAACCCCTATGAGGACCATCCTACCCAATCACCATTCATTAAACTTGTCATACCATCACCCCACCTTCATCTATAATAGACCCATTTCTTCTTATTAATGATAATTTAATCACCTCCCTCAATAAGGATGAAAATGAACATACATTATTGGACCCTTATTTGAGCAATACAATATGTGCCATAAACATAAATGTCCAAGACTAAAATAACCTTTGATCCAATAAGTCAAAATCATTAAAATTTAAATCATTGGCCTCATCTAAAAGTGTCTTCCCATAGCGAAGCCCAAAATCAGGCACTAGGGGACCATCAAAGTCAAAATAATCATCCTCTATCAACTCAACAATCAACATCCTCTAGTGAAGCCCAAAGTTAGGCACCAAGGGGTAGTCAAAGTCAAATCCAATCAGTAAGTCATAATAATGTTGAAAGAAGTATCAATATGGCTGATCATCCTTCAAGTAACTGGATAAAAGATAAATCATAAAGTCACAGTATCTTGGATCTCATATAATATTTTATTACATGGCACCAATCAAATATATAATATCCAACATGTCTAATGGTGTATGATATTTCTATTCCCACTCCATAATCACCCATCACACCATCTTATCATGATCCTCCCATCCATTCTAGTCCATTACTCCCCCATCAACATCAAGATGCAATTTAATCTATACCTCACATCACCCACCCAAGCAACATCATATCTTATAGGGGTGATGAAGACACATAGTATATATATCTAGAGGGGTCACAACAGAGAATCAATAAAGGTCACATGGACATTAATACATCTAATAATGACAACATGATCATAGAATCACATATATCTAGAATAAGTGTTGGCTAAAAAGCATCAAAGTGATAGCATTTCATTCATCTTGTACCCACATCTAATCAATCAAGATACCCAAAAGTCAAAAATAAAAAAATAAAAAAATTGAAAAAATAAAAAAAAAGTCAAAAAATAAAATAAAATAAAAAATCACTCATCCAATGGTTTAAACTAGTCTTCTGGTGCTTTGGGCAAGTACCATGATGAAAACTAGTTTCTAACATCATGGTAAAATAATTATTGTCCACATTATACATCAACACTTGGAGGTAAAATCCATCCATTTCATCCATCAAACTCATCCATATCTATCTTATCCATTTATCTATTATAACTACCCATCGTCGACCATCACAAAATATATCCTAATATGTCCATCCATTCTCCTAGTCTTGACCTTCATAAGGGAATGGAAGGTGTCTTGAAATTTTTTTTGGATTCATCTTGGCATATCCTATAATGGACACTAAAATAACTACATATTTGATTCATTTATGATGTGGTCATTGACAATCCCTAGTCCAATATTCCTTGGTCCCCATCCCCTTTTGGCATCATCCTCATCCTTTTTGTCATACCATCTAATATTCCATCCATCCTTATCATGATTTCTAGGTTTAGTATTCCCTTTGCTAGTAACCCCATTTGTATAATGTATATACATATTCTTAAAAAGACCTAAAATTTAAAATATGTCAAAAATCCAAAACAAATTATAAAATCCCAAAAATGTCTAAGTTATCTCTTGTCATCTTGTCATAGGTCTTATGTATCCCAATCCTCCTATCTAAATTTTTATCCATATTTTCATTTTTCATTGATATCCTAGTCACCTTATCCTATGCAGCCTTATCCTAATCCAAGCTACTAGTCTAATCCAAATCCATATCCTCATCCAAATCATAAGTCTATTCTAAGTACATATCCTTACATAAGTCCTAATCCTAATAATCATCATTAGTCTATCTAAGCCTATCCTAAGTCCATAATCAAATCATGATCATCCTAGTCTAAGCCATCACCCACTCACTCATACCATCATTAGATAAGACATTGTGACATTGCAAGTAGATACTTATGTGTGTTACTTATTTATTCTATTTGACTTGTTTAGATCATGTATATATCTTTTTTGTCTTATGTTTTGTTTGCATCAAGTCTATTTTTGTCTATTTGGTAATGAATGAGGATGTTATGATGACACCCAAAGTTACAATGATGATTTTAGGTTCCCATGATGATGCTTAGTTCACTATTTACCCTTTTTTATTCACTTTAGCACAATGTCCTCTTGGTCATACTTATATCATGGGGAACACTTCCAAGTTCCATATCTAATGGGTTTCTTATACTATGAAGAGCCTTATGAAAATTTTGATAATTTACACCCTCATCATTTATCTAATCATCTAATCATCCTTCTCATCACTGATCTAATCTTCTTGACTCATATGACTAACATCCAATATTTTATCCTTTAATCACTAATCCTCATCATCAAAATTATATTCTATCCCCACATCTAAACTATATTGGCCTAAGGTTTTTTTAGACTATGTAGTCATCACTAAGCCACATACTATTTCTAAGGTCAACTCGACCACTCTAACCTCTCTCCTCATCATTTGTCATCACATTTATCCTATCCTTCATCATAATCCCATCTTGAATCAATAAAATCATCGAGCTATAAATCATTAATTAATTAGTATATTAATCAATAACCATCCATATAATAATCTCCCTAATATTTTCAATAATTTCCTTCACCTATCGCTTGGGCCTGACAAATCAAAACATCCATCTTTTCTTCCATCAATTATCCATCATCATGGATTATTCAATTTATCCTCTATTACTCCCTTGAATATATCATTACTAGGGGAATCATCATTATTCCTCACATTATGGATCGTTTATTTGATTCTTCCCATTCTTATTTTGGCCACTCAATCATATCATTCTTCTTTTTTTATCTCTTTCATCATATCATTCAACTGCAGCCTTGAGCTATAATCATCAATCTTATGAAATCATTATCTTATATTGGCCAATAAATATCCCTTACATGTGTCCTTACTTGGGATACATCAAAATATTATGGAATTTTGTCTTATCATCATCATGATATAGTTGATTCCCCCTTGGGATTTGTCAACAACCATAACACAGTCAATTCTCACTCCCTATGCATATGTCTTTACTAGAGGCATCTTCATTATATATCTCATTGATCAAGTAAAATTTATTTTATTCATCCTCTATATATCATCCCATCTCATTATCTATCCATCACATCCCTCCCCTCATTTTCTCTTTCAAGTGGCCATCTGTCTCATTCTTCCTCACATGTCACTTTGAGGTGGCATCATATCCTATTAACATCATCTACTAACATTAATCCATGAAATGGTTTTTATTTGAAAGACCATTATTCCTTCCACTTCAATCCACTTGTAATGCCTTGTTAAAGAGGGGGAAAATGTATACACCTAAATATGCTTTCCTTAATTAGTCTAATTAATCTCACTAATTTATCCCCTTCTTAATCATTTATCTAATATCCCCCCCTCAAAATTTATTAATTAACTAACCTTATTTATACCCCAATAATCAATTAATTATCCTAAATCTCCATTATCCCATCATAATCCATCTTATCTATTATTTGGTAATTTTAAATTCCCATGATCCACCTACCCATCTACTAAGCCTATTCTTAGGCTTTTTTACACCCCTAGTTTCTAATCACCCATATAATCCCTATCTAATCCCCTACCTAATCCTAATTAACCCCTAAGAGGATTTTATAATCCTCCAATTATATAATCCTCTCTAACTTAGCCTTCCCCATCTAGAACCCTCTATTCTATAGGTTTCTAAGGAATAAAAAATTCCTTAGAAAATCCCTAACCATTGATCTCAATGGCCCAAGATTTAAATCTAATCATTGATTCTTCCCTCCATATTTTATATAAATTGGACATTTCTCCATGTCCAAACTATGAGGCAATGACATGAACTTGAATCCACATACCAAATCCGTGATCAAGCAACCACAATGTCAAAAATCTGAGTCTAAGGTAATCTTAATCAAATCCTCTTGTCTTTTATCCATTTAATCTTGGTTTGGAACAATTAACATTAGGATTTGATTTTTTGTTTTAATGATCCATTCATCTATTGGAATTTAATTCTAATGACTCTAGATATTACTTAGGTAGTTTGATATTTTGGGTTTAAATTGCATAGTTTAATCCATTGGCTCAAAATTTCTACTACATAAAATAATGTGGACCATCATATCTGGTCAAAGGAAAGGATGCCATAAATATCCCTATGGAGGTCATAAGGTCTTTAATTTATTTTTAGGATTGAAAAATAATATTTTTGAAATGAGGGAAGATGTGTTAAATCATTAATTTGCATAGTCATCCCTCCTCTCCTTCCTCAACACTAGATAGTTTCCATTAATGAAGTCTCTGATATTTAATCTAAACTATTTATTTCATTATTAAATTTATATCATGATACAAAGGTGTGTGAGTTAATTTTTTAGGTACCTAGTTATATGGATAAGAGGTCCTAATCTCCCACAACTTCTAAATAAGGATTGGGAGCTTCAAGCTCCACCATTACCCTTAATGACTTCCAATAAGGTTTCAAGGTGAAAATTTAAAAAAAAATTAGTTTCATATTTTAAAATTTGTTTTGTATGGTAGAGGTAAATAAAATAATAGGGGTCCCCTTTTGGGTCAACTTATTTTAGGGCTTCCTATAACTCACACAAATCCCAAAATATTAATAAGTATTTTTTCCTAAGAAAGGGCCATATCAGGTGAAATACATCATTTTAGGATTCAAAACTTATTTCATGTAGAAGAGCACAAAACATTGAGGGGGGTATATTTTGGGGCCATCCCACTCCTCAATATTTGAATCAACTAAAAAATATCATGTCTAGGTTAAACAAAAATTTGGTTTTAACTCTTTTTAATTATAGGTTAAAAATTTATATATGTATAGTTTTAAATTTAATGATTAAATAATGAAATAAAATAATATGTCATAATAATTCAAATGGGTTTGTTACCATCAATGGTTAGCCATATATAGAGAGGGCCATGATGAAGGTTGATTGCATGGTTTAAAATCCATGTGGCTTCCCTTAGCTGTAAGGTAAACTGCATTGGTCACCAAGACAATGTGACTAAATAGTGTTCCATACATACCCCCATTTGGGCCTCCACCAAACATTGTGCTGTCACATGAGTGACTACCAAATTAAATAATAAGCCTACCATTAACCAAGTGTTATGTGACCTACTAAAGGGCATGTGGAAAAAAAAATTACCCTAAAAAGTGATTAATTTCAAAAATTCATTTAGGTAAAACTAGGAGTCCAAACATTATGAAACCAATGGTGTTGGGTTTCAATTTTTATTAAATTTATTGTACAATTATTTTGGGCACCTGATTACCTCATTTTATGTTACACAAATTTGGTTTAATTACAAAAAAGGTATGAGGATATTTAGTGCTAAAACTTTTAAACCTCATATAGATTCAACCATACATCCTAAAATTGTACCATAAACTACATTAATTCCATGATTAAACATAATTTACATTGTAATAAAAATTAAAAAAAAATAGAATGAATTGAAGTGTGGAAAAGTTATACAAGTTCTTCTAGACTTTCTTGGCTTCACACAAATGAATGAAACTCTAATTTTTTTGGAAAGAGAACTTTTATTTTTAGACATCTATAAAAATAGATAGAAATATGTGCCCAATTAGAATTTGAAATTTGATATTTTTACATTAATAATTGTTTCATTAACTTTTATAGTCTGATCCATATAATCAAAAGGGTAAGCAAGAGATAAGTAATAATCATATTTTTTTCCAATGACTATTGTTATTTACTTTTATTAAATACATATTTTACACTGAATAATTATAATAACATGGCTCTTAAACAACTAATATACTTTTAATAAAAATATATACAAGTGTTAAACAAATTACTCTTAAAATGAACTTTGCAAGCAATCCAAGGCCAACCAAAGGATGGGCTTGCCTCTCATCCTTTTTCCATCATTATGTGGCTACCTTAGGCACCTATGAACCCAAGAATCCCAACTCCATGCATCTTCACATCATGGTTTAAGGTGGAAAAGTTAACAAGTAGTTAGAGAATGATTTCCAATTATTTCCAAGGGTCACTCACTAGGAAAAACATCTAGGAGACATACATGTTCATCTACATAGAAGATTATTCCAACCCCACACATGAAAAAAAGTAAAATAAAAATGCAATATCAAACACCAAATGATAACACAACAACTATAATATATTTACAACACCAAAGATACCCGTTGAAGGAGAAGAATAATGTGGGGATACCTCACCCTTTTATACTATATCATGGCCATGAGAGAGAATAAATATAGTCAAACAAGCCAAATAACACATTTACAAGATAAAAGGGGCAACAAAGGATAATAAGAACATGGGGATGACTCCCTCTTATTCTATCATCTCTTGGCCAAGGGAGAGAATAAGCACAATATACCATGCCAAAAACCACATATGATGGCATATGAAATTTGGTTCAACCAACCACTACCAATAAATAAAGGATAGCCATGTATAATTTCATAGTGAATTGGTTACATTAATGATTATCACTACATAAAATTTTACAACAAGCATGCAAATTCAAACAAATTTTGGCATCATAAATCTGAAAATTAAATTCAATAAAAAGGCATAAAAAATAGACAATAATTTTATAGATATGTTACATATCCAAGCCTAAATTGGCATTAAAACCACATTGTTGGCATTGGAACAACCATATAAATACAAGTAAAAAAAGAGGTTAAGCTAAGTGGCCTTACACCCCTTGAAAACTATAATCAGATAAGGGAGAAAGATAATTTTAACATTAATAAAAATTAAATAAATTAAGGCATAAAAGCCTACCTTGGATCAATTCTTGGATCCAATCAATAAAACCACCTATAAACCTTAGGTAATATTCATCCTCCTCCTCCTCTTCTAAGCTCTTCCTCTAACTTCCTACTCTTATTTCTCTTTCTCTCTTCCTATTTCAATTTTTAAAATTTACAAATGAGAAAAAGTCCTCTCAAGGAAGGATTTCCTTCCTAAAATATGATAAAATGTCTTCTCTAAAATATAATGAGAAGGTGACATGTGTCCCTTCTCATCCCTTGGCTCAAGGTCAACAAGTCTCTCTTAGCAATAACTTCACTCACAAGCCCATGTGTTCAAGTAAGTACATCCCTCATTATTGAACCCACTATATCATGCCATAAATGGGAACTTGGGCTGCCCTAAAATTATTCTTTGGATATTATAAATACTCTCAAATATCCCTATTGGTAAAAATACCTCAAAATCAACAAAAAATATGTAAAAACCACTTTATGTCACCGTCCAAAGTTGGATCTTCCATTCCATTAGATTTTTGTTTCAAAGGAGGCCACTTAAGTGGCTTATAAAAAAAATTAAATAATGAAATACAAGATGAATAATACTCACAAAGTTTAGAATTAGGGGTGTAAACAATATCCAAGGGATTGAATAATGTTAGGAGGGTTTAAAAGGTCTATACTTCTGACTAGGTTTAAAAATGATACACAGAGTGGTTAGATTATGGAAGGTGTTGATACCTATATACCCTTTGACTTATAAAGCATTAAATTCTAGTCAAAACACTTAAAATTTCCCTCGGTCATCTTCATAAATCCTTGAGAGGTCTCAATAGTCTAGGAGAGGGTTAGTTGTCCTTAAGAGTATATGAAGCATGTTTAAGTAGTGAGCTTATGTCAAAATGCCATGGTGAATCCCAATCACATGTTTTTGAACTTGTGTCAAGGATACATCTTATGTTTATTATGTATAAGAGTATATAAAAAGTCTTGATGTGGTCCATATGATCCAAAATCACTTATAAAAGTATGACCTCTGATGTTGTAGCCCATGAATAGTCATGTGTACACTTAAGCATGCTAATAACATGTAGAACATAAAAAAATTCAAAGATATTGGATCTAGTATATGTTGGAGGTAAAATCACTGGGGGGTGAGTTAGTGATTCAAGATATTTTAAACTTCAATTGTAATCCTTTCAAACTCTTTATCAATGACCATAAACATTCATAAAGCATTCAAGATGTTCATAACAATAAATAAGAAAGATAATGAAAGATCACACACATAACATAAGATATATGTGAGAAACCCTCTTGGGAAATAAAACCCACTCTCAAGCCTAAAAACACATAGACTACTTGTCTTATAAGATGATCACAAATATGAGATCTTTTAGTGAATCACCCATTTCATAATGAGCACCCACCTCTAAGTATGAAAAAGAAATCACTTGTTCTAGATGTTGAGCACCCACACAATACCTATGAAATCAACAACTCCAAAAATTTGATTGCATTTCAATCTGATTGGATAAACAATGTATAACAACTCTCTTTCAAACTTTTCACACACACTCAAACTTGATCATACAAGAAATGCATCCTAACACCCATTTTGGATATTTATAGTCTTATTTTCTCATCCTTAATCTATTATATACTTTAGTCAATCCATTGAGCACACTCCCTCTAATCTCTTTCCTTTATCTCTATCTTATTCTCTCTCAACACATTCACATACAAGTATAAAAACCATTACCTTGGTTATCACCATTTATATATTCTTCATGAATATCAACACTTAGGTCAAACATAATACTTGCCTTAACCCTTAATACATATAACATAATAACACATATCTCAAATACATCCTCACATGTTAGCCATAGCATCCATGGGTCACTCTTAAGCAAATATGCCTTTCAATTGGGCCTTAGTAGCCCTTATATGTCTCATGGAGATCTATTCACCCATTTAGCACTTCATCAAGAAAATTAAGAACATAATATCACTTTCAAATACATTGGTCTAATCCATATGACCTCTAAGACATATTAAGGTGATTACTCCCACTAAAACACTTTTCTACTAAGCATAAATTGCTCAAACATTATTATATACAAATAACCACCATGAATGAACATATAGTCAACTTTTGAGGTCAATACTTTTGAATGTACAAACATTTAGACCTTATAACTAGTGTTTATAGATGCATTTTGGAGTCCTTTACAATTTTTATTTTTACTACATCAAGAAATTTGTCCTAGATCAAAATATATAACTAAAAAAAAATAGACCAATTTTCCCTCATTAATTTGAAAAATCAAATTCCAATGGTCATTGTTCAAACACTAAACATCGAGCACTTTAACCTTATCTCATGATACCAAATAAATTTGGACAAATATACACCATTGATATCCTCAGGAGTATCCTAGTCTTTAACTTAAAATTCTCACCATTAATCTTATGTCAGAGATCTCATGATTATGCCACTTGTCAACTCTATGTGCCTTCTACACATTTGACTCTTTAACTCAACCTACACCATCAATCTCTATCTATATAAACACCCATAAACTATTGATCTACTATCAACTCAATAAGATTGAGACACATATCACCAACACGTTTAATATTAGTAACCTTTGACAATTTGACTTTACATGCACCGTTGGATCATAATCTAGATGCTAAATGCTCACCATTAGATCTACTGACTAGTGACCTTAGACTTCAATTTAGTTAAAATTAATGATCTCTAGCCCATCATAGTCTACAAGAAAAGCTTTGAAGGTTTATAACTTGAGCTAGAAAACAATTCAAGAGTCCAGATCTTCAAGGTACCTTCTTTACACTATAGACAACATATCCATGAAAGCCTTTGACCTTGGTTAACTTTTTGAGTACTTGCATTAAATACACAAAATTGCTAGTTCATTCATATCTACATGATGTACAATGATGGTCTGGCTTCTCTTAAGCTATAAGATTCATGTTTCTTTTTCAAAAGGATCAAGTTACACACCATAACTTCACCAAGACATCTATAAATGCCTCATAACTTCTTCTTTGTCCTTACAAACCTATAAATGTGCCATATCTCTCCAAGCTATCAAACATAAATTATTTTTCATTCATGTATTAGAACCATATACTCTCTTTGACATCAATGATAATCAAACATCAATGACTATGCTCAATAGTATAAAGAGGTGGGGTAACATTTTTTGAATCCTTAGCATATTTTAAGATTTTTAGTAGATATTAAGGTAATTTATTTGGGTTATATTGCATTTGAGATCATGCATATATTACCTCAAGGGGTGTTTAAACCATGTGAATAGCATTAATATGGCCCATGAGACATCATTAAGTCATTATAAAGGGTAAAATATCTACAAATGGGATCATAGCTACCGTAATATCATTTTAGGTGGTTTTAGTTGTAAAAGAGGTTGTTTTAGAAGTCAAATGCCTTTCATTCACCAAAAAAGGGCCCACACACTTTAAAAGTGACTTTTTAGCTTCCCTCCATCCATACCTTTTGATTTGAAAGTATATTTGACTTCTCATCTCCCTCCTCTTTTCCTCTAATGGTTTTAAATATCTTAAACCTGAAAAAATGAAAATAAATGATGTTTTACAGGTGTTTTTAAGACTTTATGGACTTGTATAGTCAGGTTAGAGTTAGAGGAGGTCAAAAATATTATAGTGGATCCCTTGTAGACATAAAAGAGAAGAATCAATGCTCATATAGTGAAGATAAAGGCAAAAATGGAAGTAGGATATCCATCGAGCTCTTGGCAAGCTCATAAGGGCCAATTTGAGTTAGATGATATGATTTGTATAGGGGGAGTTAGAGAAAAAGCTCTTATCTAGAGTTAATGTCCCTAGTGGGATTGAAATTAGTGGCATTGTTTTGTAGATCAAATGCTTGGTCTTTATGAACAATCACTAAGAACCCCAGGTGGTCTTAATCCCTTTACAAACCCCATAATCTTAGTTACATGTAGATTTATGAAAATTTTAAGCTTATTATGATAAATTAAGCATGGGGAAAGGTCTATATAGGTATGATGGATGACCCAAACTCCTTTAAGTATGATCTCATGGCACTTATGGGGTTAGATCAACACCCAATCTCTTATGGTTGGTAGGTTATAGGTTTATGTGTAAGAATTTATATGTTTCATGAAGGAACATAGCACAAGGATGATCAATGAAAAGTTTCCATTATTAACCCATATTTCTCAAATAATTATCCTAATCATAATTTGGTCATAAAATATCTCCTTTAGGTTCCTCAATTCCCACCATGTGAAGGAAAGAGAAAATCTCCAAGCATGACTTAGTTGTTCTCATGATAACTTATCTCTAGGCTGAAAGTATATGAATGATGTAATATTTAGGTTGTAAGGGTGATTTAAGAATGTGAAGGATATCATATTTTAAAATAAATAAACTTCCACATGGCCCTCAAGACAAACACACATAAACTAATTCCAAGTCTATTTATAAGCTATTTAGCATAGTTTAAGGTTCTTAAGCATTATTCAAGGTTTTTGAGGACTCATAGGTTTTATTTTATCCCTCAAGATACTCTATCACTTGAATAGATCCATTACCTTGTTGGATACCTAGATGGGGGAGATTTAGATCTCAATGGGTGGTCTTAAATGGAGAGTATCAACCCACATAAGGTATCCCAAAAACATATGCTTTATAATGACTTCATCAAGCCATTTTCACCTCATATTGGGCTTTGTCTCACAAACTTAGAATTCCAAAACACTATAGTTTAGGTTTTCAATTTGATTTTCAATTTTGAAGGGAGATGGAAAATACTAGTTTATTAGAGGAGTAATTATGATGAGTAATGATATGCATAAGATCTTGAAGAATATAAGAACCTTGTTATTTCCAAAATTAGCTACGCTCATTTTGTGGACAACCCCTACAAAACTTGTCTATTTCATAATCTATACTCTAAGTTCATCATTCATGACAAGATTCTCTTGATCTCAAGTGAAGCTGACTGACATCCTGGGAAAGTTTACAACACTCCCTTATAATGATTTCTCAAAAATTTCAAAACCTGTTGTAGTCTTTATCTGATCAGAATGACAATTTTGATCATTTTTTAAGGCATTAGTAAATTTTATTTTCTCCATGCATAGGTGACATTTTTTGCCGCTCTTGCATATTTTTCATTTTTTCCATGCATAGATGGCATTTTTTGCCACCAATGCATGACTTACCCCTATCATATGTAAGGGTGGAAATTTTTTGTTTCCCAAGCAGAGATTTTCTAAAAATCTTGAAATTCATGTGGAATTTATGGCGATGCATGCTGAGTTGTTGAAACTTGATTTGAGGCATTTAAATTTCTATTTGATTGTCTTTTTGATCATTTTAAGTTTCCTAGGACTCCTCCTTGTAATCATTCGACTGTGTGAATGAGTAGGATTATGAATTCACTAAATATTGAGCTTAGGACTTCGAGATTGCCAGGTATGTTTTGGTTTTTAGTTTTACTTCTAGGTTTTTGTTAGGATTTTCTTTTTGGTTTTGATTTCTTTCTCATTTTTTTCTTTACCTGAGTGAGCCTTAGTGGCTTTTTCCACAAACCCTTCATGCGTGCCCTAGGTTACCTTGCATATCAAGTCAGTGTCTTGACCTGACTTTAGTTTACCCTCACCAAGTCTTGTTGAAAATCACCTCAAACTTCCTACTAAATCCAACCATTTGCATTGTCACCATTTTTTAACACTTGTAAGTTATAGCCAATGCTTTTAAACAAAGTGCAAAGGTGGTTAATTTTTCCACTAAAACATTCCTCCCATTTCTTTTAGGAGTGATTAATTCTACCACTTTAACAAAAAACTTGAAAATTCATGCTTTGTGCCTTGTCAGCATTTTTCACTACTTCCACATGCAACCACATGTGAGATCAGTAATTTTTTCCACCTTTGCATAAATACAAATTTTCTTTTACCTACAAGTTTAGTGATTTTTTCCGCTCATGCAAACATTCTCTCAAATTTCCTAAACTCTGGGATATTTTCAATTTTGCTTTTTTGAGCCTACTTTATTCTAGTTTTTCAACCTAATGACACTTTAGCCCTTTTAGGTGCACCATAGTCGTGATCATCGACATGCAGTTTTCCTAGATTGCCAGTATTTCCCTTAATTGCATGATTATGACTTTTGTTGTAGTTTATTCTATGGATCCTTCTCCATTGACATTGTTTTGATAAAAGCTCTTCTAGATGACTGAGTTTTCTCTGAAGAGGTTGAAGGCAATGAAGTATAAATATCAATTGGTGTCATTACTAATAGAGAATCTTACACGAAACTAAAGAGGTATTGACATATAAGAGTTAGGTGCTTAAAGAGTTGATAAGTGACCTCAAATCTTCAAGAAAACTCAATGAACAAAATGATGTCAGTCTTTTTCATAAATTGGAGGAGCTACCTTGCAAACTTACATCACAAGATAACCAATTCCTTTCAGTAGAAGAAATGAAATGGGAATTTGAAGGTATGTTATAGAAATAATTTGAAGATAAGACATTTTAAATAGCCTACGTGGATAATGTTTTTAATAATCAATTAACTCTGGATAATCTAAAAACCAAGTTAACTATTTATGCAAAATCAGTCACAACAGTAAGAGATGCCATGGTCAGAGCTATGATGATTTTCAAGAACACTGTTAGTCTAGACAGTATTAGGATGCAAACAACTTTCACTATGTACGATGCTCACATGAAGAAAGATGGGGATAAAAATTGAAACTATTTTTCCTTTGGTTTAAATTTTCACTTTTCAAATGTACTTTTACAACCGCTTTGACCATTTTTACATGTACTTTTTTTATATGTAATTACATGTAAAAATATAGGAAGTCCTAAGTCAAAAAGGACTCCTATCTTTGACTAGGTCAAAGTATTTAGGTTTTTC
Source organism: Torreya grandis (assembly GCA_037957365.1). Classification (NCBI taxonomy): domain Eukaryota; kingdom Viridiplantae; phylum Streptophyta; class Pinopsida; order Cupressales; family Taxaceae; genus Torreya; species Torreya grandis. The sequence goes on along the minus strand of JARHVA010003154.1, from coordinate 609,703 downwards.
CTAGAAAATTCTTCAAGGTCTCTCCCTATAAATAAAGAGGGCCTCTTTTATGTTTATGATCATCTTTCAGTTATTGAAAAAAAAATTCTACCCAAATTGAAAGGCATTTTGAGACTTTGAGCTCAGATTGTAAATTCAAGTTTTATCAAGTGAATGAGAAAGCAAGTGACCTTTCAAACTTTGTATTGGAATAACTTGTGTTGTGTAAGAAATTGTTCTTATATCCTTTTCCTAATATAATCTTATCTATTTGATTAAATAAGTAGAGTGAGTGAAAATAATCTGATAGATGTTCTGAAGTTGATTATGGAGACTTTATGCTACTATAATTGTCTTTAGTTTGTGTTTTAGTGTCTTAGAACAAAGGATATTGGAAAGGCTTTGAACTAATTTTATATTTTGTGATCATATACTTTATTGTAGTTTTTAGTGAAGAATTTGGGCTGCACCTCATCCTACTGTGATATAAGTTATAAATCAGCAAGAGAAGCAATGATAGGCTTTGTGCTCTCATGAGTTTCTTATGAATTCAGTTAATATCAAGAAAACATTCCTTTACTTTATAAACATCATTTCTAAAAAAAGAGAAATGGATGATATGATCTCACCCCTGAGTTAATATTTAGTTTAAATTAATTTTGTGATAGTGTTTAGGGAACCTCCCCTTGCTGAGAGGAGAGATTTATCTCATTACACTTTGGTTGATATAACTATTTTGTCTTCAGTTAGTTGATGACAAAATATTCACCCAACAGTTTTTTAGCAACTCTGCTAGAGAAGAACATGTAATTTAAAGCCTCAAGCTTTGAGTTGAAGCATTTTCAATTCTTTTTTATTCTACACTCTGGTAGATTCATGGTATGCATGAATCTAGAGAGCTCAAGGTATTATTGATCATATATTTGAATTGATATAACAAAATAATTTTGATCTCTTGCCTCTACAATCTCACCTTCAGTGAACCAAGAGTTTTCCTCCTACCAATGCTAGATCTTCAATACTAAGTAAAGCTCTTAGTCTTAGTGCTAGTAGAGTTTTATCTATTCATACTCCACAAAGGTTTTTTTATCTCTCCTTTTACTCATCATATCATGGTAGCCCAAGGACCTTGAGGTAACACTTTTGGCCCTCTAAATCTAACCCTACCTCTACATGAGTTACCTCATAGTTTGAGAAAGAATTTTTCCAAGTTCTATGGTGATGGGAAAGTTTACCTTGATGAGCATATTACAAATTTCTACATATCTTGTTGTGTGATAAGCATTGAATATGAAGATATAGCAGTAAGAATTTTTTTAGAAACACTACAAGGTGTTGTAGATTGGTTTTATTTATCATCTTCAAGCTCAGACTATAACCGATTGGAACACTCTTAAGACCAAGTTTGAGGCTAAGTTCAAACTCATAGAAGATGCACATGCCTTATTGGCTCAGCTTACACAAATAAAGAAGGAGCCTTATGATCCTATGAGAGACTTCATCACTAAATTCAATAAGTTGAGAAACAGGATTTTTGCAATTACTCAGCAAACACTAAAAAATTTTAAGTGCTTCTTTATCAATTCTCAACTTCTTGAAGTGAGTTTTTTGTTAAGGCAGGCTAGCCCTATAGATATTTCTATAGCTCAAATTTTAGCTACCAAAGTTTAAGATGATCTTATCCTTGTAGGTAAGATAAGAAAAAATTCTAACAAAAATAGATTTTCCTCTTCTACTAAAAATTCTTTCACAAGCACCACTGATCCTATGGTGAAAAAGTTAGCAAATGCATTGCTAGCTCTGAAAAGGCAAATGTCCCAAGGTATGTCTACTCCTTCTTATCGGGATATACCAAGAAAGATATTTCCTAACAATTCATATCAAGGCAATGCTTTCAGAAATCAAGGGCAATCCAATCATCTTCATACCACATAGGGGAAGCTTGCCATTGAAGTAGCACCAGTCAACTCAGTAGTTAGTTATTATGAAACTGAACATGATCATTCTTTCCAACCTAAGTTAGACCAAGAAAATAATGCTAATATCTTTGTAGAAGTAGAAGAAGAATTAGCTGGTGACTCCTCTATTGGTTTTCTGAATTACCAAGATGAAGCTAAAAAAAGAGAGGTGTATGATGGAGCATATGCTATTTCTACTAGGTCCCAAAATTAGTCAACTCAACAAGTTGATAAGGTAAAAATAGGAGAAGAACCTCAACCAGTGATCTCAATTGCTAAATTGGGAACTTCATTGCCTTTCCAATCAAAGGAACTAGTGGTAAATAAGCAAGTAAGTACCTCAAACAATCCTGTACCTTCTACTTCTATTCCTCAAACTAGTACCACATCAAATAAAAATCAAAATGATGGAATTCCTTCCTTTATTTCTAGTTCATTCTAGTTATTTGACATAATTGATCATGCTAGGAAGACCAAGATCTAAATGTCTAAAGTTTAGTTCTTACAAGATAATCTTGAATAGTTTGATAGCTTGGTTGAATACATCAAAACAAAACCATCCCTATAGGACAAGATTTTCTAAAAGTGACCTAGGATCCCCCAAATAACAAACCCACCCAAAATAATATTGTCACTACTCCTCTTGCTACCTCTATAAAAATATAACTTTTCTATATTTCTCTATTAATAAATGGTCATAAGTTGAACAATTGTATAATAGACTATGGAGCCTTTGATAATGTTATACCAGCTAAGGTAGTAGATTCTCTCAGCTTTACCTTAACTAAGACTTTTAAGAGATGATTCTCCATGGAAAACAAGAAAGTACCACTTTTGGGTCAAATAAAAAATGCCCAATTTGTAATTGTGGCTTTTTCAGACAAGAGGATTAAGATGACAGTCTTAGTGGCTGATGTTTCAGCTTCTTATGGCATTCTACTTAGACATAATTTTTTCAAGAATGTAGGTGGAGAGTTGAACATGGATCTATCTAAAGCTAGGATACCTATTAAAGGTGTCATGAAAAAATTACTTCATGAGAAAGAGTCAAAATATATTGTTACCCAAAGGTCAAACCTCGAAGCTCAAATTTGGTTTGAATCCTCGAGAATGGGTAATTATTTTTTATCCATTGAAGAGGTTTTTAATTTATCAGATGAAAGTTCATTAGGTGACAATTCAGATAATTTAGACAAAAAATCAAAAGAATTTTTAGAGAAAATTTCAGGTAAAAAGAAATCTTCCCTCACTAATGAAGAGGAATATTTAAGAAGATCAAATTCTAATGAGGTTTGGATTTTATAATTTAATGGAAACTGCTCCTCTACTGGTTTTAGATCTAGAATTATTTTGATATCTCCACAAGGAGATCTTTTACCTTGCTCACATAAGTTACAATTTAACAAAACCAACAACACTACCCAATATGAATCATTGTTGCTTGGATTGAAAGCTACTCGTGTTAGAGGTGTTAAAATTCTTCATGCCCGAGGAAATGCTGAATTGGTGGTTTATCAAGTAAGAAATTTGTATAAAAATAAAAATGAAAGATTGTGACATTCTCACAATTGTGTATGGGATTGCCTTGAAAGTTTTGATGCTTTCAATATTTCTATGGTGCTAAGAGAGTTTAATGATCGTGCAGATTCATTAGTTGTCTCCGTAACTCTCATGGTTCTTCATAAAATTTTTAAAGGGAATAAATACACTATTGACTTGGTATTTTGACCAAGTGTACCTGATAATGCTGACCATTGGTAGGTGTTTAATTTTGATAACCAAATTATTTCTTTTCTCAAAAAGATAGATAGCTTTGAGGAGCTCTATTTTGAAGGTAGTGAATCTCTACAATGGGAATCAGTTCTTGAAGTAGATTCAAAAATTGGTGAAGAGTTTCTTCAACTAAAAGGAATAAAATTCCAAAAGATTTGGTTTCTCTTGAAAAGCTATTTGATAGGCATTAAAGATATATCAAGCAACAATAACAAATGGATTCAAGTTCTGTTATGGAGTTCAATCAAGTGAATTTGAGTTCTGAAGAAGATCCCAAAATGGTCAACATCAGGAAATGTTGCACTACTCATGAAAAGTTTAAATTCATTACTCTTCTTCATCATTAAATTGATGTTTTGGCATATTCTTATGATGATTTTAAATCCTTTAAGTCTAAATAAATTCAACATAAAATTCCTCTTAAAGCTGGGTCATTACCTCATAAGCAGAAACAAAGGTAATACAATCTCAAAATATCAGGTACTATCCTTTCCAAGATTTAGAAGATGTTGAATGCAAGAATAAATTTTCCAATTCATCATTCCACTTGGATCATGAACATAGTTCTTATAAGAAAAAAATAGAGAAATTTATATTTATGTTGATTTCAGGAATCTCAATCAATCTTTAAAGGATAACTACCCTCTACCCATCATGGATCAAGTATTTCAAATAGTAACTAGCTCATAAATTTTATCTACGTTAGATAGTTTTTTTTGGGTATAATCAAGTGGAAGTTAATGAAGCAGATCAATATAAAACTACTTTCACTATACCTTGGGGCACATTTACATATCACAGAATGTCTTTTGGTCTGATTAATACTGGCACCACATTCTAAAGAGAAATGGACCTTGACTTCAGAGATGAAATAGGGAAGTTTATTGTAGTGTATCTTGATGACTTGACCATTTTCTCTAAATATCATCTTGATCATGTGCATTATTTATAACAAGTGCTGGAACACTGTCATCAAAATAGTATTTCTCTCAATCTTAAGAAGTCAATTTTTGGGGTAATAGAAGGTAAATTTTTTAGTCACATTATATCCTAAGAAGGAAAAAAAAAATTGACTCAGAAAGATTCAAATCTATTTAAAATCTTACTCTACCTACTAGTAAGACTGCAGTTCATTCCTTCTTTAGAAAAATGAACTTTTTGCAAAGATTCATTCCTAAATTTTTAGAGAAAACTTGCCACATTGTTGACATGATGAAGGGTAAGGCTACTTTCCATTAGACTACAGAAGGCAAAGTGGCATTTGAAGATATCAAGAAGTCTATTGCTCATGCTCCAATCCTAGTTTGCCTAGACTATACCAAAGATTTCATAGTATATAGCTATGCTTTTGAACATACACTTTCAACCATTTTATCTCAGTAAAATGAAGAAGGTGTGGAATCTCCCATATCATTTATGAGTTTTCCTCTCAAATTTCATGAATTAAAATATTCAAACATGGAGAAGAATGCTTATGCCATGGTTAAGGTGGTAAAATATTTTTGATTCTATATCCTGAATTCACATACTATTGTTCTGGTGCCTAATACAACAATAAAGTCTATTTTAACTCAACAAGAGTTTGGTAATAAAAGGGTAAATTGGATTGATAAAATTCAAGAGTTTGATCTTGATATCAAACCTACTAATATTTTGTGGGGAAAAGGTCTCTATCAATTGATTACTGATAATCTACCAAAAAAATAGGACACGAAGAAGCAGAAGTTGAGGACATGCCAACAGTTATTTTTGTCACTAATATTGATGAGTGGTATTCTAATATCACTTATTTTCTTACCTATGGTGATTGTCCTACCCATCTATCTTATAAGAAAAAAAAACTTTTAAGTTTAAATCTACTAACTACATCTTATGGGATAATGGTTTGTACAAAAGAAGCCTTGATGGAGTATTTTTTTGTTACATAGATAAATCACAATAAATTAAACTTTTGGAGTCTTTCCATAATTTGGCTTATGGAGGATATTTTTCTACACCCATAACAAATCACAAGATTCTATGAGCTAGATACTATTGGCCTACACTATTTCAAGATGTGTACAATTAGGTATGTAGGTGTGAGTTGTATCAATAGTTCATTGAAAAACATAAGTTGGCCACATTACTTCTCAAACCAGTGGTGATTGAAGAACCTTTTCAACAATGGGGTATTGAATTCATTGGCATCGTGAACCTATCTTCAAGTGCTAGATATGACTATGTTCTCACCATAATAGACTAATTTACCAAGTGGGTGGAAGCCATTCCAGTTAAGCATGCTACTTCGGAAGTGGTATGTAATTTCCTCAAGGAAAATATTATTTCTCAATTTGGAGTTTCAAAAAAGATTATAATAGATAATGCTACTTGTTTTTATTCTCATGAGATTACTAAATTTTTCTAAAATTATGAGATTATTCTTTCCCACTCCTTAGAATATTATCTGCTAAGAAATGGTCACGCATAGTCAAACAACAAGAATCTAGTTACTATTATTCAGAAACTGGTCGATGACAATCAGAGAACTTGGCATAAAGCATTATTTTATGCTTTATGGGTAGATATTATTACACCTAAGAGGATAATAGGTATGTCACCATTTCAACTTCTATATGGTTTGAATGCGGAGATACCAATTACCTTGGAACTACCAGCACTAAAGTTGGTAAAGGTAGTCGAAGATTAAATTTTTGAAAATTTTATTGATAAAAGGATCATATACCTAATTTAATTAGAATAGAAACAAACTATGGTAGTAGACTATATTATTGAATATCAAAATCATGTAAAGAAACTCTTTGATAAGAAAGCAAGGATTCATGAGTTTCAGATTGGAGATCAAGTTTTGTTGTGGGACAAGAGGAGAGAACCAAAAGGAATGCATGGAAAATTTGACTCCTTGTGGAGAGGTCTATTCACCATTCATCAATTATATGGTGAAAATAGTTTCTTTTTAGAATATCAAAATGAAACACCATTCTCACTACCTCACAATGGGCAACATTTGAAACACTTCAATCCTTGAAGTATCAGATAAGTTCATTTGTATAGTTTTATGTTTTTATTTATATTTTTGTTTAGTTATTTGTGTCTTTTTCTTGTTGGTAGCTTGACTCCATGGCCCAATGGCATGGATGAAGGCACTTAGAGATTGGATTCTACTTCCTTCAATTTTTTTAAAGATTAATCGATAGAAGTTCCCCAACTAGAGCCAACTGTTATTCCCAAAATTAGCTATGCTCATTTTGTGGACAACCCCTATAAAATTTGTTTGTTTCATAATCTATAATCTAAGTTCATCATTCGAGACAAGATTCTCTTGATCTCAAGTGAAGCTTACTGACATCTTTGGAAATTTTACAACACTCCATCATGATTTCTCTAAAATCATGAAACCCATTGTAGTCTTTATCTGATTAGAATGATTACTTTGATCATTTTTAAGGCATTAGTAAATTTTATTTTCTCCATGCATAGGTAGCATTTTTTGCCACTCTTGCATTTTTTTCATTTTTTCCATGCATAGGTGGCATTTTTTGCCACCAATGCATGGATTACCCCTGTCATATGCAAGGGTAGTGATTTTTTACCACCCAAGCAGAGATTTTCTAAAAAACTTGAAATTTGTGTGGCATTTATGGTCATGCACGTTGAGTTGTTAAAAATTGATTTGGGGCATTTAAATTTCTATTTTATTGTCTTTTTTATCATTTTAAGTTTCCTAAGACTCCTCCCTACAATCATTCAACTATGAAAATAAGTAGAATTATAAATTCACTAACTGCCGAGCTTAGGACTTCAAGATTATCAAGTAAGTTTTGGTTTTTAGTTTTACTTCTAGATTTTTGTTAGGATTTTATTTTTAGTTTTTCTCTCTTTCTTATTTTTTTCTTTACTTGAGTGAGCCTTAGTGTTTTTTTCCACCAACCTTTTGTACGTGCCCTATGTTACCTTGCATATCGAGTCAATATCTTAACCCAACTTTGGTTTACCCTTGCCAAGTCTTGTTGAAAATCACCTTAAACTTCCTACTGAATCCAACCATTTGCATTGTTGCCATTTTTTTATACTTGAAAATTATAGCCAACATTTTAAAACAAAATGAAAAGGTAGAAAATTTTGCCGCTAAAACATTCCTCCCATTTCCTGCAAGAGCAATTAATTCTGCTACTTTAACAAAAAACTTGAAAATTCATGCTTTATGCCTTGTCGACATTTTTTGCCACTTCCACATGCAACCACATGAGAGAATGGTAATTTTCACCACCTCTTCATAAATACAAATTTTATTTTACCTGCAAGGTCGATGATTTTTTCCACCCATGCAAATATTCTCTCAAAGTTTCTAAACTCTAGGATATTTTTAATTTTGCTTTTTTGAGCCCACTTTCCTCTAGTTTTTTGGCCTACTCACACTTTATCCCTTTCAAGCACACCCCCATAGTCATGATCATTGACATGTAGTTCTCTTAGATTGCCAGTATTTCCCATAATTACATGATTATGACTTTTATTGCAATTTTTTATGTGGATCCTTCTTCATCGACATTCTTTTGATAAAAGCTCTTCCAGATGACTAAATTTTCTCCAAAGAGGTTGAAGGTAGTGAAGTATAAATATCAATTAAAGTCATTACTAATAGAGACTCTTACACTGAAACTAAAGAGGTATTGACATATAAGAGTTAGGTGCTTAAAGAGTTGATCAGTGACCTTGAATCTTCAATGAAACTTAGTGAATAAAATGATGTTAGTCTTTTACATAAATTAGAGGAGCTACCTTGCAAACTTACATCATAAAATAAACAATTCTTTTTAGTAGAAGAAATGATTTAGGAATTTGAAGGTATGTTCCAGAAAGAATTTGAAGATAAGACATTTTTAATAGCCTCTGTGGACAATATTTTGGATAATCAGTTAACTCTAGATAATCTAAAAACTAGGTTAATTAGTCATGTAAAATCAATCACAAAAATAAGATATTCCATGGTCAGAACTAAGATTATTTTTAAGAACATTGTTAGTCCAGACAGTATTGGGATGCAAACAGATTTCACTATGTATGATGCTCACATGAATAAAGATGGGGATACACATTGAAATTATTTTTCCTTGGTTTAAACTTCCACTTTTTAGATGTAATTTTACAACTACTTTGGACATTTTTACATGTCTTTTTTCATATGTAATTACATGTAAAAATATAGGAAGTCCTAAGTCAAAAAGGACTCCTATCTTTGACTAGGTCAAAGTATTTAAGTTTTTCTTAAAAAATTCCTCAAGGTCTCTCCTTATAAATAAAGAGGGCCTCTTTTATGTTCATGATCATCTTTTGAATTATTGGAAAAAAAATATGCCCAAAGTGAAAGGCATTTTGAGACTTTGAGCTCAAATTGTAAATTCAAGTTTTATCAAGTGAATGAGAAAGCAAGTGACCTTTCAAACTTTGTATTGGAATAACTTGTACTATGTAGGAAATTGTTATTATGTCCTTTTCCTAATACAATCTTATCTATTTGATTAAATAAGTAGAGTGAGTGAAAATAATCTGGAAGATGTTCTGAAGTTGATTTGGAGACTTTGTGCTACTATAATTGTCTTTAGTTTGTGTTTTAGTGTCTTAGAACAAAGGATATTGGAAATTATTTGAGCTACTTTTATCTTTTGTGATCATATACTTTTTTGTAGTTTTCGGTGAAGACTTTCAGCTGCACCTCATTCTACTGTGATATAAGTTATAAATCAGCAAGAGAAGCAATGATAGGCTTTATGCTCTCATGGGTTTCTTGTGAATTTAGTTAATATCAAGAAAGTTTTCCTTTACTTTGTAAACATAATTTATAAAAAAGAGAAATGGATGATATGATCTCACCCCTAAGTTAATATTTAGTTTAAATTAAGTTTGTGATAGTTTATAGGGAACCTCCCCTTGCTGAGAGGAGAGATTTATCTCATTACACTATGGCTGATATAACCATTTTGTCTTCAGTTAGTTGATGAAAAAATATTCACCCAAAAAACCTATTCACACAAAAAATGATCACCTACAAGTGAATCTTAAGTTTGAGATGTCACATTGGCATGAGTATAGAACTCTCAAAAGGATTCATATCTTGTGAAGTAGATACAAATATTAAGTTTTCATAAACCTAATAAAACACACCCACAGTAGGGGATAGAAAGAAAAAAGATGATAAAGGAATGTGATGAATATATTACCACTCTAAGGTTGTAGTGAGGACCCTAAATGATCACTTACATGCAGCTCATATTGTCCTCAAGCTTGAGGAGAGAATATCATGCATAATTTTAAGCTTAGAAATTACATGAATGTAAAAAGTGTTGTAAATAACTTGAGTATATAAATATATAAAGATAAAATTAAATAAGAGATGGTAAATAATAACTCATTATGACCCTATCGATATAGTCCATAGCACCTACAAGACTATATAGTCTCTTAAATTGGTTTTGAACTAAGAGATAAAGGCCTACTTAGTTTAAGAATAAGGAAGTCACATAAAATCAGACTATATAAAAATGATATTTTAAGGATCTATCATAATCCCCATGTGATCATATCAGTCAGTGAGAAAAGGTATCAAGGTTGAGGGGCCTATTTAGGTCTATTGAGTTTATAGACTCACACATAACCTATGTATGTGGTTATAAAGTGTGTTTGATTATAAATTATGAGAGAGGACCAAGTATAAGAAGGTGCTGATAGATATAGGGTGAATTTCATAAGGGTTTAAACTTCCTTGGTAGTGAGGAAAGAAGGAAACAAAGTTGATCAGGTAAATGCCATCAACTGGGTTAAGAACCTAATATAGGCTAGTGATGGCCATAACAGGCCTAAAGGAGAAAATGACAAAGACAGAGGTCTAGGCCACCATGAGACTATGTAAGAGGTTGTATTTGAGTATAAAAGGATGATTATAAGGATTTTAAGTCACCAAAAGTACCTATAGGTGTTCTTGTGCCTTAAAGATCAGTTTATTCCTATAAGGCCTAAAACCCTATATAAACCCTCAAACCTACAACTCCAATCTTATGTAAAAATGAGTTCCTTAGGAAGATGTAAGTATAGGATATTGGATGTTGATGGTAAATGTCTTGAGATAGGTGTCATAGGTAGGAGAAGAAAAGAGAATGCCAATTTGTCATAAAAACCTTCCTCGATCTCTCTTATCATAGTCTACCAAACTCGAGATACAAGTTTGAATGCTCACATATTGTAGGAAGAAGTGCATGGGGCCCAATTATCTTAGGGGAAGTTGAGGATCCATATCTACTTTCCATCCATGGTGGATAGATCTATATTCAAGAGTGCAACTTTATGGATAATCCTTAAGATTGTGGGCATGTCCAAACTGCCATAGAGAAACCTGAAGGATACCAACCTTTGCTCATATCTCATTATACAAGATGCATGGTACCAAGATATATTAAAGATATTTTAGTGGTTATATTTAATCAATATTCATGGATTTAAGTTTTCAATCCAAGGCTTATAATTTATGAACCATCATTAAGATGGTAGGCCACTCCAAACCCTCCAAAACCATCATGGAAAACCCAATGGTCAAAAAGCTATTCCTAATGAGTCTAATGGACATTAAAAATTTAAAACATAATAAGGACACATATGTGATCAAGTAATTTCAATCCAGAGAGAAGGTTAATATGGTGTTAGTTCCAAAAATAATGAAATAAACACACTAAACAAGCTAACATCTCTAGGCCTAGATCATGTGGAGGGGAGCTTAGTGAACAAACCAAATGAAGACACAATTAAAATGCAAAGACATGACAATTTTCCTTACCTTCCTTTATTTCTCCAAGATATTTATTCATGATATTGCTTTAATTATTCTCAAAAGGTCTTCATCAATGGGGTTTGGTTATCTACATCTCCTCTTAGCACCATGGTTGAATTGATGGCTTGACTTGATTTTGACATTATAACACTATGCATTTGCTTCATGAAATTAAATCCCAACATTAAAACTCTAATATGTTCTAAGATATCTAAATGAATAGCTCTAATCTTATTTTTATAGGCTTTAAATTGACTTATAATGGGTTAAATCCTAACCTTTGTTGGCTTATCTAACCCTAATAAGGTTAATAGGTGTCCAAAATCTCATGATTATCATGAATAGGTGTGGTTTGAGATATTTTGCATTTGGACAACTCATAAAAGGTAATGATTATCTTTTAACATGATCTTGATATTTGAATTCTCCTTTTCAATAATTGATTTATTTTCTCATGGATGAATTTAATTAGGATTAGGATTGAGATTTTCAAGTTAATTAAGATTTGTTAAGGATTTAAAAATTTGTGAAAGATTTTGATTTATTCAATGTGCATTTACCCAATTTAATTAATTTATGGGCCAACTTGATTTATTTGTATGGTTATGAAGCTAAATTTGAGACTCTTAAATATTCTTAGGCTATATTTTTAGAGGCTGGTAATAATTATTCTAAATTCAGGTATGGAACCATTGGTGGCCAATTTTAGGTGTTTATAGTTTGCCCCTATTTGGGAAGGCATTGAAAGCTATAACTATAGTAATATCTTCTCAAATAATAAAATGTTATGTGTTATTATGACTTAAATGGTAATGAATAAACTATAGGGTGCCATATCAAGGGAGCAATTGAAAAAAGTGGTGGCAAATGGTTACTCAAAAGAAAGAATCAAGATGAGGGGAACAAAAAAATGAAGATGATGGGGTGAGAACACAATTATTTGGCCAAAGTTAGTCAAAATAATTGAGAATACAGGTGTGATAATTTACAATGGTTTGCCCAAAGGTGGTTATAAGCATTATAACGTAATAGTGGAAATGTGGTATGATAACATAATGATTTACCCACATGTGGTTATAATCATTGAGAAGATGGAGTTATTCTAGATAGGGTAGACAAATAGGATAACAACATGCCCTGAGTAGGTAGAAGAAAGTAGATGATTAGAATTGATGACAACATAATGATTTACCCAAAGGTAGTTATAATCATTAAGAATGTAAGTGGGATAATGTACAATGGTTTGCCCAAAGGTGATTATAACCATTAGACCCTAATTATGGAAAACATGATTGATAAATGATTATTGAAAACATGATAATGACAAATTAATAGAGAGGATATAGATGAATTGGATAACCTGCTAGTAGGGAGATGCTCATATAAACTAATAAATGTTGAAATTATTTCATTTTTTAATTACTCTATTAGAGATATGATTGGGATTGTTGCTAGTGCTGGTGCTAAGGAGATGTTGTTGATGCCATTGATGGTGTAGACCTTTCAAATCTAATTTTTGTTATAGCATGTGATGGTAGGAATAATGATAGAACACCATGAGGAACTGGCCAAAATATGCATAAGGACTAACTCCTGATCCAATACTCAAGGTAAAACAATTCATCAGTAATAAAAACCATGATGATAATGTTGAAATATGAATATGGATGGATTCAAGACTAATGTGTGCAAGGAATCACCTAATGAACACACATAGATTGAATCAAGGCAACCCTACTTAAATAAAATAAATAGGCACATAAAAAACATACAAAGAAAAAAATAAAGAAATAAACAATAGTTAGTCCTAATGTTAGTAAAAACAATGTGTCAAAAATTTCCCCTAGAAAATAGGTGATAACTTAACAAACAAACATGATTGGGGAATAGAAGAAAAGAAATGGGGTGGCCGAGATGTATCTATATGCACTAGGCAAGTGGATGATACCTACATAATTCCATGGATTATATATCCAATAAAAACTTCAAGCCAAATGTAGTTCTCCCAGGAAATGGGAAGAAGATGATGATAAGATGAACACATGATGGATGTGATAGAATAATAGGAATGAACTCAAAAAATGGTGAGAGTGTGGGATAAAAGGATAAAAAATATGAAGAAACTAAGTGACAAGTGTTTTCTTGTGACTTGGTAAGGGTTCCTAAAATCCTTAGGGCAAAGAAGTGGCTAACATTTTTGTTTTTTTCTAAATAAATTTTCAAATGTTTTTGGAATTTTATAGGTATCTCAACTCGATCAAGAATGATGAGATACTAAATATTCCAATCTCACAAAATGGTGAGCCCATAAAAAACTTGAAATGGATACTCATAAAATGGTGAGAGCGTATGGATAAGGGGACTAAACTGACCTCAACAAATATTGAGCACAACCCATGTAGTCCTGAAATGGCTCTAGATCACAATAGTTCCACCTTATAATGGAGGAATCTGACTAGTGTAGTAGCCAATTCAAAAAAAAAGACATAGTTGGTGTGATTACGTAGTATGAAATATGAATGTCTAATTATTATGTCAAGGCATAATAAACAAATGTTTCACTTAGTTTTCCCATAGGTGGTTATAACTAGGATACAATAAATCAAATCAATGATACTAATTCTCCCATAGGTAGTTATAATTATTAGCAAGACTAGTGAGACACTAATTTTACCTTATAGGTGGATATAATTAGGATCAAATAAAAAAACATGATAAAAAGGGAAAAATAAATGAAGGATAAAATTTCCAAAACTTCTGTCTTACTGATCCAAAATATTGCCTCTATTTGGAATGATTAAAACAACTACTGAAACTGATCTAATTCGTTGTACTATAAATGTAAAACTAATGGATGAACCAAGGTAAAATGGGCTAGGTGGGGAGTGTTGAAAACATGTTAAGTTGATAGGATTGAATGGTAGAATTGATAAGTGATAGGCAACACGATAGGTTGATCAATTGATAGGATGGTATAATGGTATGTCACAAAAAAGAATATTAGTAATATGGTAAAACTTGAAATGGTCCTCATAGACAATATAACATATCATTCAAGAATAATACCACTTGAGGTTTATAATGTTCATAGGCTCATCAAGTTCATCCCCATCTAGTGTGGCAAGCATGTATGATCCTATGTCATAGCCTACAATAATGATGAAATGACCTACCTAGTTGGGTTTGAACTTGACTTTATATGCTTCTTTTTGGTTGTGGTATTATTTTGGTTATCTTTTAGGACAAGATCACCAAGTTAAAATTATCCAAGTTCCATGCACTAATTTTATTGGACACGAAGTCAATTCTGATATGCTTATAGATTATTCACTATGTCCATGAATTTATCATCAAGTAACTCCATATCTTGTAGGTGAGAAACTGAATAGTCATTATCATCTATAACATGTTTGAAAGAGATGTGTAATGAGGGTAACTTGACCTCAATGGGAAAAAAGGATTTAGTAACATAAACAAGTGAGTATGGAGTGGCTCTTATGGGTGTGTGGTGATTGGTATGGTATTCCCAAAGGGAACAAAATATTTGAATGTGCCAATCATGATTGACATCATTAACAATCTTTTTCAGGATGTTAACAATGGCTTTGTTTGATGGTTTAGCTTAGTTATTACCGTGAGGGTAATATGACATGGAGAAATGGTGTGTGATTTTATATTTGGCACATAGATTTCAACATACTTATTCTTGAATGATCCTCTATTATTAGATATAATTTTGGAAGGGATACCATAGCAATAGATGAGATGGTTGAAAATGAATTTGGAAATTTGATTCCTAGTCATGTAAGTGAGGGGTATAGATCCACTTAGTGAAATATTGTGTGGTAGTAAGGATGTTTTTATAGACATATGATGAGGTGGGGTTTATCTTCCTAATGAGATTGAGGCCCCATGTAGAAAATGGCCACGGTGTCAATATTGGTTTGAAAGTCTTGGTTGGGGCATGAATTAGATTGACATGTCATTGACATTTATCACATATTTTAACATATGCAACTATATTTGCATCCATTATTATCCAATAGTACCTAGTACATAAGATATTTTTGGATAGGATTGCCTCATTAGTATGGGTTCCACATACTCCTTCATGAACTTCTTATAATTCTAGTAGAGATTCTATTGAAGGTAAACAATGAAGCAAAGTTCCATCAAAACTATGGTGGTATAGGGTTGGTCTGAGTAAGGTATAATGGTGGGCATTATGGATGAAGGCTTTGGTTTTTTTTCAAGATAATTCTAGTGGTAAAACATGGTTATGTAAATAAACATGTAGGTCTAAATATCAAGTAGAGCTGGGACCACCAATATAGTAGATCATTATGATGGTTGATGGTTCATGAGCTAGCACTATAAGATTTTTAATGAAAAAATAGTATTCTTTAGCTATGTCTATATGTCAAATGAGTGACCCAATGGTATCCATTGCATATTATATTTTGTTGCTTGCCCTTGGTATATGTTCAAATTCAATGTCAATACTTTGTTATTTGAGAGTGTTAACCATGGAATTATAGGGAACTAATTGTCATCTTTGGTATGAAAGTGGTTTATAACTAGATTGATGATTAACTATGAATCACAATAAACCTTTAAATGATGTATGTTCCACTATACTTCCTATCAAATCCATGCCATGAGTCTTTCATAGTCAGCCATGTTATTGGTAAAAGGAAAACTAATTTTGAATGACTTAGGGATTAAATCCCCCTATGGAGTGATAAAAAAAAGTCTTGCCCTTGATCCATGTGATGTAAATGATCCATAAAAATATAGCTTCCAATGCTTCTCCTCAAGTAGTGTTTTAATGATGGTCATCATGGATTCATCAAGAAATTGGAATGTGAGTGGTTGTATGTCTGCAAGGGGTGTTTTAACAAGTTGATCTATAAGAACTTCCCCTTGATGTCTTTTTGGTTCACATACTCTATCTCAAACTTGCTAAGAAGCATGATCAATTTGGCCATGAAACTTTGTAAAGATATTTTAGATAGTAGATACTTGAGCATATATAATTTTGAAATGACCATGGACTTATTGTTCAACATATTATATCATAGTTTATAAGCTATGAAGACCATAGGTAAACATATTTTTTTAATGGGCATATAGATGTACTCATACTCTACTAGTGTATGACTTAGATAGTACACTGCATCCTTTTTTTTTTATTATTGTGTTGAGATAGGAGTGACCCTTGGGCTTGATCTATTGCTGATAGATATGAAAATAATGGTTTCCCTATCATAAGAGGTAATAAAATTGATGGATTTTCCAGATATTCCTTTAACTATTGAAAATATTTTTGATAATTATCATCCCAAAGAAATGTTACACCCTTATTCATTAGGTGTGTAAATGGATGACACTTATCAACCAATTAAGATATGAAACATCTGATGGATTAGATTTTACCTTGTAAACTATAGAGATACTTTAAATTAGTTATTGGTGGCATCTCTATTGTCTTATACTTCAATAATATCAACTTCAATACCTCGATGAGACATAATAAATCCAAGAAATTTTCTTGAAGCAACTCCAAAAAAACATTTCTTGGGTTTGAGTCTAGCTTTATATTCATGTAGTCACTCAAATATCCTCCTCAATACTATTGGATGATCGACCCTGGACTTTGATTTGCCTAGTATGTCATTGACATAGTCATCAAAAATTTCATGCATCATATCATGAAATATGACTATCATTGGTCTTTTATAGGTTGCCCCTACATTCTTAAGACCAAATGGAATAACCTAATAACATAATGTTCCCCATAGAGTGGTGAATGTTATTTTGTGTTGGTCTTCTAGAATGTTTATAATCTAATTATAGCCTAAGAAACCATCCATTAGTGAAAGTATCTCATAACCTACTATGGAGTCAACAATCATGTCAATTTTTGGCAATGAAAAGTCATCCTCAGGGAAAGCTTTATTAATATCCCTAAAATTAGTGTAGATCTGATTCCTTCTAGATTTTTACTAACTAGAGCTACATTGGAAATCCATTTAGAATAGTCAATTGGCCTAATACATCTCATTTTTAAGAGCTTCTCCAACTCTTTTTTATCAATATATCAATGTAAGCATGCATTTTACATAATTTCTAATTTACTAGTTTGGCATCAAGATGTACTACAAGGTGGTGAACAACCAAGGTAGGGTCTAAACCAGTCATATCAAAATAGGCCCATGTAAATATATCTATAAATTAACTCAAAAGGATTGTAATGACTTCACGCTCCTCTTTAGTGATGGATGCACCTAATTTATTCCACTTTGGGTTATCTAGAGATCCTATGTTTACCTCTATTGTGTCTTCCATGAGAAGGGTCAAACTATCTTCAAGAATAGTGGGTAAAGATTTGAACTATTTGGCTATGTTAGAGTCCTATGTTAGGATTTGTTCTTCAAGTTCTCTAAGGCATGATGAATTAGAATCCCCCAAGGGGAAATATGGACATTTAACAAATGTTATTGGAAACTCATGAATGATGTGATCAAATTCTCATTATTCTTTAAGACTAAAGTCACATTATTAGATAGTTTTGTCGGCATTGGTATCCTAAATGATTTGATCAAAAGCTTGTTTTTATTCAAGACTAAACTTGTACTCATGGACAAGTTTATAATTGGTAGGATCTTAGTCTAAATTTGATGAAG
This sequence comes from Torreya grandis, assembly GCA_037957365.1. Taxonomy (NCBI): domain Eukaryota; kingdom Viridiplantae; phylum Streptophyta; class Pinopsida; order Cupressales; family Taxaceae; genus Torreya; species Torreya grandis. The sequence continues at coordinate 591,488 of JARHVA010003154.1, read as the reverse complement.
GATGAACACCCCAATCTAGTGGCACCTAAAATAGGTTTTCACCACTACTCTAGCCTTTATCTTTACTTTTTCCCTAGTCATAAATCACCTCAAAGAGGTTTTCACTTTATGACATCAATGATTTATTTATTTGATTTTGGCTAATGGTGTTCACCTAGTCTCCCAAATAGGATTCAAGATCTAAATTGATTGAGAATATTGATTTATGATCTCCCAATGGAACATTATCCCTAAAGCCTAAAAATTCATAAATTGGCATTTTGGATTCTTGTTGGCCCTAGTCTATGAATTGGGGGTAATATAATGGTAATGGGTTATGGTGAAGGATTGGTTGAAGGGTAAAAATAGTGTTATGGTCAAACATGCTGATTTGGGTTATCATCGAATTGGCTATGATCAAACTCTGCTTCACTATCAACATTGTCATCACTAGTCATTGGTGATAAAACATGAATAAGATACATGGGGTCACTACCAGGTAGTTTATATCCAAGTCCATAGGTTCTTTTGTATTTAGTCATAGAAATTGGCTCAAGTGTTCCCTATTGATTTGGCCTAAGCCTCTTCCTTCATAATATTGATTCTACATGATTTGATTAGGAATGGGATATTTGGAATTATTGTAACAATAAACCAATTTATCATTGTATAACCATGATTAATCACCTTTTAGAATGTCCTATCCTTTGACATAATTTGGTATGAAAGTGACAGGTGTTGGATTGTATAGGTAGACTTTTCCCTTTCTTTATCATTGCATGAGTGGTTTAGCTTTTGGTATTTCAAAGGACTTTGGGTTCTATGGGAGGTTTATAATGTGAAAGGTGTCATGTGTTAAATACTCTCCCTGGCCATTAGATAACATGGTATAGTGATTGGACATTTTAGGAGGTAGAATGTGGGAAAGCAAATCAAAGGTATCAAGGTTAATATAGTTGGCCTCTAGTAAATAAATATGTATGGATTTACCTTTATATTATTTGGTGATTAGATTCATGATGAAATAGTAATTGTATCTATTGAACTTAGCCTCTAGATGTTTTCAATGCTCATGTGGATGCAAATTTCTTAGAATACTAACCTCCATCCTTGAATTGGAGAACTTGATACACTAGTGCAATGTCGATAGGACTACATGAATCTCATATAACCAAGGTCTACCCAAAATCATGTTATATGAAAAATCAAGATCTAATACATGGCTAAGTGTATCATGGGTCAAAGGGCCAATGATAACTAACAAGATAATGGTACCTTGTGATTCTCATTCGTCATTATCATAGGCTTTGATGGTGATTTTTTCTACTTGGAGATCTATGGAGGTGTATCCAAGAAGCTTGATGAGCTATAGAGACACTATATTTAGACCCGATCCATTATCTATGAGGACACATTTCACTTTGTGTCACTTTATGTAAACTTTGATGAATAATGGATTATTATGTAGTGGGGCAAGGGATGACATATCAATTTGGTTAAAGGTTGCTTGTTGTGATAGAGCTAGGTGTATAACCAAATCTTGAAATTTGCTAGGAGATATGTCATTTGGAATTATGGATTGACCAAAGAACTCTATTAAGATTATTTTTGGTGACTCTTAACTAGTGGTCAATCAAATCAATGGCTCTTACCAGTGTAAAAATGATGTTTTACAATAGTACAAATAACTAGTTTATGAAATCTTAACATAATTTAAACATTACCATATACAAACCACCCCATGATCTACTAATAATTTTGTTGACACCATGGCTTCCCTTGCCTCTCAGATACCATCTTCACCATCTGACTATTAGCTATTTGTCATCACCCATAGACTTACCCATCCCTCTTATGTCAAATTATATTCTTCCACCATATTTAATGTGAAGGAGACCCAACTTGATCTTTGGTATTAAAAAAACTTTAATAATCTTAACCATGCCATCATTCCTTTCAATCTTTCCAAGAATGCCCAAAGATAATTCATCTAAGGTACCTCACATTATACCATCCTAGGGGGGATTATTTGTAAGTGCAAATTTGACAGTCTCCTCTTCTGCTATGTATGTAGTCATAAAACCTCTCATGCTATTAAGGAAATACATGATGAGATCTATGGGGGACACTTTAGTGGCCTTTCCATGGCTAAATTCATCCTTTTCCTTGGCTATTACTAGCCTACCCTTAACCAAGACTACTGTGATTATGTGAAAAAGTGTGTTAAGTGTCAAGAACATGCTAATTTACATCACACACCTAACTATAGTCTTCGTATATCCAAAAAATTTCAGCCTTTTTCACAATGGGGTTTAGATCTCATTGGTGAAATTAACCTCTATTCTTCATAGTGACACCATTATATCATCACTATGACTGAGTAGTTTACCAAATGGGTAGAGGCTTTTCCTCTTATTTCAACCAAGGTCAATAAAATTGACTTCATCAACCACAACATCATATACCATTTTGGTGTGCCTCAAAAAATCATCACTGATAATAGTAAATCCTTTCATAACAAACAAGTCTAAGGTCTTTGTGATACATTTGACATCAATCTCAATTTCTCTTCACCCTATCATCTTAAGCTAATGGATATGCAAAAGCATCTAATAAAACCCTCAACAACATGCTCACCAAAATGGTCAATACCTCTAGTTGAGATTGACATTGCATATCCCTTTCACTTTATGGGCATATTGTACTAGCATTCAAACCCCTATGGGTGCTACACCATTATCACTTGTGTTTTGAGTGGAGGCTATTTTGCCTCTTAAAGTCCAAATTCCATCTCTTCACATATCTTTATAAGATCTCATCTTTGAAGATGATTATAGTTAAGAACATTTATCCCAACTTGAGCTACTTGATGAGTGTCATTTATCTGATCTCACCCATATTCATGTCTATCAAGAGTGAATCAAATGCACCTATGATAAACACCTTATAGTTCAAGAGTTTAACATTAGAGACCTCATCTTAAAGGACAATCAACATGTCACCAATATGGAGAAAATCAAGCAGGCAAATTTCATTTCAATTGGCTTGGACCTTATATCATAACCCACAAGTATGGATCAAGAGCTTACTATTTATCTTCTCTCAAAGGCAACCCAAAAATTGAGCCCCTTAATGCTTTACATCTGTGTCCTTTCTTTTGTTAAAAAGGATCAAACCCACTTTTTGTCTAACTTAAGCTCATCCCTTGATTTTAAATGACATTCTTCTCCCTATTTTAGGGGAAACTAACTAAAATTAAATCATGTGATTATTTGTCATAATCATAACCTAATCTTGAACTATGGGTACCACAACTCTACCCATGGCATGATTCTCATGGTACTTTTTGGCCCCTTTTACAAGATGGATTCTTATGATCATTGTCACCTAAACCTATTTATAGCTAAACAACCTTATTGTGCTTTTAGTTTTTCCTTCATAAAGGTCAACCTTTAATTCTATATAGTAAATTTATGTCAAACAAAAATCAAAATTTAAAAGTAATGTCATAACCAAAAACAATCATGTGTTATTCCTAGCATTCATAGACTGCTCCCTTAAAGGAAAACTACTAGAAAACATATCAAAATTTCTTAAAGTAAGATAGACTGCTCCCTTGAAGAATAATTATCAAAATCATTAAGCAAAGCATACAAAATTAGACCACTCCCTTAAAGGATGGTTGAGTAAGAATTTTCCAAATCATAGTAATTTTTTGGAAGTTTCACATATCGAACAAATTCCACCAACCTCCCAAGCAACAATAAAATAAGCAAAGACCCATTATTAATCATTAAAAAGACAAAATAATTTTGAGAGCTACAATCAGCTCTCATGATAAAATAATTTTGAAAGCCACAATCGGATCTCATGAATAGACTTCCCACATCAATCGGTCTACATCTTGTGTGACATAGACTTATTTATACTAAATTTTTGGTAACCTCTAAAAGAGGCTAGCTAGTTTCACAAGAAGGTTCTATTTTCATTCATCTTCCCTTTATACATTATAAGTAATGGATTTTTGATCTCACTTAACATTATGTGATCAAGACACCTTATAAATTATTAATGAACACTAATGTGAAGCATTCGAAGGGATTATGTTCCTTAAGCCTCATAATTCAATGTTTATTAGTCCTTTACAAATAAGAAGCATTGTGCCCTCTTCTTATCCTCTCATCACTAGTTGACATATTCACTTAGATGTTTGTCTCTTTATTATCTTCTCACAACTAGCATTTTTACTCAACTCACATTATGTGTTTTACCTTAAGTAAAATGACAATAATCATAAACACATCAGATCATATAAAAATATATCATGAACAAAAACATACATAATTAGCATACCCATCAAAATCATATCAATAACATAACATTTATGAACAAATGAGCAATAAACCATTTTCATCACATGTTTAAACATAAATGACAAAGTATATACTCATTAAATCTTAGAATGAACATCATCATCATCATACCAATGGTCATCTAAAAACATGAAATTAGATCATCACATCCATCAAGTTCATCATCATAAACATTAAAAATAAAAACATAAAAAATAATCCATGTGATAAACATCATCACATTGTCCATACACCACACAATCCATTATCATATCAAACATACCAACTATAACATACATAAAAATTCATCTCATCACATGACTAGCTAGGTGAGTCCATAAATAATGTCATCATGAGCATAATCATAATCAATATAACATCATCAATGATCAACATAAACATCAACACCATGAGTAATAAATAATATGCAAAGACCATAAGTCTATAATCATAAATGACCACATAAATATATATGTATCTCTCTCAAAATATAAATCTCATCGCATCAACTCACAATCTAGTATCAAAATGATATACATCAACATATGATATCTCATAACCATATCATAACTATGCCCTTGGGGCACCACTATCTCCTAGAGCACTGCTACCTCTTGGTTCCTATCCTCCTAAGGTACCTAGCTATCCTCCCATAGATGTAGCCAACTAACCTAATGTGGCTATACCTACACTTCCTACCATACCTACCTTATATTCACCCTATCAGGGCTCATCGGGGTAGCATCTAAAAACTATGGCTTCATAATAGCTTAGCTCCTCCACTATAGATACATATCTCTACATAGCAATATTTCCCTATGGCCCTATAGGTGTTATTACTCCTCTATCCTATCTCAAGTAATCTCTCTACTAGGTAACCAAGGATAACATAGCTCTAGATTGATCCCTTTTTCCTATGATAGTGGCTAAATTACCCTATGCCACTACCAACTGACCTTTTAAAGCTACCACCTGTGCCTCTATTATAATTAGTGATACTCATACTTGATCTCTCTATGTAGTGATTGCTTATACATCTAGGGTAACCCCCTATACCTATGATCACTAAACTCTACCATTTGGGTCAACATCCATTGACTACCTACCACCATCATCACCACTAAAATCTTCTTCCACATACAATGCTTGGTACCATGTAGGGTAACCATCTATAACACCTACATCATCTATCACTGGCCTCACCAAAAAAATTTCATGATCAAGAAAAATCTATATGAGCTATGGCTGTAGGAGTAGAATCTCTATATCCTCTTGCCTATATCTTGGAAAATGACCTAAAATAACCTACACCAAGATGAACTACCTCTAAACCATATCAAAAGGAATGAGATCTATCTTATCCTTTATTACCAAATATACACCTATAAATCTATAAGGATAGTATATGTCTCATGTCTCCAGTCCACTCTAAAAACTTGACATATAGCCTCTAGATAACATCACCAATAACCAAGGCATCTAGCATACCCCTAAATTAATATATATCATGCACCCTTCCTCCTACTCTTGAGAGGGAAAAATTAGCTCTCCACCATATGAAACTAACTCTAAAGTCCATATAGGCATACCCCTGCCATGGCAGCTCCATCGACCTCAGTACCTAGATGTGCTCATAGGCCCAACAATGTAGAACAAATATGATGCTAATATCATATCTCCTATGAGCTCTAAAACCCCACAGCTCCCTGTATATCTAAACTAGTAGTAGAGGCACCCAACTAAAAATTATGTGTCCTAATAACATCTAAACTAAAACCCCTAATAGTAGTTAGGGAAACCTCTCATTACTCAAATCAGGTACCACAAATCATGATACCACCATCATCATCATGGTCATAAGCCTCTTATAATCTTTGGCCCTCTGATATAACAAGTGTATCTAAAACCTTCAATGTGATACCTAGCAAAATCATGGTCATCTCCATATAGCATCTCCATGAAATCATCTCTCTCCTCCCTCTTAATGTGATAAATTATATCACCCTATATAAGTAGCCATGTAATCCTATACACATCCTCTGATAAGATAGTCATCTCACCTGTTAGTAGCAAGAAGGTGTTTATGGTGGGATCACATCTCTTGATGAGCACCATGATCATTGTCATGTCCCACAACATGTGATGTTAATGCATCATGGCACCAAGGCCCACCTCCTTCATGTGAGCCCAGTCAGTAGTAGCCTCCTGACCCAAACTTGATGAAGGGATTAGAGATACCAACTATGATTAAGAGCTTCTATGTTAATGTGTTGAAGAGATAATACATTATAGCCCAACTGAGGATAATAATGGTATAATGGAATGGCCTTAGGCCAAGACCAGTCCTTCCACCATGGCATGAGAGAGGAAAATCTGATCTTGTGTAAGTACTCATTAGTTATGAAACTCTAAATTTTAGTAATGGATTTTGCATCTTCCTTGTTAATCTAGAATTTAGCCTTTAGAATAGACCAAGGAAGCTAATACCTAGAGACCTTATAGAATAGATCACCAATAATGAGAATACCCTTATCAAATAACCTTAAGATTTTAATCTAGGGTACCATGGAAAAGGGGACATTATGAAATGTCAGCTGAGGAGACCACCATAATGATTAGGAGTTTAGAGAAAAACCACTTCTAAACCCTTACCCACCTAAATAAGGTAAGGTTTGAGATTTTCCTAGCCTTATTGATACTATACATGATAAAAATGTCCCCTAATTTGATAGACACTAGAAAAATAAGTGCACTATGAAATCCTATGCCTTGTTAGGATTTTATACTAAGAGGGCATCCTTGAGATATGAAGTGCCACTATAAAATTTTATAGGATTTATCAATTTCTATACTTTAGATGATCCATTTAGCCCCAAGAGTGGTACCCTAAATATTTATATCAATAATTCCCAATCCACCAACTTTTTTAGGGTGATAACATATGGCTCATGAGACTTGATGACAGTCATAGTGGCCTTCAGATTTGGCCCATAAAAATTCTCTCAATAACTTCTCAAGCTTAGTATAGGAGGAATTTAAAGGTGACCAATAATGAGAGTATTAAACATAGTTAGCAGTGAACACCTTAGAACATATCTAGAATTTACTGACCAAGGTCAATGGCTTGGTAATCTAGAAAGAGATTTTTTCTCCACTCTTTGGACCACATAGGACCACAACTCTGTAGGGGAGGATATGAAAGAAAAATGAATGCCTAAAAAATTAAAATAGACCCATGGAAGGATCCATTTCCACATATATCCCTCCAACCAAGAAATTTTGGGTGACAAGGATTAGTGATAGCACTGGGTCTTACATCACTACATATATGACCTAGAGGCAAGGCAAAAAATATCCAAACATTATATGGCATTCTTGAGAAATCTTTCATCCTCCTGTAGGGTGAGAAATGAGTCATCAATTTTTTTTGTTGATTAATTTATGGTGTAAATTAGGTATAGATATCCCTTTGAACCACCCATTGTAAGTATAATTAGCCAAAATATAGCTTATCCCTTTAACAACCAACACATAAAGTGAAGGGGCCAAAGGGTACCCCTATTTAATAGACTTGTGAAGCTCAAAAAGTTGTGATTTTAATATTTTGATAGTGATGTAGGCCATAACATCCTAAAAAAGCATATTGATAGTATGAACAAACTTAGGGAAAAACCCTAATACCTATAACATGGCAATAATAAAATTCCATTCAATATATTCATAGGCTTTCTCAAATTTAATATTGATGAACAAAGCCTTCAAGTTGGAAATTATAACCCATTCCATACCCTCCCAAATAGAAATAACATTGCCCAAAATATACTAATGTTAAGTGAACCTAGTTTTCTCACTTCACACAATTAAGGGAAGTAAATTCTTAATTCTAAAATCTAAAGATTTGATAATGATTTTATAGGACACATTAAGCAAAGTGATGGGTATCCAATTGGTAATTACCGTAGGATCCCTAGAATTGGGGATGAAATTAATGTTTCCCTAATTGATGAGGTGGCCTAAGGAATTAGTCCAGAACACTTTAGAATAAACTCTATGGAGATCAAGCCCAATTGTGTCTCACATGGTTTGATATAACTCACAAGGAAAACTATTGATGCTTAGGGATTTATCAGAGGACATTTAAATAATAGCTTCCTTAAGGTCATTAACACTAAGATGTCTATCAAAAAAAATCTCTAATATTTCAATAGCTTATAGGGGACCACATCAAGACAATGGGTAAGGGAAGCCTTGTGAGCAAGTGATGAAGGTTATGCAATAAAGACACCATGGTAGTGCTGGATAAAGGCTTGGAGGATATCTAAAATCTTGGTAATCATGTCTAAAGAATTTATAATGTCTTTGATTTTGTTCAAATCTTGCCTTGACTAAAGGAGATAAAAAATTCCTTGGTCACTTTGTCTCCTACCTTCATCCAATACATCCTTGCTCAAAATTGTGATCTTCTAACCTTTTATGCCTTTACAACTTGGATCTTGTGCCTCTACATGGTAGCTTAAGTTTGAAAATGAGATTTTAAAGGTGTATCTTCTAACTCGTATGAGACCCTAAGGTATTCATAGTTTGTAGTATTATGAATGTGTTGCATGAATATAGCCACTTGTTTGCCATAAATCCACAAGAAAGCTATGGTGTAGTTTATAGTGCTAGACCACCACTTAATCTAACGAGTGCCCCTTATGGGTTTTGGGGAAAAATTATAAATATTAGTGATAAAATCCATAGTATTCTCATGATTGAGGTTGGAAGTGTTGATATAGAACTAGGAACTCCTAGGTTTTACCTGAGAAGAAGTCCAAAGTATGTGGGTGTAAGTGGGGTGGTGGTCAAATAATAAAATGTCTAGAATGATATCTATAAGACATCCATTGATGGGAATGAATAATAAAAGGAGTTTCTTAGCCAAAAGGGTATGATTAAGGAATTTGAGAACCTGATCTTCACCCTAACATAAATTAGACTAGGTAAACCATGGGGAGATGGTGTCACCCTATTTGTGATGGTTTGGGTATAAGGCCCCAAGTTTATTATGTAGGTAGAACCAAGCTTCCTATTATCTTACACATCATCTCATGTGAAGGTGACCTTCCTTATCTTACATAGATTAAATCATGTTAAATTCACCACATAGAGTCTAATACACATTTAGGAGGTGATCATATAGCCATATCTAGAGAAGGGTACACTCCATATCATCATTAGATGCATAAAGAATGATAAGGCCAATGATTTGATCATCAAAGTCAAAAAGGGTCTAGACTACCTGGTGGGTGGGGTAGGAACCCCAATAAATAATTTTTTGAGCCAAGTCATATGTTATTAGGGTTACAAATTCCCCCTAGATAGACTCATGACAAATGACCCTAGGCCAGATAGTACAAGTTGTAGAATGAAGCAAAATGCTATAAATTTTGACTTCTTACATGCAAAGAATTTTCATGTTAGCAAAATGATAATTGTTCCTAGTTATATACTTATGAGTTGGATTAATGAGTCTTTAAACATTCCAAGAATAAACTCTCATTATGAAACATCTAAGTTCATATCATTTCCCTCAAAAAGATTTGAGAGGGCTATAAACTAATTGAAAGTTGATCCTAGAATAGAAAAATCTCTTAGTTTGAAGGGTTTCCTTTTAGGTGGTACATATTCCTCATCTACAAAGGGAGAGGGACTATGTGAGTGACACATGATAGCCTTGTGATTTATGTTTATAATCCATAGATCTAAATCTAAATCATTCACCTTTGAAAGGGGTTGTAATAAAGGAGTTTTAAGGGTGGGCAATGATGAAGACTTAAAATGAGAAACCACCTATGGAAACTACAAAATGGGAGGTGGGAGTTTAACTTGAGGTGGTGTTGAGGATTTAAAAGAAGGGGCTAAGGAAATTAGACCTATTGAGGGCCAAGATAAAGGTGGATGAGGTATGTTATTTCCATGGGGAGTGGTATTATTCCTATTAGACATTATGTTCCATTAATAATAGGATGGGGTTTTTATCTCAGACCCACTTTATCTTACATAACTATAGGGGTCAGGACCATTATGAGACATTCCCTAATCATGTGGTCTGAAGCTTGGCACCTAAAATAAGTGTTTGAAAGGCTAATTTATAGGAGACGATGAGAGAAATGGTTATTTCTAACTTGAATTCAAATATATTCTTGAATATCCTTGGCTAGGTCAATTTCAACATAAACCCTTCTTTAGGTTGGGGTGAATAAAACTTTGGTTGCTCATGATAGATAAAGTGGTCCAAAAGTTTGATAACCTAGTTTAGTCATATAAAATGAAAAAATTATTAACTTGAGTATGACTAATGATACCTAATCCTTAGTTCCCTATTTCTTGATCTCATGACCCTTTTAGGCTTACTTCCACTAATTTCCAATAATTTGTGGCCTTTTAGACTTGACCTCAGTTGAGCCAAGACCCTCTCTTCATGAATAATCCATCCTTCTAGGTCCCATCTATTTAAAACAATAGAACCAAAGTTCGACTATAGCATTGGACCCTAGGGTATCCCATTTTTAGTGCTTTTGTCTAATCACATTTTGAGCTCAGGTTACCTTTTTTATTCAATTCATCTTGTTCATTGTGTCGACCTAGTCTAGTTTCATCTAACCCATGACCAATAGATCTATATATAATCCCATTCAAATATCATTTATAAAGGGTTGGCAAAATATCATTCAAGCAAGAAAGTATACAAAAAATACCACTCAAACAACATTTCCTATTTTTTGCATGCATCCAGCCTATACATTTTCAAGCCAATTCAAGTCCTTACACTAATCCCTAGTTAGCTCAAGCATACTTAGTTTTAGCATTTATTACATTTGATTCACTATTTTAATAAGTACTCTTAAAAGGAGAACTACATATGGATTGATCCCTCTTCGGAGTATTGATATGTAGGTAACATGCCCACACATGAGGTGTGAAGCATGTCTAATGCATCATACACACACTAACCCCTTATTCCCATTTACCAAAGTTTTTTTAAATTACATAAAAGATACAAACACATGAATAATCAAATATACAGGGAGCTATATTAATATTGAGGACTTGAAAATTGGTACACAGGCTCACACTAAGCAGGTGAACAAAACCCAAAAAGATTAAATCTTTATGAAAATAGTGCTATAAAAGGACTATAGCATTAGATCCTAGGGTTTCTAATTATAGCACTCCTATCAAATCAAAAAATGAAGTTCATGATTCTATTTGTGATAGTGTCTTAGTCATACGCACAAATTTTTAGACCCTGTCTCAGTTAGAATAGTCTAGAATAAGCTATGTTTAATTTTATTTCTCTCACTACTATTTTTGAAAAAGGTCTAATTGAAATCTAATTTCACAAATCAATAGCTTTAATTAAGAATATTATTTACTAATTTATCCTACTCATACTTGTTTATGAAATAAGAATAACCTCCATTATTCCCAAAAATAACAAGTCATTTGGTGAGCCCAATATCAAATTTTGTATAAAAACCCTAGGGTAAATTCTTAAAAAAAATTTCCCATTACTTTATAATTTTTTTTCCTAATTAAAATAAAAAATTCCTTTCAAATTTTTAAAATTTGTAGTAAATTTTAAAATAAATTTATTTCAAACCCTAGTTGCATACACTAGGTCCCAGTAATTATCCAACATTAATCTAATGATTTCTTCATTTTTTTGCTTTCACATATACATTAGAAATTCCTCTCAAATTTTAAAATTTTTTAGTAAATTTTAAAATAAATTTATTTCAAACCCTAATTGCATCAACTACTTCCTAGTAATTTTCCAATCATTTTCTAAATTTTTAGTTGCATATTAAAATTAGAAAATTAATTCAAATTTAAAAAATTCATAGTAATTTTCAAAAAATTATTTTTCTCAAAACCCTAGTTGCATCTGCTAGGTCCCATTAAATCAAGCATTTTACCATAAATTTTTGAATTTTTTCTTGAATACTCAACTCAAAAATTCAATTTCAATTTAAAAAATTCATAGTATTTTGCAAAAATATTTTTGTCAAATCTCTAGTTGCATGTACTAGCTCTTATTTGATTCTTGAGGTATCCCTTTATGTCCATAATCAAATTGTAAAAATGATTCTCATTTATTTACAAATTTTTCTTACATTTCTTGCAAATAACAAGGAAACCATAATGGGCCCTATCATTTACATGAATGATGAAGTCTATCATATGTTAGTACAAAGATTCATCCTTTTCATTTCATTCTTAAGTTTCATTATATGGGATGATATTACAAAATTCATTACCAAAAATGGACAAAATTTCAAAATTCTTTTTGCATATTCCCTTTGGCTCATACAAAATAATTACCAACTCTATTTTATTAAATGCATTTGAAATGTTATGTTACATGTCATATGGAAATATTTTCAAGCTTATCATGCTAAACATGTTAGAAATGTTATGATTCATGTCAAAGTTTTCTATGCAGTAATGCATGATTCTATGCTCTCTATCCCTTGTTTGCTATCTATCATGTGGAATATTATTTATAATCATATTACTATACATGGTTTCTACTTAGATGTATGTAAATCTTTGGATACTTTTAAGTATCTCCCTATCACTACTAGACACAAGAAAACACTAGTGGTTGTATCTATTCCTCCTCTCTTCAAACTTGGTTCATCTAGCTTTTATTGCACACCTACTACTAGCTCTATGCCTATACTAGATTATGTGGTACATGTTATCACCAAAGTTTACAAAGATAGGTAGGTTGATTAAACCCATGATTATAGCTTGGCCACTCAAGTTAGCACCCTTTCCAATCTCATTTTAGCTCTTCCAATTATTATAGTCCTTCCTCCAATCTAGATTTAGCAACAATCGAGACCTTCATCACCAACATAGAGAGTTCATACACCTCCACAACTTCAAGATTCTAGACAACTTCCAACTATAGTGTTCACACATTAAATAATATGATTTTGATCTCATGCATCTACACATAGAGAAAATGTTTAAATATATTCTCCTACTTCTAAATGGGTCCCTAAGAGCCCTAAAGTTGCATCTACTTCTCAAAGTTACAAGGGGACCCCATAGTTGGTTTCCACTTTAGAGATTTCAAAACATTTACAACATATATAAATTTTAGAGCCAGAGTCTTAGCATTTTTATCATGCTTCATAATCATGCATGATTTCACTCCTTGATATAAGACACCATGATAGGGAGTCTCACATGAGACTTATCGATTAGTATCATTTCTCCTCAGCATAGATTATACACAGTTTCTTCTGCTTGATTTTACACAGTTTAAAATCTCCAAAAATAGAAAAAAAATATAACATTTCAAAATCCAAAAACATTCAAAAATGTCAAAACACCAAAAATATTTTGATTGTATGCATCATCTATGATTTACATTGCTAATATTATGTTAGGAATTACATTCATTGTTTCATGCTATTGTATGTTGATTTATTTACATTACCATGCTTCACTTGATATTTTTTGAGTGTGTGTAGTGATATCCAGTTACTTGATTGCTTCACTATACCCATTGAGGGGACATCCTACATCTACATTCGAGAAACACTTTGCTATACATATGCAATAGGGGCATCTTATACATGACTACACCATCCAAGTTATGTCATTTTTATACTACACATTCCAAGTTATCATGCTGATGTACATTAATTACTAGATTACACATATTACTTTATTGACATATCATTAGCATCTAGCACTTATGTATTTCTTAGAAAATAACTAGTCTTGTACTAAACATGTCTTACATACATTCCCTCTTGATTTGATTAACTTAAATGTGATTGTATCTTTCCAGTATTTGTATGCTTTATCTTCTTGCTTAGCATAGCTTGATGTGATTGCATTTCCACTTCCTTCTTGTCTCCTATATGTGCCTTAGGAAATTTTCCAATGTTTTATGATTCTATTCATGTGTGTGCCTTAGGAAATTTATCAATGTCCTTTACTTGTACTCTTTTATGTGTCTATGGCCCTTGTGCCAACTTTACTTGTTTCACTTGTATGTGTATGTGGCATTTGAACAAGCACTTTATGTTTGATTTCCAGTTTGAGTGATATATGCCCATGCCCCTTATTTATGTGGCCCCTTTTCCACCCTTGTATGCTTCTTTCTTCTTACTTTGTGTGATTTTTTATTTTTTTATTTTGATTATTTGCAATGCCATGATCCATATCATGCATTATTCATGTTTTCTTGGATGCCATGATGGACATCATGCTCTATCCCTCCAACTAAGAACTAACAAACTAACACCTAACATGTATAGTTTCAATTCAATTCAATAACATTTCATATGATATTACATTATTAAATCTATCTAGGCATATCCCTATTGATTTAAAAATTTCTCAAATCAAACCATGCTATATCTTCAAATATCTTGTTGATTATCATTACTATATCATGCATATTTCTAGCTTAACACACTTATAATGCCTATTCTTCTGAGGGTAGTCATTAAAAGGTACCTATTCCTACCCTCAAAAGAGAGGGAAATAAGTAAAGGTTTTTATATAGAGATCATAGCTCATATCGATTGAAAAATCTAGTTTAGAATAATTAGAACAACTAGTCATCAAACCACTCAGAATAGACTAGGTAGATAGTCAAAATTCTAGAACAGTGATTAGTTTCAGTCCAGGACAAAAATTATGAGGTTGGACTATAGTTATAGACAGCAGGGTGTCCATTTTTGATGCTCCTATCCAAACACTAGAAAAGTTAGGTTTTCGAAAAATAGATAGAAAGGTATGATTAGTTAGAGTTTTATCAACTACAATTCAAACCAAAATCAATTGTTTCAATATAGTTTTGCGTAGAGAATCCAAATATAAGGGGCATCACGCATGACATGATGGTTGTCACTTCCAGTTTTAGATACATTAGTTGGTATAAATTCTAGATCAAAATCCATATTTTAGACAATAGTGATTGGGGGTAGATTACAGAGCACTTTTGCTTCTTTTCTTTTAGTTTTCAACATTACCAAGGCATTCTTAGTGGTTGTGTACCTTATTCCCTTTGTAGGTAGTTGGCATCATTTTGGAGTGGCTTTAATACAAGCCTAACCTCCACATTCCCAAGTACCTAATTTTCCAAGTGGATTCTACATAAGCCAAATTTTCAATTTTGGATTGGTTTTCATATAAGCCCAATCTCCATCTTTTTTGATTTGGCCAATGTTGGCCTAGTTTTAAACACATATTTGGATATCCATGCCACATTATAAAATTTCTATAACATTTGTGGGCTTCAGGATCCATCTCATATGACATACTTCATACTGATATCAATTTATAGCTTCACTTCATGGGGTAATAATGGAGTCAAAGGGCCAACATTTATATTCTTAAACTACATATTCAAAGGGATTGGACACATATTATACACATAAATTATCACACACATGATCATCTATCTCTACTTAGTAGGTGACAATGGAGCCAAAGGGATAGCCTTTATATTCTTAAGCCACTTTCTATGGAATTAAGCAATCAGCTCCATTCATGATATAAATTTTGGTACAACATCATCCATCACATATAGCATTATTTATCCTTACTCAGTATCATAAAAGGTTTTGTGTTGGTTTTCATACCTAGTGATATGTATTCATTCTTTTCGGTTCCTCTCTCTTACTCAGCTTTGTATGTTATTTTTTTATATTGCATATAATAAGAATTGATATACTCTTTATTTCCTTTTCATAAATTCACACTTACACAATGTGATCTTTATGCACTATATAACATTACTTAGCATCACACAAGCTTCATGGGCTGAACCTTTATAGTTGAGTTCATGTACGCTTTCTATTTTTCTTTATCTTAGTATTTTACTTTACTAAATCACTAGAATAAAGGGGGAGGCATATGTAGCCATCTAAAATGAAAAAATTGGTAACTTGAACACGAATAATGAAACCCAATCCTTAGGTCCCTCTTTATTTCTCTCATGACCCTCTTAGGATTACTTTCACTAATTCTTAGTCATTTTTGGCCTTCCAAATTTGACCCTAGCTGAGCCAGGACTCTCTCTTCATGACTAATCCATCTCTTTAGGTCTCATCTTCTTAGGACAATAACACCAAAGTTGGAATATAGAACTAGACCCTAGGGTGGCCCCTTTTCAATGCTCCTATCCACTCACATTTTGAGCCTAGGTTACCATCTTCCTTAATTCCTCTTGTTCATTATGTCAACCTAGTCTGGTTTCATCTAACCCATGACCAATAGATCCATATATCTGCCCATTCAAATATCATTTAGAAAGGGTTAAAAAAATATCATTCAATAAAGCAAGTATACAAACAAGACCACTCAATAAATCTTCCCTATTATTTTCATACAACCAACCTATACACTTTCAATCTAATTCAAGTATTTACACCAGTCTCTAGTTAGCTCAAGCATACTTAGTTTTAACATTTCTTAAATTTTATTCACTATTGAACCAAGAACTCTTAAAAGGAGAACTACATATGGATTGATACCTCTTTGGATTATTGGTATGTAGGCAGCATGCCCACCCATGGGGTGTGAAGCACGTCTAGTGCATATTACACACACTAATCCCTTTTTTCCCATTTACCAAAGTTTCTTTAAATTACATAGAAGATACATGCACATGAGGAATCAAATATACATAGAGCTCTATTGATAGTTAGGACTTTAAAATTGGTGCACAGGCTCACACTAAGTAGGTGAACAAAACCTAAAAAGCTTAAATCCTTAGGATAACAGTTCTAGAGAAGGACTATAGCATCGAAGCCTAAGGTGTCTAATTTCACAAATCAATAGCTCTATTAAGATTATTATTTACTAATTTATCCTACTCAGACTTGTTTATTAAATAGTAATAAAATCCATTATTCCCAAAAATAACAAATCATTTGGTGAATCTGACTTTGAATTTTTCATAAAAAGCCTAAAAATCCTAGGGTAAATTCCTAACAGATTTTTCCCATTACTCTCTAAATTTACTTCCTAAAAATTAAAATAAAAAATTCCTCTCAAATTTTTAAATTTTGTAGTAAATTTTAAAATAAATTTATTTCAAACCCTAGTTGCATACTTTAGATCCTAGTAATTTTCTAGCATTAATCCAATAATTGCCTTTTTTTTGCTTGCACATATACATAAAAAAATCCTTTTAAATTTTAAATTTGTGTAGTAAATTTATTTCAAACCCTAGTTTCATTAACTAGCTCCCAATAATTTTCCAATCATTTTTTGAATTTTTAGTTGCATATTAAAATAAAAAAATCACTTCAAATTTCAAAAATTCATAGTAATTTAAAAAAAAAATCAAAACCCTAGTTGTATCTACTAGGTCCCATTAAATCAAGCATTTTCCCATAGATTTATGAATTTTTCTTCAATACTTAACTCCAAAAATCAATTTCAATTTCAAAAATTCATAGTATTTTGGAAAAATATTTTTGTCAAATCCCTAGCTGCAAGCACTAACTCCTATTTGGTTCTTGAGGTGTCCCTTTACATCCATAATCAAATTGTAAAAATGATGCTCATTTGTTTGAAATTTTTTCTTACATTTATTACAAATAACAAGGAAACCATAATGGTCCCTATCATGTACATGAATGATGAAGTCTATCATATGTTAGTATAAATCTTCATCATTTGCATTTCATGCTTATGTTTCATTATATGGGATGATATTACAAAATTCATTGCAAAAAATGTACAAAATTTCAAAATTATTTTTACATATTCTATTTTTCTCATACAAAATAATTACCAACTCCATTTTGATAAATGCATTTGAAATGTTATGTTACATGTCAAAAGCTTATATGCTTTTATGTAAAAATTCATGATCTCTATCCTTTACTTTCTATCAGTCATGTGGAAACATTTTCAAGCTTATCATGCTAAACATGTTAGAAATGTAATGATTCATGTCAAATTTTTATATGAATTAATGCACAATTCAATGATCTCTATACCTTGTTTGCTATTTATCATGTGCAATGTTATTTATAATCATATTGCTATACATGGTTTCTACTTAAATGTATCTAACTCTTTAGCTAATTTTAAGTATCTCCTTATCACTACTCAACATAAGAAAACATTAGTGGTTATATCTATCCCTCTCTTCAAACTTGGTTCATCTAGATTTTATCCCACACCTACTAAAATATCTATACCTATAGTAGATTAGGTGGTACATACTATCACCAATTTTACAAAGATAGGTAAGTTGATTACACCCATGGTTATTGCTTGGCCACTCAGGTTAGCACCCTTTTTGATCTCATTTCAGCTCCTCCAACTATTACATTCCTTCTTCCATTTTAGATTCAACAAAATTCAAGACCTTCATCACCAGCACAGAGAGCTCATACACCTCCATAGCATCAATATTCTAGACAACTTCCAAATACAATGTTCACACCTAGAATATTATCATTATGATTTCATGCATCTACACATAGAGCACATGTTTAGAGAGATTATCCTACTTTTAAATGGGTCCTTAAGAGCCCTACAATTGCATCTACTTCTCAAAGTTACAAGGGGAGCCCACAATTGGTTTCCACTTTAGAAATTTAGAACATTTACAACATATACAACTTTTAGAACCACAATCTCAACATTTTCATTGTGCTTCATGATCATGCATGATCCCACTCCTTGATACTAGACACCATGATAGGGAGTCTGGCATGAGACTCATCAGTTAGTATCATTTTTCCTCAGCATTGATTGTACATAGTTTCTTTTGCTTGATTATACATAGTTCAAATTTTCCAAAAATATAAAAACAATATAACATTTTAAAATCCAAAAACATTCAAAAATGTCAAAATACCAAAAATATTTTGATTGTATGTATCATCCATGATTTGAATTGCTAATATCATGATAGGACTTACATTTGTTTTTTCATGATATTGTATGCTGATTTATCTACATTACCATGCTTCAATTGATCTTTTTTGAGAGTGTACAGTGACATGCAGCTACTCAATTGCTTTACTCTAACCATTAAGGGGACATCCTACTTATACATTCAAGAAACACTTCAATATACATACCCATTGGGGGCATCTTCTACATGACTACACCATCTAGGTTATGTCATTCCTACACTACACATTCCAAGTTATCATGCTGACGTACATTACTTACTAGATTACATAGATTAATTTATTGACATATCATTAGCATCTAGCACTTGTACATTTCTTAGCAAATACCTAGTCTTGTACTAAACATGTCTTGCATACTTTCCCTCTTACTTTAATTAAGTTAGATGTGATTGTATCTTTTTATTATTTATATGATTTATCTTCTTACTTAGCATAGATAGATGTGATTGCATTGCCACTTCCTGCTTGTCTCCTGTATGTGCCTTAGGACATTTGCTAATGTCCTTTGCTTCTATTTATATGTGTGCCTTAGGACATTTTCCAATGTCCTTTTTTTGTACTCTTCTATGTGTCTGTGGTCCTTGTGCCAACTTTGCTTATTTCACTTATATGTGTATGTGGAATTTTAACATGCCTTGTATGCTTGCTTTCCAATTTGAGTGATATGTGCCCATGTCCCTTGTTTATGTGTCCCCTTGGTCACCCTTGTATGCTTCTTGTTTCTTAATTTGTGTGCTTGTTGCTTGGTTACTTTCAATTGTTTGCAATGCCATGATCCATATCATGCATTATTCATGTTTTCTTGGATACCATGATGGACATCATGATCCATCTCTCCAACTAAGAACTAATAACTAACAAACTAATAACTAAATTTTTTGGTTTCAATTCAATTAAAGAACTTTGCACATGTTATTACATTGTTACATCTATCTAGGCATACCTTTATTGATCTAACAATCTCTCAAATCAATCCGTGATATATCTTATTGATTATCATTATGTTGTTCCCAAAATTTGTCACTTGCTTTTGTGGACAACATACCGACCATTTTGGTCTTGCAGACCAAAAATCTCTCTTTCCTTTCTTTCAAAAATTTCTGAGCAATTAAGTTTTTCAAATATTCAAGCCTTTTTAGCTAAAGAAGTCACTTGTTTAACAAATGAGATTTATTCAAAGGAAGTTTGAAACACTTAAGGCATTTCCTTAGTGTTTTGAGGATGGTTCAATGCAAAGGTTTAATCAAAAGGCTTAGCAGTGGGCTTCAAACAATTAGAATGAACCACTTTGAACCATTGAACCATTGAACCCCCACTTTGCAAGGTTTAAAGGTTCAACAAGTTCAAAGGTTCAATGACTTCGATAGACTTAAAGAAAAGAAGGATTTAAAGAGAAAAGATTGAACCGTTGAACTATTGAACTGAAAGAGTTCAATAAGTTTGATGAACTTAGAGAAATAAAAGGATTCAAAGAAATAAAATGAATTGTTGAACCTTGACCTGAAATGGTTAAAAAGTTCAAATGTTCAAAGAGTTCAAAGTTTGAGCAGAAGCTTCAAGTGAATGGATGAATTGGAAGATTCTAGAAAATAGTTTAACCAAATGGTTCAACCAAAGAAGAAAAAGAGAGTGAACGTGGTCCTTTACAAAAACATTTAATCACTGAACCGTTGAACATTTGAACCATTGAACCTTTAAACCAAAAGAGTTGAAGGTTTAAGGTTCAAAGAGGTTAAAAGTGACTAGTAATGTCTCCATGAACATCAATTTCAGGGTGATGGAATAACCGTTGATTTTCAAAAGACCTGAGAACAAACACAGTGACTAGCCAAGAAAAGAGCCAAAGAAACCAGCTAAAAGTGAGAAGATAGCCCCGAGAGCTTAGATTGCTAAGAAGAGATGAAACATGGCAAGGAAAGAGAGAAAGACTATAAGAAATCTAGAAATATCTATAGAAGAGTTATTTCTAGTAGGTGGAATAGTCCACTAGGTAGACATCAAAAAGAGCAAACATTCAAAGGCATGGCCTATTTTTCTACATTAAGTAAAGGTGAATAGACAGTCGTGTAAGCATCATAAAGAAGACTAAACAACCCATGCTTGGGAAGAGCTATTTGAGATGATTCAGAATGCCAAAGTCAAGGCCGATGACCTATTCAGCATGGCCCTTTTATAGATATTCAATGCATTTAATTCAGCATGGGCCATTTTCATGAAAACAAGTACCCAAGTCTTTTTTGTGATGCTATATATTGTAATCTCTCATTTTGTATAAGGGAGATCTCTCTGTTATCAGAAGTGAAGCTCTGCCAAAAGTGAAAGGCATTTCTAAGACTTGAGCTCAGACTATTAATCATATTTTGTTAAGTGAATGAGAAAGCAAGTGACCTTTCAAACTTTGTATTGAAATAGCTTGTGTCATTTAAGAAATTATTCTTATATCTTTTTCCTAAATACAGTCTTGTCCATTTAATCAAACAAGTAGAAAAAGTGAAAATAAGCTAGAATATGTCTGAAGCTGACTGTGGGAGACTTTGTGCTACCATAATTATCTTCACTCTATGTTTTGTGTAAAGGATACTAGAGAGACTTTGAGCTCTTTTTATCCTTCGTAATCCTTTAATTTGTTGTAGTTTTAGGTGGAGACTTTGGGCTATGCTTAATCCTATGGTGTCCTTCATCCTAATCATTAAGAGAAGAAACAAAAGACTTTGTGCTTTCATGGGTTTCTTGTGGTTATAGTTACTACCTAGGAAGTCTCCCTCTAGTTTTATAAACATTATTTTTGAAAGAAGATAAATGCCTTTAGTAATTACCCAAGAATTCTCCTCTATTTTGTGAACATCATCTCTAAAAAAAGAGAGATTTATGGTATGATTTCACCTCTATGTGTATTTTTAGCTTATATATATATATTATAGGGAACCTCCCCTTATTGAGAGGAGAGATTTATCTCATTATGGCTATGGTCACCATACCCATTTTGCCACATAAATCTCTTTATTCTATGGTTGAAGTAACCATTTTTTTGTCAGTCAGCTAGTGACAAAATATTCACCCAATAGTTTTTGATGACTCTACTGGGGAAGAACAAGCAGTTTGAATACTCAAGCTTCAAATTAAAGCATTTCCCATTCTTTTCCATTTTCATTTTACATTCTAGCAGATCCACTATACACACAAAGCCAGAGAGCTCAAGGTATTGTTGACCCTATATTTGAGTTGGTACAATTAAGTAATTTTGATCTTTTTCCTCCACCATCTCACCTTCAATGAACCAGGAGTTTTCCTCCTACAAACATCAGGTCCCAAATAACAGGCAAAGCTTCTCTTTCCTCTGCTACCAGAGCTTTGTCTATACATATCCCATAGAGATTTATTATCCCTCCCTTCAACAGCCACATCATGGCAGCTCAAGGCCCCTGGGGTAATACTTTTGGTCCTCTGAATCTAACCCCACCTCTACATGAACTACCCCATAGTTCAAAAAAGAATTTACCCAAGTTCTATGGTGATGGGAAGGTTCATCCTGATGAACATATTATAGCCTTTTACATAGCCTGTGGTGTGATAGGAATTGAATATGAAGACATTACAGTCAGACTATTTGTGGAAACATTGCAAGGCATTGCTGTAGACTAGTTTTATCATGTGTAAGCATAAATAGTAACTGACTAGAACACTCTCAAGGCCAAATTTGAGGCTAGATTGAAACTCGTAGAAGATGCACATGCCCTATTAGCCTAGCTTACACAAATGAAGAAGGATCCTCATGAACCCATGAGAGACTTCATTATTAAATTTGACAAGCTGAGGAATAAGATTCCCATAATTGCTCAATCGACACCTGAGAATCTCAAATGCTTCTTCATCAATTCTCAGCTTCCTGAAGTGAGTTTCTTGTTGAGGTAGGCTGGCCACATAGATCTTACTACAACTCAAATTTTGGCCACTGAGGTTGAAGATGATCTTATCTTGGTAGAAAAGATAAGAAGAGATCCTAATAGAATTAAATCTTCTTCATCTTCTGAATATTCTTCTACAGACACCATTGATCCTATGGTGCAAAAGCTACCAAATGAATTGCTAGCTCTAAAAAAATAAATGGGATAAGGGATGTCTGCTCCTCCTTCTTATTAGGATATACCAAGGAGAATGTTTCCCGACTAGTCATATCAGGGAAATGCTACCAAAAATCAAGGGTAACCAACTCACCTTCCTCCCCCACCAGGGAAGCGTGCCATTGAAGTAACACCAGCTAACTCAGAAATTGGTTATCTTGAAATTAAATCCAATTTTTCTTTTCAATTTGAGTTAAACTAAGAAGATGACACTGATCTCTTTGCATAAGGACAAGAAGAATCAACTAGAAACTCCAACATTAGTTTTTTGAATTATGAGGATGAACCCAAAAGTAAAGGAGAAGAATTTGATGGATCGTATGCTATATTTGCCAGGTCCTAGAACTAGTCAACTCAATAAGCAGATAAAGAAAAAACATGGGAATAATCTTGACCAGCAATTTCAATTGCTAAACGAAGGGCTTCTCTACCTTTCTAATCAAAGGACCTAGTGATCACTAAAAAGAAAGTACCTCAAATATTCCTTCACCTTTTGTTTCAAATTCGCAGACCAGTCCCACACCTAGTAAAACCTAGATTGATGGACTACCTTCCTCTATTTTGAATTCATTTTAGTCATTTAATATAATTGACCATGCTAAGAAGACCAAAATTCAAATGTCTAAGTTTGAATTCTTGCAATCTAACCCTGAACAGTTGGATAGGTTAGTTTAATGCATAAAAATTAAAACCATCCCTATAGGACATGAAATTTTGAAAGTAAATCCTGGTCTCCAAAAGATCACCTCCACCTAAAATAATCTTGTGATTACTCCTCTAACTACCCTTGGGAAGACAAAACCATTTTATGTTTCCTTGCTAATAAACAATCATCAGCTAAATAATTGCATAATTGATTCTGGTGCATTTAAAAATGTCATGCCCACCAAGGTGGTAGACTCTCTTGGTCTCACACTAACTAAGAACTTTAAGAGATGTTTTTCCATGGAAAATAAATAAGTGCCTCTGCTAGGACAAATCAAAGATTCTCAATTTGCATTTGTGGCCTTCCTAGATAAGAGAATCAAAATGACAATCCTGGTGGCTGACGTCCCAGCCTCCTACGACATTCTTCTTGGGAAATTTTTTTGCAAGGATGTTGGTGGAGAATTGAGCATGAACCTGTCTAAGGTGAGGATCCCTGTCAAGGGTGTCATGAAAAGGATACTTTTTGAAGAGGCAAAGTATATTGTCACCTAAACGTCATCCCCTGAAGCTCAAATTTTATTTGAGTCTTTAGGCTTGGGTAACTAATTTTTGACTATTGAAGACGTTCCTATTTCAGCATATGAAAGTTCCATAGGTGAAAATCCAAAAAATTTAGATAAGACATTAGAAGAATTGGTAGGGTGTAGTACACCTAAAAAAAGATCTTCCCTTCCTGATGAAGAAAAATTTGAAAGAAGATCAGTTTTTGATGATGTCTGGATTTTAGAATTTGATAGCAACAATTCTTCTACTAATTTTGGAGTTGGAGTTGTTTTGATATCTCCTCAGGGAGATATTTTACCCTATGTATATAAGTTGTAGTTCAACAACACTAACAACACTGCTAATTATGAATCACTACTTTTCAGATTAAAGGTTGCTCAAGATAAAGGTGTTAAACTCCTTCATACCAAAGGAGATGTTGAGTTGGTGATTTGTCAGGTGAGGAACCTGTATCAAACCAAGAATGAGAGATTATGACATTATCATAATTTGATGTGGAATTGCATTGAAAACTTTGATTCTTTCAATATTTTTTCTATGCTTAGATAATTCAATAGTCATGCAAATTCAGTGGCCATCTCTACAACTCTTTTGGTCCCTCACCAAGATTTAAAAAAAGATATGTACACTATCAAGTTGGTATTTTGACCAAGTGTACCTAATAATGCTGACAATTGGTAGGTGTTCAATGGTGATAACCAACTCATTACTTTTATAGAACAAATAGATAGCTTTGAAATGCTTCATTTTGAAGGTAGTGAATCTCCACTGCAGGAATCAACACCTAAAACAAATTCAAAAGTTGATGAAGAGTTCCTTCAGCTCAAAGGGAATAAAATTCTCAAAGGATTAGTTTCTCTTGAGAATTTTTTTGACAAGCATGATAGGTTTATCAAGGAACAACAAATGGATTCAAAATCCTCCAAGGATTTTGATCAATTAAATTTGAGTACAGAAGATAATCCCAAAATGGTCAACATTGGGAATTATTGTACCCCTGATGCAAAACTCAAATTTATCACTCTGATTCACCATTACATTAATGTTTTGGCATACTATTATGATGATCTAAAATATCTTAGACCTAAATAAATCTAGCATGAAATTCCTCTCAAGATTGGGTCATTACCTCACAAGTAGAAGCAAAGGTAGTACAACCCTAGGATATCAAGCACTATTCTTTCTGAGATACAAAAAATGTTGAATGCAAGAATTATTTTTCTAATCCATTATTCCACCTGGATTGTAAAAATATTCCCTATGAGAAATAAGAATGGAGAAATTTGCCTATGTGTTGATTTCATAAATCTAAATCAGTCATCTTTAAAGGACAACTATCCCCTACCCATCATGGATCGGCTACTGTAAACAGTGACTAGCACTGAGATGTTATCAATGTTAGATAGTTTTTTGAGATATAATCAAGTGGAATTTGGTGAGGTAGACCAACATAAGACCACTTTCACAACACCTTGGGGCACTTTTTCATATCACAAAATGCCTTTTGGTTTAATCAATTTCGGCGTCACCTTTCAAAGAGTGATGGATCTTGCTTTCATAAATGAAATGGAGAAGTTCATTATGGTATACCTTGATGACTTGACAGTCTTTTCTAAACATCATCTTGATCATGTGCACCATCTAAAACAAGTGATGGAGTGATGTAGGTAGAATGGTATTTCTCTTAATCCTAAGAAATCAATTTTTGGGGTTACAGAAGGTAGACTTCTCAGTCACCTTGTGTCCCAAGAAGGCATAAAGATCAACCTAGAAAGGGTCAAATCTATTCAAAAGCTTTTTTTCCTACCAGTAAGATTGTAGTTCACTCTTTCTTTGGAAAGGTGAATTTTATACAAAGATTCATCCCTAAATTCATAATGAAGACTCACCATATTTTCAATATGATAAAGGGTAAAGCCACTTTCAGTTGGACTAAAGAAGGCAAATCAGTATTTCAAGACATCAAGGAAGCTATCACCCATGCCCTAATTTTGGTTTGTCCTGATTACACCAAAGACTTCATGATGTACAGTTATGCTTTTGAACACATGTTTTCAGCCATCTTGGTTCAGTAGAATAAAGAAGGTGTGGAATCTCCCATATCTTTTATGAGTTGTCCTCTCAAAGCTCATGAGCTAAAGTATTCAAACATGGAGAAGCATGCTTATGATATGGTGAAGGTGGTAAAACACTTATATTTTTACATCTTGAACTCACACACTATTGCTTTGGTTCTTGATACAATAGTAAAGTATATCCTAACTCAGCAAGAGTTTGGAACTAAAAGAGGTAATTAGATTGGAAAAATCTAGGAGTTTGATCTTGTTATCAAACCTATGAAGCTCATGCAAGGAAGAGGTCTCTACCAATTAATTGCTGATAATATACTAGAAGAAGTAGAGCATGAAGAAACACAAGTTGAAGACACATCAATAGTTCTCTTTGTCACCACTACGAATGAGTGGTATTTGAATATTGCTCATTTTCTTACCTATGGGGAGTGTCCTACTCACTTGTCTCATAAAGAAAAGATGATTGTTAAATTAAAAGCTACCAACTTTGTCCTGTGGGACAATAGTCTGTATAAGAGGAACCTTGATGGGGTATTCCTTCATTGTGTGGATAAAGCACAAAAAAATAAACTTTTGGAGTCCTTCCACAATTTGGCTTGTGGAGGAAATTTTTCTATGCCTGTAACTGCCCATAAGATTATGTGAGCCAAGTACTATTAGCCTACTCTATTTCAAGATTCATATGCTTGGGTGTGTAGATGTGAGCTATGTCAATAGTTCATTGGCAAAACCAAGTTGGTTGTGTTACCTCTCAAGCCTGTGGTGATAGAAGAGCCATTTTAGTAATGGAGAATTGATTTCATTAGTGTTGTAAATCCATCTTCGAATGCTAGACATGATTATGTACTTACAGCCATAGACTACTTTACCAAGTGGGAGGAAGCCATTCCATTCAAGCATGCTACTTGAGAAGTAGTATGTAATTTCCTTAAAGAAAACATCATTTCTAGGTTTGAGGTCCCAAACAAGATTGTAATAGATAATGCAGCCTTCTTCTCTTTTCATGAGATTACCTAGTTCTATTACTATTATGGGATTATTCTCTCCCACTCTTTTAACTATTATCTGTAAGGAAATGATCAAGTAGAATCAAGAAACAATAAATTGGTGACTATTATTGGGAAGTTGGTATATGACAATCAGAGAACCTAGCATAAATCATTACTTGACACTTTATGGGTAGACAATATTACTTCCAAAAGGGTGATAGGTATGTCCCCATTCCAAATTTTGTATGGTCTCAATGCAGAGATACCAATTACCCTAGAATTACCAGCATTGAAGTTGGCAAAGGTAGTAGAAGATTAAAATTTTGAAAGTTCCATTGACAAAAGGATCATGTGCTTGACTGAGCTAAATACGAAATGAACTATTGTGGTGGACTGAATTGCTATGCATCAAAGTCTGGTAAAGAGACTCTTCAAGCAAAAATCAAGGATCCATAATTTCTAGATTGGAGATCAAGTCTTATTATGGGACAAGAGGAGAGAACCAAAAGGAATGCATGGAAAATTGGATTCCCTATGGAGAGGCCCATTGCCATTCATCATTTAAATGGTGAAAATAGTTTTTTGCTAAAATATCAAGATGGAACACCATTTAATCTGCCTCACAATGGGTAGTATTTGAAGCACTTCAATCTTTGAAGTATCAGATAAGTCTATTTGTATATATGTACATATTTCTTTATTTTATGTTTATTTTTGGCACTGTTTGGTTTTTGGCACCTTTATTTTTGGGTGAGCATGACTCTATAGCCCAATGGCATAAATGAAGGCACTGATATTTTGGTTTCTACTCCCTTTGATTGATTTAGTTTTTAATCAATGGAAGTTTCCCAACTAGAGCCAGCTGTTGTTCCAAAAATCCATCACTTAATTTTTTGGACAACATGCCAACCATTTTGGTCCTACAGACCAAAACTCTCTCTTTTATTTCTT
The DNA here is from genome assembly GCA_037957365.1 of Torreya grandis. Taxonomy (NCBI): domain Eukaryota; kingdom Viridiplantae; phylum Streptophyta; class Pinopsida; order Cupressales; family Taxaceae; genus Torreya; species Torreya grandis. The sequence goes on along the minus strand of JARHVA010003154.1, from coordinate 562,855 downwards.
TCAAAAAGTTTTGAGTAGTTGAGTTTTTCAAATATTCAAGCCTTTTCAGCTAAGGAAGTCACAAGTTCAACAGACAAGATTTATTCAAAGGAAGTTCAAAACACTTATGGCATTTCCTTAGTGTTTTGAGGATGGTTCAACACAAAGGTTCAATCAAAAGACTTAATGGTGGGCTTCAAAAAATTAGAATGAACCACTTTGAACTGTTGAACAATTAAACCCCACCTTTGAAAGGTTCAAAGATTTAATGAGTTCAAAGGTTCAATGACTTCAGTGGACTTAAATAAAAGAAGGATTCAAAGAGAAAAGATTGAACCATTGAACTGAAAGAGTTCAACGAGTTCAAAGGTTCAATGAGTTCAATAAGTTTGATGGACTTAGAGAAATGAAAGGATTCAAATAAATATAATGAACCATTGAACTGTTGATCCTTGAACCAAAATGGTTCAAAGGTTCAAAGAGTTCAAAGTTTAAGTGGAAGATTTAAGTGAATGGATGAAGCAAAAGATTCCAAAAAATGGTTCAACCAAATGGTTCAAAGAAATGGTTTAACCAAAGAAGAAAAAGAGAGCGAACATGGCCCTTTACAAAAACATTCAATCACCGAACCATTGATCCTTTGACACATTGAACCTTTTAACCAAAAGAGTTCAAGGTTCAAGGTTCAAAGAGGTTCAAAGTGACTAGTGACGTCCCTGTAGATGTTAATTTCAAAGTGATGGAATAACCGTTGATTTTCAAAAGACCTAAGAATAAACTCAGTGACCAACCAAGAAAAGAGCTAAAGAATCCAATTGAAAGTGAGAAGATAGCCCTGAGAGCTTAGATTGATAAGAAGAGATGCAACATGGCAAGGAAAGAGAGAATGACTATAGGAAATCCATAAATATCTATAGGAGAGTTATTTCTAGTAGGTGGAATAGTTCACCAGGTGGACATCAGAAAGAGTAAACATTCAAAGGTGTGGCCTATTTTTGTACATTAAGTAAAGGTGAATAGACAACTGTGTAAGCATCATAAAGAAGACCAGACAACCCATGCTTAGGAGGAGACATTTGAGATGATTTAGAATGCCAATGACCTATTTCAGCATGGCCCTTCAATATATATTTAATGCATTCAATTTAGCATGGGCCATTTTGATGAAAACAAGTGCCCAAGTCTTTCTTGTGATGCTATATATTGTAATCTATCATTTTGTATAAGGGAGATCTCTCTATTATCAGAAGCGAAGATCTACCCAAATTGAAAGGCATTCTTGAGACTTTGAGCTCAAACTATTAATCATATTTTGTTAAGTGAATGAGAAAGCAAGTGACCTTTCAAACTTTGTATTGAAATAGCTTGTGTCATTCATGAAATTGTTCTTATTTATTTTTCCTAAATACAGTCTTGTCCATTTAATCAAACAAGTAAAACAAGTGGAAATAAGCTGGAAGATGTTCTGAAGCTGACTGTGACAGACTTTGTGCTACCATAATTATCTTCAGTCTATGTTTTGTGTAAAGGATACTAGAGAGACTTTGAGCTCTATTTATCCTTTGTAATCCTTTAATTTGTTGTAGTTTTAGGTGGAGAATTTGGGCTGCACTTAATCCTATGGTGTCCTTCATCCTAATTAGTGAGAGAAGCAACGAAAGACTTTATACTTTCATGGGTTTCTTGTGGTTACAGTTACTACCTAGAAAGTCTCCCTCTAGTTTTCTGAACATCATTTTTGAAAGAAGAGAAATGCCTTCAGCAATTACACAGGAATTCTCCTCTATTCTGTGAACATCATCTCTAAAAAAAGAGAGATAGATGGTATGATTTCACCTCTATGTGTATTTTCAGCTTATATATATATATATATATATATATATATATATATATATACTATAAATTATAAGGAACCTCCCCTTGCTGAGAGAAGAGATTTATCTCATTTTGGTTGTGGTCACCACACCCATTTTGCTGCATAAATCTCCTTATGTTGTGGTTGAAGTAACCATTTTGTCGTTAGTCAGCTGGTGACAAAATATTCACCCAACACATTATTATATCATGTATATTTTTATCTTAACACACTTGTAGGTCTTCTTATTTTAAGGGTATTCATTATAAGGTACATATTCATACACTCAAAAGAGGGGGTAGGAAATAAGGGTTTTATTATAAATATCAGAGCTCCTATCGATCAATAAATCTAGTTGAAAATAACTAAAATAACAACCATTCATCAAACCACTCAGAATGGATAAGATAGACAGTCAAGATTCTAGAATAGTGATCAATTTCATCTCAAGACAAAAAAATTAAGGTTGGAATATAACAGTGAACACTAGGGTGTCCATTTTTAGCACTCTTATCTAAATAGTAAAAAAACTAGGTTTTCCAAAAATAGATAAAAAGGTCAGATCAGTTATAGTTTTATCAACTATAACTTAGACCATAATAAATAGTTTTAGTACAATTTTTCTTAGATAATATAGATATAGGGGCATCATGCATGGCATGATGACTCTCACTTTAGTTTTAGATATGATAGTTGGTATAACATCTAGATTAAAATCCATGTTTCAGACACTAGTGATTAAGGGTAGATTGGACAACACTTTTACTTATTTTATTTTAGTTTTCAACATTATCTAGGCATTCTTAGTAGTTGTATAACTTATACCATTTTTAGGTGGTTAGCATCATTTTAGAGTGGATTTCTTACAAGCCTAACCTACACATTCTAGAGTACCTGAGTAGCTTCCACATAAGCTAAATTTTTAGTTTTGGAGTGGTTTTCATACAAGCCTAATCTCTATCTTTTCTGAATTGGCTAACATTGGCCTAGTTTCCAACACATATTTGGATATCTATGCCACATTATCATATTTATAGAACATTAATGGGATTTAAAAGCCATCTCATATGACATACTTCTTCATATCGATATTAGTCTATAACTTCACTTCATGGGCAATGATGGAGCCAAAGGTCCAGCCTTTGTATTCTTGAGCCACCTATTTAGAGGGATTGGATACATACTCTAGACATTGATTATCACATGCTTGATCATATAGCTTCACTTATTAGGTGATGATGGATCCAAAGGGCTAACCTTTGCATTCTTGAACCACTTTCTAGGGAATTGAGCACTCAACTTCATTCATGATATAACTTTTGGTACAACATCATCTAGCACATCCAACATTAATTAGTATAACAATAGGTTTTGTATTGGTTTACGTACCCAGTGAAGTGTATTCATTACTTTCTCTTCCTCTCTCTTACTCAATTTTGTACATTCTTATTTTATATTGCATATAATAAGAATTGATCTACTCTTTATTTCCCTTTTGTAGATTCACATTTACACAACATGCTCTCTATGCACTATCCATCATTACTCAGCATCACACAACCTTCATGGGCTTCACCTTTATAGGTAATTTTAGATATACTTTCTATTTTCCTTTAACCTAGTATTTCACTTTATTGCATCACTAGAATAAAGGGAGGGTGGAAAATGTAGTCATATAAAATGTAAAAATTGGTAACTTGAGCATGTATAATGACATCTAATCTTTAAATCCCTCTTGTTTTCTCTCATGACCCTCTTAGGCTTACTTTCACTGATTAATAGTCATCTGTGGCCTTCCAAACTTGACTCGAATTAAGATAGGACCCTCTCTTCATGATTAATCCATCCCTCTAGGTTTTGTCTGCTCAAGCAAGTAGAACCAAAGTTGACTATAGTACTAGACCCTAGGGTGTCCCCTATTTAGTGATCCTATCTAATCACATTTTGAGCCCAGGTTACCATTTTTTCCTGATTCCTCTTGTTCATTATGTTAGCCTAGTCTAGTTTCATCTAACCCATGACCAATAGATTCATATATAAGCCCATTCAAAGATCATTTGAAAAGGGTTGGAAAAATATCATTCAAGTAAAGAAATAATACAAGCAATACCATTCAAGCAATCTTCCCTATTCTTTGCATGCATCTAACCTATACACTTTCAAGCTAATTCAAGTCCTTACACCAATCCCTAGTCAGCTCAAGCATAATTAGTTTTAGAATTTCTTGCATTTTATTCATTATTTCACCAAGCACTCTTAAAAGGAGAAATACATATGGATTGATCCCTCTTCAAATTATTGGTATGTAGGTAGTGTGCCCACACATGGGGTGTGAAGCATGTCTAGTGCATCTTACACACACTAACCTTTTTTTCCTCATTTATCAAAGTTTCTTTAAATTTCATAGAAGTTAAAAAAACATGAATAATTATCTCTAAAATTAGATATATTTAAATTAAGGACCTAAAAATTGGTATATAGGCTCACACTAAGTAGGCAAACAAAACCTAAAAAGCTTAAATCCTTTAGACAACATCACTAGAAAAGGACTATATCACCGGAGCTTAGGGTGTCCAGTACTATCACTCCTATCCAATCAAAAAATGAAGTCCAAGATCCTATTTATGATAGTGTTCCAATATAACACACAAATTTCTAGACCTTGTCTCAGTCAGAATAGTCCAAAATAATCAAAGTTTAATTTTATCTCTTGCTACTATTTTTAGAAAAGGTCTAATTGCAATCTAATTTCATAAATTAATAGCTTTAATTAGGAATATTATTTACTGATTTATCTAACTCAAACTTATTTATTAAATAGGCATAAAACCCCATTATTCTCAAAAATAACAAATCATTTGCTGAACCCAATTATGGATTTCACATAAAACCCTAAAAACCCTAGGGTAAATTCCTAGCTAATTTTTTTCCATTAATTTCTAATTTTTTTCTTGAGTATTAAAATTATAAATTCCTCTCAAATTTTAAAATTTTATAGTAAATTTTAAAATAAATTTATTTCAAACCCTAGTTGCATACACTAGGTCCTAGTAATTTTCTAGCATTAATCTAATAATTTTCTAATTTTTTTGTTGGACCATATACATTAGAAATTCCTTTCAAATTTTAAAATTTTATAGTAAATTTTAAAATAGATTTATTTCAAACCCTAGTTTTATCAGCTAGCTCCCAGTAATTTTCTATTAATTTTTCAATCATTTTCTAAATTTTTAGTTGCATATTAAAATTAAAAAATCACTTCAAATTTCAAAAATTCATAGTAATTTTCAAAAATTTATTTTTCTCAAAACCCTAGTTGCATCTACTAGGTCCCATTAAATCAAGCATTTTTTCATAAATTTCTAAATTTTTTCTTCAATACTTAACACAAAAATTCAAATTCAATTTCAAAAATTTATAATATTTTGCAAAAATATTTTTGTCAAATCCCTAGTTGCATATACTAGCTCCTATTTGATTCTTGAGGTATCCTTTTACATCCATAATCAAATTACAAAAATGATGCTCATTTATTTACAAATTTTTCTTACATTTCTTGAAAATAATAAGCAAACCATAATGGGCCCTATCATGTACATGAATGATGAAGTCTATCATATGTTAGTATAAATCTTCATCCATTACATTTCATGTTTATGTTTCATTATATGGGATGAGATTACAAAATTCATTCCCAAAAATGCATAAAATTTCAAAATTCTTTCTACATATTCTCTTTTGCTCATACAAAATAATTACCAACTCCATTTTTTTAGACACATTCAAAATGTTATGTTACATTTAAAAAGCTTATATGCCTTTATGCAAAAATTCATTATCTCTATCCTTTACTTTCTATCACTCATATGGAATTTTTTTAAAGCTTATCATGCTAAACATGTTAGAAATGTTATGATTCACATCAAAGTTTTCTATGCATTAATGCACAATTCCATGATCTCTATCCCTTATTCGCTATCTATCATGTGGAATGTTCTTTATAATCATATTAGTATACATGGTTTCTACTTAAATGTATCTAAATTTTTGGCTACTTTTAAGTATCTTCCTATCCCTACTAGACACAAGTAAACACTAGTGGTTATATCTACCCCTCCTCTCTTCAAACTTGGTTCATCTAGATTTTATCCCACACCTACTACAAGATCTATGCCTATAGTAAATTATGTGGTACATGTTATCACCCAAGTTTACAAAGATAGGTAGGTTGCTTACACCCATGGTTATAGCTTGGCCACTCAGGTTAGCACCCTTTTTGATCTCATTTTAGCTCCTCCACCTATTATATTCCTTCCTCCAATCTAGATTCAAAAACAATTGAGACCTTCATCGCTATAATAGAGAGTTAATACACCTCCACATCTTTAGGATTCTAGATAACTTATAACTAAAATGTTTACACCTAGAATAATATCATTGAAATCTCATCCATCTACATATAGATAACATGTTCAAAGATATTTTAATATTTCCAAATGCATCCTTAAGAGCCCTAAAATTGTATCCAATTTTAAAAGTTATAAGGGGACCCCACAATTGGTTTCCACTTCAAAGACTTCAAAACAATTACAACATATACAACTTTCAAAGCCACAGTCTCAACATTTTCATCATGCTTCACGATCATGCATGATTCCACTCTTTGATACAAGACATCATGATAGGGAGTCTCGCATGAGACTCATTGGTTAGTATCATTTCTCCTCAGCATTGATTGTACATACCTCAAATTTTTCAAAAATACAAAAATAATATAACATTTCAAAATCCAAAAATATTAAAAAAAGTCAAAACACCAAAAATATTTTGATTGTATGCATCATCCATGATTTACATTGATATATCATGTTAGGACTAATATTTGTTATTTCATGATATTATATGTCAATTTATATACATTACCATGCTTAACTTGAGCTTTTTTGAGTGGGTGTAGTGACATCCAGCTACTTTATTGCTTCACTCTACCCATTGAAGGGACATCCTACTTCTACATTTGGGAAACACTTTGATATATATACCCACTAGGGGCATCTTCTACATGACTACACCATCCAAATTATGTCATTCCTACACTACACACTCTAAATTATCATGCAAATGTACATTACTTACTAGATTACATAGATTACTTTATCGAAATATCATTAGTATCTAGCACTTGTTTATTTCTTAGCATATACCTAGTCTTCTACTAAACATGTCTTGCATATTTTCTCTCTTGATTTGATTAAGTTAGACATGATTGTATCTTTATAGTCTTTATATGTTTTATCTTCCTACTTAACGTAGATTTATGTGATTGCATTTCCACTTCCTACTTATCTCTTGTATGTTCTTTAATAAATTTGCCAATGTCCTTTTCTTATATTCTTGTGTGTGCCATAAGACATTTACAAATGTCCTTTGCTTGTACTCTTCTATATGTTTGTGGCCCTTGTGCCAAATTTACTTGTTTCACTTATATGTACTTTTGGCATTTGAACATGCATTGTATGCTTAATTTCTATTTTGAGTGACATTTGCCCATATTCATTGTTTGCATGGCCCCTTGACCACCCTTGTATACTTCTTGCTTCTTGTTTTATGTGCTTGTTTCTTCATTTATTTTGATTTTTTACAATACCATGATCCATATCATGCATTATTAATGTTTTCTTGGATGCCATGATGGGCATCATGTTCCATCCCTCTAACTAACAACTAACAACTAAAAACTAATAAACTAACAACTAACATTTCTAGTTTTAATTCAATTCAAGAACATTTCACATGCTATTACATTGTTACATCTATCTAGGCATACCCCTCTTGATTTAACAATCTCTCAAATCAAACCATGATATATATTTAGATATCTTATTGATTATCATTACTATATCATGTATATTTTATAGCTTAACACACTTGTAGGGCTTCTTCTTCTAAGGGTAGTCATTGCAAGGTACCTATTCCTAACCTTAGAAAAGGGGGAAACAAATAGGGGTTTTTCTATAGATATCAAAGATCCTATCTATTAAAAAATCTAGTTTATAACATCCAAAACAATAGCCAGTCATTATACCACTCAAAATAAACCAGGTAGATAGTCAAAATTTTAGAATAGTGATCAGTTTTAGCATAGGATAACAATGTTGAGGTTGGACTATAGTGCTAGACACTAGGGTGTTCATTTTCAATGATCTTATCCAAATTGTAAAAAAACTAGGTTTTCTAAAAATAGATAGAAAGGTAAGATTAGTTACAGTTTTGTTACCTATAGTTTAGACCAAAATCAACAATTTTAGTATAGTTTTGCTTAGAGAATCTAGATAGAGGGGACATCATGCATGGAATGATGGATCTTGATTTCAATTTTAGATAGATAGTTGGTCTTTTAGAGAGTATTACATAACATGATTTGTCAAACATTAGTCCATTAAATCAAAGGAGAAATACATAAGAGTAAACTAAATTAAGCCCATCTATTCATGTGGGAATTCCTAATGACAATGAAAGACAAATGAAAGAAAGTAAGAAACCTATACCTTCCAAAGGGAATCAATCCTTCAAGAGTGGCTCAAAAACATGTTCTTCCTTAATCAAAAGCTTTTATCTTCAACAACAATGGTAGCCAACGCCTCCAATGTCTCAAGAACTCCTTGTAAAACCTAGGCTTATGATTTGGAATCACTAAACTAGCCTAGAAATGAAGCTTACAAAATAATATCAATGGTCAAATTAAAAGGATTGTGAAGACAATTTAGCATTATAAATTTACACAAATCAAGATTAAAAATGATGTTCATGGCCTCTTTATTTATATATTTTTGAGATTGATCAGAATCAACCTGAACTATCCATCACAAGATTGAGATGTGTGGATAAGGATTAATTTAATTACGTAATTAAAATTCATAAATAGGATCATCAATAGTTGGGATAGAGAGGAACTTAATGAGGCATGAAGGGTCTTAATGAGGCATGGGAGACCCATAATCTTGTATTTTATGCATTTATGGCCTAGGGATGTCTTCCCAAGAAATGATGTCATTAAATGATGTAGTTAATAGAAATCAATTTTCAAAAATGAATATTCAACAAATCTCATGAAAAATTCACTTAAGCTCTTAATTTGGATCAATTATCCTTAAATAAGGTTAATCAACATTTGTGTAATTATTTGGAAATTGGCCCTTAATTAATCAAAATGGTCAGAATGTCTTATTATTGGCTCAAAATTTGACTAGAATGGAATTGAAAGTTGATGTTAGATGTATTGGATACATTATCCCATTTAGGACATTGTCAACACCAAATAAAAAGGGCACATGTCTTGTGCAAGATATTTGATAGAAAAGATCAATCTAGAGCACCCAAGTGTAAAATTAGCATTTTGAATCAAAATGATTTGATCAAAGTTAGATGGCCCATAAAATGTATTGCCCCATTTAGGGATATTTTGACTTAAATTAGCACTTGTAAATGTCAATTTTGAATCATTTAAGGTGTTTTAATTATTTTGACCTAAAATGTGCATTTGAGTTTAATTCAAGTAATATTGACAATTTTAACACAAATGGGGCTAGAATTGGATGTTTACATTTTGCCCCTATTTGAGAAGGTGTAGTGAGACATTTAAGTGAAACAATGTCTTTTCAAAGAAAAGAGTTTTCAAGAAGAAATTGAAGCAGACCCATGATTCCCCTTAAGATGGCATATTAGGATAGAAGAGAAGGATAGACTCTTGAAAAAAGAGAAAAAGTGAGAGATTAACCCATGGAAAAGATCACATCTAGATGAGCTAGAGCTTGCACACGTGATTACCATCAATGATCAAAATATAATTAGAGGTATAATAGGACCTAGTAGATGGGGGGAATGGGAAAGATACAATCCATAAATGTAAGGGACACACTTTAAATGTACCCAATTTGAGAGTATAAGTTGCACGCTTACAACATTGATCAATCTTGAGACAATTTTCACACTAAGTATTACCATCATGGGCATTAGTGTGGAGAGCTTAAAATTAGTGGAAAAGAGAAAATGTTTTGCTTCAAGAAGGGAAGCACCACTAGATTGAGGTATCTAAAGAGAAGATAGTAATAAGTACTCTAGTAGAGTAAATATGATAATGATAAAATAGTTTTTCCTTAGTAGGGTGAATTTTGATCATTCATAAAGAATAAATAATGGTTCACCCATATAGAGATGATTTGACTATGATGTTATTCAAATGTTGTGCCCCAATATGGGTAATTGGAAATCAAAATAGCTCAAGGATATAACCCAAAATATAGGTTAAAGAGAGCAAGTGTAAATGTACATATGATGGTGTAATGGCTTAAAAAGCCACATAAAACCAAGCATATGAGAATTCACAAAGTGATGAAAGAGATGAAAATAAGAATGAAAGATAATAGAGCTAACTCCAAATGTACAAGATAAGTGGACACTACCTACATAATTCCATGGACTCATGTTCCAACATAAACTTCATGCCAATGTAGTTCACCCAAATTTAAGAGAGAATGGAATGAGGAATGAAGAAAATTGACCAAGAACTGAGTAGACTCACAATGTATGTAAAGAGATGCACATCTAATAATATAGTCAAGGACTAAAATGCATAATACTTAGATGCTTAATTCCATATCATGAGCCTAGATTATGCAAAGTGTTCTTGAGAATCATTCATCATAGCTATGTTGACATTAAAGCTTTGAGACCTGAGCACAAAGTGCTTGCTATAGAAAAATAAATTAGGAATCATAAGTATGAATAACTTAGAATGACATAATATTCCAATTTCACTGAGCTGGTTCAAATGTGAATACCTATAACTAAAGATAATGGTAATGAACAAAACCAAAGTTATAACTATTTACATTTAAACAAAAAAGCAAAGATAAAGAAAAAGATAAACATAAATGAACCTAACTTGAAATCAAGATATGATCAATCCAAACTTAAGTAGGAATAAAAATGTTTAAAAACAAAAATCAAGAACATCTTAAAGACATGAGACCAAGATATAAATAATCAAGATCGATGTGGACCATCAAGACATTCTTGAACACAAGGAGAAAAGCAAAATCCAATTAAAAAACAAGACACCAGCAACAATCAAATAAACAAAATGGTCCAAGAATAACTTAATAACATAGGATTGAGATATAAATAATCAAGATCCATGTGAATCATCAAGATGTTCTGAAACAGAAAAGAGATAAGAAAAAACATACATGGAAACACAAGACCAAGATGAGATATAAGAAGTAATAAAAAGAAAAAAGGAGAAAAAATAAAAGGAGAGGTGAAAAATCACAAAAAAACACCAAGAAATTCTAAATAAACACACAAATAAAATTCAAGAGAGTGTGGTTTAAAGATAAATGTTCATGCACATGTGGTAGAGACATTACTTTCCACCATAACTTAACAAAGAACAATGACACAATAATCATTCCCTAAAAGAGAAATAATAACATAAGAAATGGGGGAAGAGAAGAAAAGGAAGGGGTTGGCCGAGCTAATTCTAGATGTATAAGATAAGTAGACACTGCCTACATAGTTCCATAGATGCATGTTCCAACATGAACTTTAGGCCAAATGTAGTTCTCCTTGAAAATAGGATAGAAGAAAAATGATGATCAAACTAGTATGAATGATGTTATAAAAGAAATGGAAGATATGAAAAATAAATGAGAATGGTCTTGAAAACAACAAGTTGATGGAATAAGAAAGAATGATCTTGAAAAGTGGCAAGTGTGTGGGACAAGATGAACTAGTGTTTCTTTACATGCAAAACAATAAGAGTGTAACATGGTGGGATGGGAATGTATAAATGTTTATAAGCATGAGATAATGTTTTTATTATTTTATGGAGCATGATATGATGTTTTTGGTATTTTAAAAGTATTTCCAATGTTTTTGGTGTTTTTGGATAAAATATGCATAATGTGGGACCATCTAGTCAAGGAGATGCATGTTTGAGAGTAGAGGTTCCAATAAAATAGCTAAGCTAGTTACAATGACCCATGCTCAAAAATAAATGAGATTGAGGATCTTGATAAGACAAAAAATGATTACAAACTACAACAAATGTAATATAAAATAGTGTATAGCATGAAGTAACTTTGAACATCTATAACAATATAGTAAAGGTCCTAAACTGAAAAGATGTTCTTGTTCACTTGTCTGAAGCTACAACATATGGTCCTGGCTAAACTAATTTATAAAAATGGCATTGAGGATGTTCATAATGTTCATGAGACATAATCAAGATCATAATTGGTTGAGGGATAAAAAGTGTTCAAGCTTACAACATGCCCAAGACATAACAAAGAATATGGTTCTCAAGGAGAATGGTCTAAATAATAGGTTCCAACACATGGATGGTCCAACATAGGATAAAATGTGTTCAGAGTGCCAATGATTCAAAGCCTTCACTATCTAGAGTCATGAAGTATGGGCCAATGTAGTATAAAATGTGTTCAAGGTAGGATAAAATGGTGGGATAAAATTACTTTAGCACAAGTTTCCCCCAAGTCAGGGGTCTTATAGACAATGGTTCAAAGTTATTCATATGTAGAACCTCTTAAGATACATGATGTTCATGGGCTTTATAAGTTCTTCAACATTAAGTTTAACTAGTTGATATGCCCTTAATCCATAGTTTGCTATGACAATATATGGTCCCAACCAATTAGGCTAAACCTTACCTTTATTTTTACATTCAACATTCATGTTATTTTGGTTCTTTTTCAAAACCAAGTCACCAATCTCAAAATTTCAAGGGAGAATGCACTTGTTGTAGCTTATCCACAATTTGTTCTGATAGCCCTACAAGTTTTCTATGGTAGCCAAATGCTTACCATCAAGAAGTTATAGTTCTTGTAGCTATGAGGCCCTATAATATTCATCATCTTCAATGTGCTCTAGTGATATTCACAATGATGGTATCTCAATTTCAATCAGGATAATAGCTTCACTACCAAAAACAAGGGAATATGGAGTGGTTTTAGTTAGGGTTCAATGATTGGTTCTATAAGCCCAAAGGGTAGGAAAGAGTTACAAGTGCCAATTACAACCAATATTATTGACAATCTTCTTTAAGATGGATATAATGGTTTTGTTTGATGCCTTATCTTTTCCATTGCCTTGTGGCTTACATCAAGTTGATTTTTTGTGCTTGATCTTGAATTTCACACAAAGAGATTTCACATCTTGGTTCACAAAGGATCCATCATTATTGAAGATAATATAGGCTAGGATGCCATATCAATAGATGATATGGTAATGAATGAATTTGGCTATCTACTTATATGTAACATAAGTGAGAGGAATGGCCTCAATCCACTTGGTAAATTAATTGATTGTAGTCAAAATGTGCTTATGGCCATCTAAAGATGTTGGGTTAATTTTATAAATGAGATCGAGACCCCACATTGAGAATGGATATGGTGTTATGATTAGTTGTATCAATAAAGGTGTGTGTATCAAGTTCCATGTTGCTGACAAGGAACACACTTCTTCACATAGTTACAAGCATCAGTCTCCATTTTGGGCTAATAATAGCCTATTCTGAGGAGCTTCTTTTTAGGAATACATCGTTGGTATGGGCCCCACACATTCCTTTATGAACTCCTTTAGTGTCATCTTGGATTCTCCCAAAGATAAATAATGAATAAGCATTCCATCATAGCCTTTATGATAAAGTGTGTTTTTAAGGAGGGTATAAAATGTTAAGTGATGAAGGAATAGTTCTCGTTGGTTGTTGGAAAGGTTGGCAGGGAAGACATGACTATGGAAATAGTTATAAAATTCTTGGTACCATGGTAGCTTAGGTTGGAGATTAGGCCCAACAATGGTGCATACCATCTTTAAATATATTATAATATGCATAGGTTTAAGAAGATTTTCAATCAAGAACTAATACTTTTTAGCACTACCATCCATTTGAATCATTGAACCAATTATTGCCATTATGTTAGTGTATCTATTATTTACTCTCAGAACTTATTCAAACTACAAAGATTTAAAATGTGTTTTGAGGTTATCGATAATTTTCTTGTAAGGAACAAGTTTGTTTTCTCTTGTTTTATAATGTTTAGTGGTTTGATTGATGATTAATTATGAATCTCCATAGATCTTTAAGCTTTGAATATCCCACTGTATAACAAGGTAGATCCCTATAATAAATGCCTCATACTTAGCCATATTGTTTGTACTATGAAATTGTATATGGAATGCTTTGGGAATAAAATCCCCTTATGGTTTTATCAATAATATGCTAGCTCCAAATCTATGAGATGTGAATGATCCATAAAAATAGAGCATCCACTATTCAGGTTCCTATAGTGCTTGTTCTATCATCATGATAAAATCATCTAGGAAATAAAACTTGAGAGGTTGAGTATCCTTAATAGGAGCTTCTACAATTTAGTTAATAATTACTTGCCCTTTAATTAACTTTTGATTTTGGTACTGAATTCAAACTCACTAAGGAACATAACCCATTTATCCATGCATCCTTGAAGAGATGTTTTAGACAAGAGGAACTTGAGAGGGTCCACCTTGGTGATGATAATAGTTTTGTTATTTAACATATAATGTCATAATTTATGAGTGGTGAACACCATAGATAAACATGCCTTCTCAATATGCATATAATTAAATTCATAAGCCACTAAGTTCAGCTTAAATAATAAATAACATGTTCCTTACCATGATCATCATGTTGAGCCAAAAGTACACCTAGTGCATGTTCTATGGTTGATATATAAAGAAGCAGTGGCTTTCCCTATGTTGGCAGTCTTAAGATAAGTGGATTGGCCAAGTATGTATTAAGTTTTGAAAATGCTATCTAACAATCTTCATCTCATTGAAATTTTACCCCTTTCTTCAAAAGATGAGTAAATAGGTAACATTTATCTACTAATTAAGCAATGAACCTGCATATAGACTAGATCTTTCCTTGCAAGCTTCACAACTATTTAAGATTGTTTGGTGGAAGCATTTACATAATATATTTGACCTTGGTAGGGTTGAATTCAATCCCTCATTATGATATAATCAACCCTATAAATTTCCTTGATGTGACTCTAAAGACACATTTCTTAAGATTCAAGAGGATTTTATATTCATGAAGCCTCTCAAAGATTTTTTGTAGAACATCAGGATGTCCAACTATTGTTCATGATTTTGTTAGTATATCATCAAAATAGTCCTCTAAAATTTCATGCATCATGTCATGAAAGATGAAAATAATTGCACATTGATATGTTGCTCTAACATTATTTAAGCCAAATGGCATGACTTGGTAACAAAATGTCTCCCATGGATTGGTTAACATAGTCTTGTGCTAGTCTTTAGGTGCTATCTTAATATGATTATAACTTAAAAATATATCAATTAAGGACAAAATATTTTACCCAAAAGTTGAGTTGATGATCATGTCATTGTTGGGTAGAGGAAAATCATCTTTAGGGCATACTTTATTGATATCTCAAAAAATAGTAAAAATACATATACTCGGGGTCTTTTTACTCACTAGGACTATGTTAGAAACCCATTTAGAGTAATCTAGTGGTCTAATAAAATTTGTTCTTTCAAATTTTATAGTTTAACCTTAACTAATAGGGTGATGCATGGATGCATCTTTCTTAGTTTCTAGTTGACTAGTCTGGTATTGGGATGGGCAACAAGGTGATGCACAACAAAATTAGGGTCTAAGCCTATCATGTCAGAGTATGCCCATGAAAATATGTTTATATAATATTTAATTATGGATATAATATGTTCATGTTATACTTTAGTAAGGGAAGCTCCAATATAAATAATTTTGAGATCCTCACAGGTTCCCAAGTTTACTTTTGTCATGTTTTCCACAAGGAGTGTGGATCAATCTTCTAGAACTATAGGTAAGGTATGATCATGATTATATTCTTCTACCACATCTTCTTTTTGTTCCTCCCAAATATCCAAATATTAGGAAGAATTAAAATCTACTATCTCAGGTAAAGGCCAAGTAATAAAAACCTCTGGAAACTTAAGAGCAAAATGCTCGAACATTTGATGTTGTTTTGAAGAGATGTTTATATTGGCTATGAAAATTGGGCTAGATGGACCTTCTGTATCCTAAGGGGATGAGAAAACTTTCATGCCTAGGAGCACCTAAAATAGGTTTTCACTCAAAGGCTTGTATTTTTCTTTACTTTTTCCCTGATCGATGAGTGCCTTAAAGAGGTTTTCACCTAAAGATATTGATGTTTGTTTTTTATTATGACCAAGAAATTTTGCCTACTCTCCAAAGTAGGTAGAATAATCAAATGATAAATAAAATTCCTATTTGTGATCACCAATGGACAATTTATCTCATAGGCCCATGTATTTTATAATTGATTCTTTATTTTGAAACTCATTGAGGCATATGACCAAATTTTGTTGGTCCCAATCTATGAGTTCAAGATGGAAAAGGCATAAAGAAAAATGAGGGTTAGCTTTAGGATAAGAATCTACAATGGTAAAGATATAATGTCCTACTTCAAAAAGGGAAACACCACTAGGATGGGTTCTTGCTTCAAGATGGGAAGCTCCAATAGGAATTATGGTTAATATGGTATTTGAATCAAATAAATCCAAGTTAGCAAGCTCATAAAAAAGGCTATAATGGGATGTTATGTCACTGCTAGGAGTCTCATCACTAGTCACTTTAGAAGATTCACTATCAAAAGTCATGAGGTCACTCTCTAGTGGTATAAATTTGAGACCATGATTCCAATTGATAACTCTAGTTGATAAAGGATCCAAGATTCCTTACATTCATGGGCCAAGGCCCTTCCCTATATAGTCAAGATGATCCATTATCTAGTTAGGGATACAATACTTTGATTTTGAAATCAATCAGAAATGCCTTTAGAATATAATCAATCTCCCTTGGTAAAAGCCTCTTGATATTTCTTTGGCATGATTATAGGTACAAAAACCACATGTGGTTTTGGTTATTTATTCGTTGGCTACTAAATCTAGTTGGGTTTATTAGGAGTCTGGGAAGATTTAGGCTTTCCAAATGATTTAGGGGATTTAAGAAATTTTACAATATGAAGGATGTCCTTTAGATAATATGTCAAAATACCCATGTTTTTAATAACAACTTACTTTTCAAGAGGTACAAGAAATGGATCAATTGAAGTGGAGGCTAGATCACCAAGGTAAATATAATTAGATGGAGATGGATGGGAAATGATGGATTTGCTTTTCTTCATAATTAATTTAGAACATGGGCAATAGTTATAATTAAAAAAATCTACTTCAAGAAGTTTTCAATATTGATATGGATATTGATCACCAAGAATAGTAACCTCGATCCCATCATGGAGAAACTTAAGGAACTAGTAAAGAGTAGATGAAACTACCTGTACTTCATGGCTCTAGAGATGACCAAGAAGTATGTTATAAGGAAGTTCAATATCCATAATATGGAATAATGTCTAATGAGAAATGGACCCAGCCATGACTGGTAACCAAATTATACTAGAAGACTCCCTCTCAACATTGTCATAAGCCTTGATTGTAATAGTTTCTAGGGAAATGTCTTTATCCATGTAGCCCAATCATCGTACCAATTTGAGAAATATGATGTTCAACCCTAAAATAGTATCTATAATAACCCACTTGATCTTATGATCTACAATGATTATCTCAATGTATAGTGGGTTATTGTGGTTTGGGCCAAGAGTGGACATGCCTTTTTGGTGAAATGTGATTTGCCAAAATAGAGATAAATGTCCAACTAGGTTTTAGAACTAGTCAAGGTTTATATCATTAAGCACAATAGATACTTTCAAAAGGTTGTTCATAATAGTTCTATGGACATCAGATGTTTTCACAAGTTCTAATATGGAAATTTGTGCAAGGGTTCTGTTTAATTGGTCTACTAGACTATAAGGATTTTTGATTGTGGATTGAGCTAGTTTAGTCTTTGTTGGCACATCATTTGGCTTTGAAATTATTAGCACAATGTTCTCATCAAGTTTCATAGAAGAAGTTGGTGAAGGGCCCTAGATGGTGACTCATAGGCATCTAGTTGTGACTACATAACCTAGAGGTGGCAAGGAGTCATTATAAATAGAAGAGGAAGGTGAAGGGCCTTGAATGATGACTCATGGGTATCTAACTGTATTTCTATAGTTTTGAGTTGATGAGGATCCTCTATAATTAGAAGGTTACTATTGTTCAAAACTAGTAAATCATACAAATAGAGTTGCAACATGACTATGTGAACTTGATGTGGTATTACTAGGGGGAGAGGGTGTGGACCCTATAATGATGGGTCCCATAGTGCAAGGAACATGAGATTATGCACGTGGTTTCATAGTAATTGTGGTAATGTGGGAAGAATAAATATACCCTAAAATATTATTATAGTCATATGGCATGTTTTTATAAGCCACATTATTAGTGTGGGCATTATGATCCTGATTATGCTCATTATGATTCTCACCCTGATGTTGGTTCTGATTCTACCTCTCTCCTTGATTTTGACCTTGGTTTTGATTGTATCTTGGTGGTTGTGGCCCTTGTAAATTTGCATATCCTAATTCATGTCTTGATTAGGGCACAACTTAATTTCTAGTTCACCACTTTCAATAAAGTCTTTAATAATGTGGTGTAATTAGATGCAATGATACACATAGTGACTAACAACATGATGGAAGTTGCACCATTTTTTTTCTTTATACCAATCTAGTTTTGGTTGATCTTAAGGAAATGGCCTTGGTACTAGCCATACAATCAAATTAGCAATGACAAGCTATTGTAACACTATTTTAATTTGTTCTCCTAAATTTCTAAAGACTATGAAATTGTTATGAAATGTCCTTCATGGAGGCTATCTCTACAAAGTAGGTGGTGGATTTGGGGAAGTTAGTGATACATTTGGGGGAGGCATAACTTGCACCATTTGTACATGCCTTGTTTTAGTCACCTCATTTCTAACCATGTTCTTATTTTTAAAGCCCTTAGGCTTATCTTGTGAAACCATTTGAAATGGTGATTGAGTCTGATTAGATGTCTGACCCTGCACAAAAATCTTGACAAGGCCTTTAGCAATAAGAGTCTTATCAATCTACACTCCTTTGTTAATAATTTATTCAAATGAGTTAGCATAAGCTAACCATAGATTATGAATGACTTCAAGATGTAAGTTCTATGAAAATATATTGACCAAATGTTTTTCTGGTAAGTTATGTTGAAAGCGGCCCACCAATGCTCTCCACCTTTACAGATATGCAACAAAAATTTCACCATCACGTTGTTTGGCTTTGCACAAGTCAACAATGGTCAATTAATGTTCTATGTTATAAGAGAAATGGTTAACAAAATTTTATGATAAGTCATTCCAATTTGCAATTGGTCCTTTAGGTAGTTTAAGTAGCCAATCAAAAGCCTATCTCACTAAACTTCATAGAAATAGTCGAAGTAAGTACTTCCTACTATAAGTAACCTCTTGACATAAGACAAAAAATGCCTTTATGTACCCACATGGATCTCCCTTTCCTTTTACTTGTCA
This sequence comes from Torreya grandis, assembly GCA_037957365.1. Lineage (NCBI taxonomy): Eukaryota > Viridiplantae > Streptophyta > Pinopsida > Cupressales > Taxaceae > Torreya > Torreya grandis. Next base: position 543,443 of record JARHVA010003154.1, on the reverse strand, counting down.
AATTTGGGTGCCTCAAAATGAGGTGGAAAGGGGTTTTGGAGAATAGATAAATCAAATGTATATGGACATATCTCATCAAATTTGTACTTTTTAACTCTATTATTCATCTCTAATATTTGAATAGTTTCCTTAATAGAATTACACTCTTGCATGTTTGACACATTTGTAGATTAGATAAGATGTTGGGGTGGAATATGCCCTCGATTTTATTTTTATTGGGGTGGTATGTGCCCCTAGTTTTATTTTTTTTGGGGTGGAATATGCCCCTAATTTTGTGTGGATCTATAGGGAATATATACCTTTCAATCTGTACTTTGGTTCTAATTTGTTCCTTGAGTTGAGAAGATAGGTCATTGATTCTTAGATTATAAAATGTTCCCTAAATTTGGTTGTTTAGTACTTTGTTGATTATGGGAAGTTCTGTGTTTATTTACCAATTTTTGTGTTGGTTGGAATGAACTAGTCAGATTGTCTTGAGGGATTTCCTCAATTCAAACTAAATGTTTGGGTCTTTAGTTTTGTAAAGTAATAAGAGGTTCTTGATGATTGAAGAATGTATGTTCTGTGTCAAATGGAACATTTTGTAAGATCTTTTATGACTTGGAATGTTCATTTAGGCTACCTTGATCCACTATGATTATGTTCTCCTTGAATGTTACATACTTTTGATTATATTTCCCTTTTCTATCAAATCATCATTGTGAATTGAAGTGGCAACTAATGAGTTAGTTAAGTTTGTGACAAGTTGATTTGCATATCATTGACTTATTACCTTGATCTTAGCTAGAAGATCTATATTTTTGGGTTTTGACTCTATTTGTATTTATTTTTCTTTGTTAGAAGAAGAAGGTATGTCCATTTGTGAAAAATCTTGCTCTTTCCATCATTATTATCCTTCTCTAAATAAGGTATGCAATTGTTCTATAGGAAATTTTGAAGGTAGTCTAACACCTTATTTTATCAACCTAAGAAGTGCTTTGTCTTGATATTCTTGGGGTTGATATTCATTATAATCATCTTTGGATCCTACTGTTGTGGGGATGTCATAAAATACAATGGGGTTATCTTGGCCATCATAAAAAATTTCATCCTCATAGTTAAGGCCATAAGAGGCCCCACTACGAGTGAACCTTTTAGTCATGTCTAAAAAGAGTTGTTCTATGCATTTGACTAGATTTGGATCAATGTTTTACAAAGGTACTAAAGAGAATATAAAGGAGGGTGGCTTGGAACCACACACAATTAGAATATTTGGTTTGTGAATTTACCCAAATTTTGGTAAAATTGAAATTAGATAGATTGGAAGAGGATAAGGTAACTCAAAGATCCAAGGTGAAAAATAATACACCAAAGCCTAGATCTTTGTGATACACCTATACCATAAAAGTTAGTTTCAACTTCGATGAGTTGATCCTATTAAATTAGAGGAAATATTTCTATATTATGAAGAAAACAATATGAACTAAGCAACTCAAGATGTAAAAACATACATGAATCACTAAGTACAAAGCTAGGAATAAATTGGTAACACAACGTCACCATATGGTTCTAGTAGGATAAAATTGTTCTAAGAATCAAAGCATAAGCGATACGTAAGATGACTTGAGTCCACTAAAATAAAAATACTATTTTGAGTCTTCTAAATGGCCTTCAATCCAAATGGAAGATTGAACTCAAGTTAAAACAAGTTTAGTGTGCAAATGGTGAACCCAATTTCGACACACCAACCCCTAAAAATTAAAAAGGTTCAATTTTGAATGTGAATTATATATGAGAGACTTAAAAAAATTGGGTAAATGATCTAGACTTAATTGGGTAGCATGACTGCACCAAAGGGGGTGATATGACATAAAGCTTTTGATAAAAATTTGAGTAAGGAAAAGATAAGTTTTCCAATTGGATAGTGTAATGCCTCCCTTGCTCAAGAATTTTGAGGATAATGTGTTTTGGTTAAGTTCATTGAGTTAACAAGAAGTTTTTTACACAAATCAAGACAAAGTAGGCTAATTAAAAAAACACAATCATATTAAGTCTAAAATAATAAGGTATGGCAAATTGAGGTTAACCAAACTAGCAAGTTTTTGAATATTTCTAAGGGGATCAATTACATAATGACTTTCATGTCATGATGTAAAATAAAAACATGTAAATGGGTGTCTATGACACTTGGATTTTTAAAAAAATCTCTAGTCCTTTTTATAACCACTACATCTATCATTTGCTTAGTGTAGTGTGATATCCATAGTGTAGATATGTCCCATGTGCAATTCCAACATTAGAATGTGGTTTAACTACTCAAACCTCTAATCCTAGTGGGAGTGGTTGAAGTTATTCTGAGAGATGAAACCTTGAGTCAAAGCTTCCCTATAAAACTTGTGGGAGGTAATGAAATCCCCCTTGCAAGCCAATTTTGCATGAAATAAAAGACATAATAGAAAGACTTTAAGGTAATTTTTAAGATCACCCAAACTATTTCAAGTTTTTGGGGAGTGCTTTAGATGATATTATTTCTATGCCTTATACTAGGCATGTTTGCAATAAGGACAATACTTTTGATTCCAAAAGTTCACTAAAGGGGATGGATGGAAGAGCATACATGCAACATCCCTCTTTTTTCTAATTAATTTATAATTAACAAATATTAAATACAAATTTGATAAGTGAATTCAATTTTAAGAACCAAATCAAATAGTAGATGGTGTTCTTTTGACCCTTTGGTCTTAAGTGCTAAAATGGAAAATATTGCACAAAATGACCACATGAATTAAAAAAAAACCTAAGTTCATTTTAATCTCAAATATTGAAGCATTCAATACTTATCTTAGATTCAATTTTAATATACCAAATTTACAAATTTTCAAGACTTAAGATTGGGTTTAAGCACTAAACTTGAAATGTTTCTAAGATTTAACATGAAATGTTTAGTTTAGGCACCAAATACCAAATGTGTAAAAACATAGCATGTTTTTTTTAATCCCAAATGAAAGTGTTCTTGGTTAGCTAAAAGTAATCAAAAAAACTTCTAAACTATCCCCTTAATGTGTAAAAACATAATTATAAGGGCTTGATTTGAAGCACTTAAGAGATTGAGCAAAAAATATTAAAATTCATAGTCAATCCCATTATTTCCTTGCAAAATCATAATCACCAAAAAATAATATCACTATTAAGGATTAGTTTAAATATAAAATACAATATCACTATTTTTAGATGAAATCGATGGCCAAATCAATGATGTCATTGCACAGTATGATAATATGGTTGTTTTGAACAAAAACACTATTATTAGTTATAAAACACATAAAATATAAAATCATTGTTTAGATGACAAAATCATTGCATGAAATGATGATATCATTATTTTAGAATGATATCATCATTTTTCAACAAAATCACTATTTTGGATGAAATCACCAGCCAAAATGATGAAATCACTACCCAAGTCCAAAAAATCATTGTTTAACAAACAATAATTTTGTTTACAAAATCACTACTATGTGAGTAGTGATATCATAATAGAGAGAAAAAATGAGGCTTCTAGGAACAAAAATGCTATTATCAAAAAACATAATTTCAACTTAAAAATTCACTCTTTTGGCCCTCGTACTCTAAGATCAGGCATGGAAAAGATTAGTGAGTTTCTTGAAATATCTTTGTGACCAAATTTGTGGGGTGTGGTCCCATCAAGCATGCCAAAAATGTAGAGAGGATTACATAACACGATTAGTCAAATATTAGTCCATTAAATCAAAGGAGAAATACATAAGAGTAAACCAAATTAAGTCCATCTATTCATGTAGGAATTGCTAATGATAATGAAAGACAAATGAAAGAAAGAAATAAACCTATACCTTCCCAAGTGAATCCATCCTGCAAGAGTGGCTCAAAAACATGTTTTCCCTTGATCAAGATCTCTTATATTCAACAACAATGGTGGCCAAATCCTCCAATGTCTCAAGAACTCCTTGTAAAACCTAGGCTTATGATTTGGAATTACTAAACTAGCCTATCAATGAAACTTGAAAAATAAGATCAATGGTTAAATGTAAATAATTGTGGAGACAATTTGGCATTATAACTTTGCACAAGTCAAGCTTAAAAGTGATGTTCTTGGCCTTTCTATTTACATATTTTTGAGATTGATCAAAATTGGCCTAAACCATCCATCTCAAGATTGAGATGTGTGACTAAGGATTAATTCAATTGTGTAATTAAAATTCATAAATAGTCTCATCAATATTTGGGATAGAGAGGCACTTAATGAGGCATGGAGGGTCTTAATGAGGCATGGGAGACCCATAATCCTGATATTTTATGTATTTATGGCTTAGGGATGTCTTCCCAAGAAATGATGTCATTAAGTGATGTAGTTAATATAAATTAATTTCTAAAAATAAATATTCAAAAACTCCCATGGAAAATATACTTAATCTCTTGATTTGGATCAATTAGCCTTAAACAAGGTTAATCAACATTTGTCCAATTATTTAGAAATTGGCCCTTAATTAATAAAAATCTTTAGAATGTCCTATCATTAGCTCAAAATCTGATTGGATTTTAATTAGAAGTTGATGTTAGATGTATTGGATCTGTTATCCCATTTAGGATGTTGTCAACACCAAATAATAAGGGAACATGTCTTGTGTAAGAGATTTGATAGAAAAGAGCAATCCAAAATACCTAGGTGCAAAATTGGCATTTTGACTTGAAATGATCTGATAAAAGTTAGCTGGCCCATAAATGCATTGCCCCATTTAGGGATACTTTGACCTAAATCAGCACTTGTAAATGATAAGTTTGAACCATTTAGGGTGTTTAATGATTTTAACCTAAAATGTGCATTTGAGTTCAATTTGAGTAAGATTGACAATTTCAACACAAATGGTGCTAGGAATTAGATGTCTATAGGTATAAATTCTAGATCAAAATCCATGTTTTAGAAACTAGTGATTGGGGGCATATTACATAGTGCTTTTGATTTTTTTTTAGTATTACCCATGCATTATTAGTAGTTGTGTTCCTTATTCCATCTATATGTGGTTGGCATCATTTTGGAGTGGATTTAATACAAGCCTAATCTCTACATTCTTGAGTACCTGAGTTCCCAAGTGGCTTCTACATAAGCCAAATTTTTATTTTGGAGTGGATTTCACACAAGCCTAATCTCCATCTTTTTTGAGTAGGCCACATTGGCCTAATTTCTAGCACATATTCATCTATCCACACCACATTGTCAGATTTATAGAACATTCATGGGCTTTAAAAGCCATCTCATATGACATAATTCTTTATATCAGTATCATTCTATAGATTCATTTTATGTGGAAATGATGGAGCCAAAGGGCCAACCTTTGTATTTTTGAGCCACCTATTCAAAGGGATTGGATACATAGTCTAGACATTGATTATCACATGCATGATCATCTAGATTCACTTAGTAGGTGATGATGGAACCAAAATGATAGAATTTGCATTCTTGAGCCATTTTCTAGAGAATTGAGCACTCAACTCCATTTTTAATATAAGTTTTGATACAACATCATCCAACACATCCAACATTACTCAGCCTTACTCAGTTTCACAATTGGTTTTGTATTGGTTCACGTACTTGGTGAGGTGTACTCATTCCTTTTTATTCCTCTCTCTTACTCATCTTTGTACATTTTTGTTTTATATTACATATAATAAGAATTGATCTACTCTTTGTTTCCCTTTTGCAGATTTACACTTACACAATGTGTTCTCTATGCACTATCCAACATTACTCAACATCACATAAGCTTTATGGGCTTCACCTTTGTAGGTAATTTCAGTTATGCTTTCTATTTTCCTTTATTCTAATATTTTTATTTGTTGCATCACTAGAATAAAGGGGGGGGAAATGTAGTCATATAAAATACAAAAATTGGTAACTTGAGCATAGCTAATGACACCCAATCCTTAGGTCCCTCTTGCTTGCTCTCATGACCATCTTAGGCTTACTTTCACTGATTCCCAATCATTTGTGGCCTTTTAGACTTGACCCCAATTGAGCCAAGACCCTCTTTTCATAAATAATCTATCCTCCCAAGTCTCATCTGCTCAAGACAATAGTTCTAAAGTTGGACTATAGCATTAAACCCTAGGGTGTCCTACTTTCAACACTCTTATCCAATTACATTTTGAGTTTAGGTTACCATTTTTACCTGATTCCTCTTGTTCATTATGTCAACCTAGTTTGGTTTCATCTAACCCATGACCAATATATCCATATATAGTCCCATTTAAAGATCATTTGGAAAGGGTTGGCAAAATATCATTCGAGCAAGCAAGAATACAAACAAGATCACTCAAGCAATCTTCCCTATTCTCTACATTCAAGATACACTTTCAATCCAATTCAAGTCCTTACACCGATCCCTATTCAGCTCAAGCATACTTAGTTTTTACATTTATTGTATTTTATTCACTATTGTACCAAGCACTCTTAAAGAGAGAACTACATATGGCTTGATTCCTCTTCATAGTATTGGTATGTAGGCATCATGCCCACATACGAGGTGTGAAACATGTCCAGTAAATATTACACACACTAACCCTTTTCCATCCATTTACCAAAGTATCTTTAAATTACATATAAGATATAATCACATGAATAATTATCTCTATAGGGAGCTCTGTTAACAATGAGGACCTAAAAATTGGTACACAGGATCAAACTGAGTAGTCGAACAAAACTTAGAAATATTAAATCCTTAAGATAATATCACTATAGGACTATAGCACTAGATCCTAGGGTATCCAATTTCAATGCTCCTATCTAATCAAAAAAAAAGTCTATGATCTTATTTGTAATAGTGTCCCAATCTTGCACAAAGTTTTAGGCCCTATCTTAGTCAGAATAGTCTAGAATAAGCTAAGTTTAATTTTCTCTCTCTTGATACTATTTTTAGAAAAGTCCTAATTGCAATCTAATTTCAAAAATTAGTAGCTTTAATTAAGAATAATATTTACTAATTTATCCTACTCAAACTTGTTTATTAAATAGGAATAAAACTCCATTATTCCCAAAAATAACAAATCAACTAGTTGAAAAAAATCCACATAGGCAAAGGTAAGCCTAGAAACTCTATCCAAAATGGGATTTTAAGCTTCACTTGTTCAGAGACTTTAATGTCTCTAGTTTAATGCAGAAAAATAACCAGAGTGTTGTGAATGAACCAAGGTCCATGGTTAATGATGGCTTTATAGTGTTTAGGGTTTGTAAATGAAAATAAGAAGAAACCCTTGGTTAGGTTTTGGACTCTTAGTTTCACCCCATGTCCTTGCCAAGGGTTTTGAACCCATTACTTCAAGATGATCTTTTGAGGGAATCCATCCAAAAAATAAGCCATAAGGGTAAAATTTTCAAAATAATTTCAAAATTTATCAAACTCTTGAAGGTCCAAAACCACATCTAGAAGAGCAGTCTCAGAGTTAGAATCAATACCTTATGGTAAACAATTGAGATAAACCTCCAAGATTGTTTCAGTTTCATGGCTACACTATATACTACTAGTGGTACCTATATTAAATGTTGTAGGAAGAATGATGGAGACCATTTAATATAGGGGAGGGTGACTAACCACCTAATGGATAGATGGGTATCTTGATTCAACATTATGAATGTTGTGTCAGTGACACACCTAGATCACATAGATTGATAATGTGATGAGAGGTAGGGGAAAACCTAAAATCTCATAGACTAAAAGTGATATTTACTCTCCTCTCTCCTTTGTTGGCTCTCCAAAATTAGAATTTTTAAAAAACAATTTCTCTTTCTTTTTAATCTAACTTATCTTAACATAGAAAAATAAAATTATTATAATAAATATTTAGGGTAAAAAAATATAATATAAAAAATACTTGTTCTTTAAATTTAAATTATCTTAACATAGTAAAATAAAATTAATATAATAAATATTTAGGGTTATATGAACAGTGTTCATAAAATTAAATGAAAACTTAATAATTTTCATAACACACTTGGGGGTATTATTTATTTATTTTTTTGTTTTGTTTTCCATTTTTAATAAACAATACAAAACATTTAAAAAAAAAAATTTAATGTATATAAAAGATACATATTTTATAATATATATAACATATGTATAATATATTATTATATGTAATATATATAAATATATTTATGACTATATAATAATTTTTATTATTATATTTTTAGTCTAATTATGTATTTTAAAATGATATTTATAATTCACATACTTACAATTATAAATTCTATCACAAGATGTCCATCAAAATAATTATAAAAAAACTATAATAGTTATTTCATTCAACATTTTTGTGATAATTTATAGAATAATTTCTAAGAAGAATTTAGACTTGTTATAAACAAATTAAACAAATTGTGACTCTGGTACCATATCTGAGTAATAAGGAAAATGAATCTAACATTTATCTAATGTGAATAATAGGTAATTAAATAAATTAATAAATACACAAATCTTAATAAAAATTAAATAATGAAAGAAATAAAGAGAAGGCACATTACACAATTTTAACATGAGAAAACCTCAATGAGGTAAAAAACCCACAAAGCTTATTCCATTATTTCAGAAACCTTTACAAACCCAATAAATTATTCTTCACTTCACTTCAAAAAAAACTTTGGAGACCACCACTCTCATAAATCATGATGTAACAACAACAACAACAACAACAACAACAACAACAACAACAACAACAACAACAACAACAACAATAATAATAATAATAATAATAATAATAATAATAATAATAATACACCAAAGGTTAAAACACCTTTATAAGGGTATTGGACAGTTGTAACCTACCAATCCACCCCTTTAAATTAACTATAATAATTTATTACTCTTATAAATAATTTTTAAATATTTGGTTATGTATAAAATAAATATATTATTTATTTGTTTTACAGAACAATGTGGGCCAAAATGTAATCCCAATAATATTATTTTTCCAACACAAATCTTTTATTATTGTTCCACCTTCCATTTTATGCTTTCGAACATTTTTTTTTGAATTGGTAAACTCGTATGAGGTGTCCTTTGGTTTAAATGCCATGATTAATAGGTCCCTATTCTATCAAATTCACCCAATACTTTCACCTAGCCTTGCCCGTTAGGTTAGGCCACACCTAGAATTGGATGCATTATTTTATCCAATTTCAACACCTAACATTTTAATATTTTAACATGTAATATGTTCCTTGGGGATTTGAACATGAGTATCCATTATGAAATCATGAATGATTTTACCACTTCATCTCATCCCATTTGACAATTTTAGGCCTTCATACATTAATGTATTTTGTTAGGTGTTTTTTAATTTCTGTTAAAGACTCCATGTCAAATGAATTATCTGATTGTTTTATTTAGTTTCTCAACCACATGTTTTGGGGCCTTGTGAACATAAAATATGTATATTTTATATTTCATGTAGAACATTTTTACTAGATTAAACCTTCAAACCTAGTTGATCCATTTATATTTCCAATACACAAGTATGTTCAAGATATTTTCCATCATTTTATTCCAATTTTTTACTTCTCAAAACTTGTGAAGAAGGGGATGCTGAGGTATTTTATAGTGAGGATTCTAATCAAGAATCCCAAGATTGATAAAAATTTTGTTTCCTTATTAGGACATTAAATAAAAACACTTTAGATTTATCTAGGTTGATTTATTAATCTGATGATTCTTAGTAGTTTGATAAAAGTATTTTTAAATGCCTCACCTCTCTTACCTTTGCACAACTAAAAAATATTGAGTCACCTAGAAATTGAAGATAAGAATTAGAGGGAGAGCATGGATGATTTTAGGCCTTATATTTCCCTAGTGACCATGGTACATTTTAGGGATTGTCTAAGTGCTTTGACCACTATGATGAAGAGATAAGGGGAAATGGGATCTCCTTTCCTAATGTATCTAGTTTTTTTAAAGAAACTGTCCGAGTTCCCAATTTTTAAGATATACAAGGAGACAATGATGATTTTTATTATCAAATCCATTTATTCATTATAAAATTTTAAGGCCATGAAAACCTCTCATAGGAATACAAAATTGAATCTATAATAATATTTTAAAATGTAAAACTTAAGGATCAACCATGTTTTATTCCTTGATTCAAGTGAATGAAAAGTCCCATAATTCATGATTACGTCATCCAATATTTGTCTACATTTTATAAAACCTCATTTTTATAGGAACAATATTACTGTAGTAGAGGCTTAAGCCTTTAATAAATATATTTAGAGTTTATTTTATATACATTATTACATAAGGAGATAAAACAAAAGTCCAAAATAGAATGCAACTTAGATTAAGTTGGAATCAAATAAATGAAGGTGAAGTTGAGATATTTAAAAAGCTTCTTGGATTTCCTTCATTTTTTAGCCACTCTAATTAATTTATATCTAAGGATATCCCATAATACTTGGAAAAATATGTCAGGAAATCTATCTCAACCTAGGGCCTTGTATTTTTCCATCTATTGAGGACTCATCTTAATTATTCCTCATTAAATGGTTGCATTAAGAATTCATTTTTGTTTCTTTTTATATGGTAACTAGGAAATGAACCTTGAGCAAAAATTAAAATGAATAATAGCCCAAGGTACTACCCCATTAACAAAGAATTAATTAGACCCCTCCAAACTGATAGTGAGATTTTATCAAATAGAGGGGGATAAAAAGAACAAAAATAACCACCAAAACTAGAAAAAAACTTATTTTTATAATATTAAAAAGTTTATCCAACACAACTTGACCCATCCCTATAAGGAGTACTATAGACCATATCAAAAAAAAACCCTTAAACAACTAGATCATAACTTACATACACAAGGGGTAGAAACCAAAAATCCTTTCCAGTCAATGATTATCACCTCCACACCCAAATTCACCACACTAGATACCAAGCACTTTGCCACTACTCTTGAACCAACCCCACTACCTACTCACAGTCATACTCCCCCAGCTTATTCATTTTTGATGTAGTAATACCCAATATGGATAAAGATGTAGTCATTCAAGAGATTGGTACCCAGTTGTTTTGTTAATAAGGCCATGTTGTTATGAAATTTAATTAAGCCATCTATGATGGCATGAAAGTGATATGTCAATTCCAACCCCACTAAATGGATAATGGTTTTGATGTCTAGATGTTCCATATGAAAAGAAAATGAGACAATAACATTTGAAAGCAAATTCTCACTACTAATGGCCTAGGTAACATAGAATACATTTCATTTTCCAAGTTATTACTTGGGGTTGAGCATAAAACCCCATACTAGCTGCTATTTCCCACATTTTTAAATCCAAATCCTCATAAAAGGGTTTTTAATTTCCTTGTCAATATACTCAAAAAATGGGAGACTAACACTTCCCCTACCATCTAATCTAAGGATGTTACCCTCTCTCTTATTTACTTATTTTTGGGTGAGTTATAATCTTGCTTCATCCTTTTTTCCTTTATCCATACCTACTCCTCACATCTGTTAATAATTCTAAACACCATCTCTTACCATGCCAGTAAACTATTGTTAGTTAAATAATCTCACACACTTTCCATATTTCATACTACAAAATGATATCTCTCTCCTAAACACACACATAATTCACTCATTTCACATGCATCATCCTTCATCTCACTCTTCTTAATGATTACTTCATTAATACTATACCTCACACTAGGATACTTTCTTGATATCCCCTACCTCCAAAAAGTAAGTCAATAGATTTAAATAAGCACCCAAGATTATCATAGGACCTCTAGGAGTGGGTGATGACCAAAAATCTAGCCAAAAATGTATATTTACATAAAGACTATAGCTCTAATGAGCCCTATCACTTTCATATTTCTTTTAAAATCTTCTCCACCTTCTATAACATCCTCTTATGATTAGATAAATCTTCTTACATTTTGAGTTAGCAAAATTTGAACCTCATATAATAAATTAGCTACCCATTCCTTATAACCAACCTTATCCTTCTCCCTGAGAAATACCACTTCATTATCCACCCAATTTGATATAGCATTTCCTTTCCTTTTTATATGCCTAAAATAGAAAAACCCACATATATTCTTTACAATATAATTTTTTTCAAGAATATATTTAATTATCCAAGCCTTTCCCCCCTAAATTGAGAGCATTGATGACTACCTTCAAATATCCTTCAATTATTAGTTCATTCCAACCATAATTCTCCATGATTTTAATTCTTAAGTGGGTCACTCTAGCTTCTAATAGATTATTAGACTCAACACCTAGTGATTTTGAATATATTAACAAAGGTTTCCATTCATTATTATGGAATACATTGCATACCCTTACCAAACATGGGTTTCCTTTAGAGGCATCATCAAAATTAAATTAATTTTTACCATCTTTAGGTGGTCTCCAGCACTACAAATAGTCATTATTTTTCCCCTTTATTGTCTTAAGCGCCTTATCAAGTAGCCAAGCATCGAACTAATTCTGAATCCACTTCTCTTTTCATGGATATTTAAATGTTTCTTTCACACCCCATGTAATAATTATCTCCATTAAATATTTTATGACACCTTACCAAACCCATTCATTCAAATGATAGGAACCCCAATTTTTTTTGTTTCTTTTGATCCCCAAGTTCTATTAAATCACTACCATGGATGCCTCCTACACCAAAGATAAATAGGGAGATTTAAACTTCTTCTTTCACTGGATCAAAATAAATTTGAGGAACTTAGTAAAATGGAATTAGATATTATTGATGTGGGTTTTATGCACACCTCATAACATTTTAAATAAGGTTATAAGGATATTTAAACTTCTTCTTCCATTAGATCAAAAGCAATTTGAGGGAATTAGAAAAAGGGAATTAGATATTGTTGATGTGGTTTTTATGCATACCTCAAAGAGTTTTAAATGAGGTAACTTCTAATGTTTTATGATATCTATAGAACTAAGTTCTACTTTGGGGTGCTAGTTGTAGGTATGTGGTTGGAATAACTGAGTGGTGGAATAGTAGTTAAGCTTATGGTTTGTTCAACCAATTTTTTAGGTGGATGCATGGTTTCTAATAAAAGGGAAAATAACTATGTGATTCAGATGGGTGAAAGACTAATATATGGTGGGTGGATCTCAAATAAACTTCAAAAAGAGGGAAGGGTAAGGTAGAAAAGAAGGATTTTATATTTTTTGAATATGAGCTTCTCAATCTATATCTTTAATGGCTAAGTCTCTCAAAGACCAATGCTTGTTGTTTGCAATTATTGCTTACTTACAAATAAACATGGCTAAGATTTTAGGTAAGAGATATAGGGTAATCATTGGTCTCAACTAAAGGTTTATCCTTTAAAGGATAATGTTACATACCTTTATACAAAATATTATGATTTAGACCAAGAAGTAATCTAAGGCATCTATTTCTCACTCCTATAAAACTATATCAACTAAGATACTTCTACACACTTTATAATAATGATTCAACCTATAATAGCTACATAAATCAACAAACATAGATCAATATTTAATAGTTATAGAACATCTAAAATTAGTCATTCAAAAACATAATAGTTATATTTATTCATAGTGATTACACACATCAAAATTATTGAATCAATTTACAAACTAAAGAAACTTCAAATTCATAAACATAACAAGGAATAAGATAGAATAAACTCAATTACATGACAACCAAGATGCTTAATTTCTTCCTATATTTCATTCAAAAAACTTTGACCTTTTGAAAGAGGGTTACAACTTGTACATATATATCATGGGGAAGAATTCACCTCATCCTCCAATATTATAATGTTTTACTTACATATTGATAGACCATAAGATAAGTTTGAGTTACATAATGATGTATTACAAAATATCCTATCCATGTAATGTATGCATGATTCTCAAAATTTAATTAATTTTAAAATATAAATGTAACTAAGACTTTAATATTTAGTTATGTTGGCTACATGAAAAAATGTACAAAATTAGCCAATCTAAATTAGCTCTTGCTTGACCTATCTCAAAACTATGGTGTGAACTCTAGTAGTAGTAGTTATTACTATCATCATAACTGAAAGTGAACTCAAAGATGCACTAGTTGTTTGAATTGTAGTTACCATGGTGATAGTATCATGAGGTGGAATCAACATGGTAGTTATTTTCATTAGTGGAGTTAGTTGAGTTGGCATAGTAGAACTAGCAGGTTGAGCTTGTTGAGCATTTTTTTTCTTTGTATCTAAGTCCTGATAGTGCTTGTCAACCTTATCATGCTATGATATGATTAGACCCATATCTAATAGAGATAGTATAGCTACCTTTTTAGTCTTAGCCATTAGCTTATTATGCTCTACCTTGATCATTCTAAAACCAACTTTAAATACCTCTACTTTGGTGGCCTTCTTACTTGTTGTGTTTAACTTAGCCTCTATGTATTATAGGCTTAAACCTTGTAGGCTCTATTTGAAATTATTAGAGGCTTGTTTAATCATATAGTCAAATAAAACTGTAGTAATCAACCTTTCTCTATTATCTTGAATAGTAGCCAACTCTAGTCCTAACAAAATCTATTCTACCTCTTTCTCCTATTCAACCAATTTATTGACTAATGTTTATGAAGATAGAACCCAATCTCGAGCCTCTTATGTCCTTATCAATGATAAGTTTAGAACATTATATGCATCTAATGGGGTCATCAAATACATATGGTTGAAAGCCTTATTAGGTGTATACAACACAAGGAAATTCAACTTGCTATCATCTTCCTTGAGTCTCATGAACAATTAGGTTATCTTATTGACATGTGGATCTAAGTTGACTCTTAAAGAATTAATGGAATTAAGGATTTCATAAAATCTAAGGGAAGCATCTTGTAAATCTTTTTTAATCCTTAAGGAACCCAAATTACTTTTTATTATTCTTTGAGTGTTTCTAACTCTTCCTTAATCTCTTGCCTAGCCATTTCAATTCCTAAATGGATGGCCATGTTGGATTTTGTGTGGGTCTCCATATATTATTTCAAGTCCTGTATGTAAGGGGACTAACCCTTCCACCTATTCTATCTTTTATTCAAGGATTATACATCCTCCCTCTCCTCCATGATTAGGCTCCCACCTAAGCTATATTATATCTTCTTATTTCTCACCCTTTATACTAATGCAATGGCTTCATTAAACATAGAGCTCATTATTGGCAATTACATTATCTTTAGATTGGGCCTATTAAAGGATGAGGCTCTCAATTCTTTAGCCCAATCTATAAAAGTCAACTTAGAGGGATCATAGGGTAATGCTTCCATTGGAGTATGATCATTAGGTTCTTTCTTAATTTGAGTGGAAGGATTGGGAATTCTAGGCAAAATAATCTTTGACCAATCTATGTTCCCAAATTATGGCATTAGATGAACCACATAGAATAGATGCCTCCTAGGTTCTCTCTTAGTTATTACCACTATGGTTGTTATAGTGGGAGTGGAAGAAGGCAAGGATAAACCCAACTGGGTAGAAGGATCTATAGTTAAAGGCATGATTTGAGAAATGGTAGGGATGGACATGGCTAATGTTGATGGAGTGGATGTTAATGGAAGGGATGAAAACCATAGGGATAAGAACTATAATAGTGGAATGTGGAATAAGAGAAATGGTAGGATGGGTGTAGAAATAATAGACCTATAAAATCTATCTACTAGGGAATGAACATGAATACCATAGGGCCAATGTGATTTAAACTATTGGTAAAGACATCAAAGGGGAAAAACTCAAAGGAGATGTAAGCGAGGGACCCTTACACGATGAGTCACATGTGATAGGTGCTTTGGCCTTGAGTTCTTATAATCTTAGGACCTTTGCTTATTTTATCTCCTCCTCATGTATCTCTTGGGTTAGAAGAGTTTGTGTTCTATACTTAGGCTTCCTTTGATATGTATTTATTGTTCTCCTTGCCTATAGACTATGGACTATGATGGAAGAGAATAAGGAATAGTTCTTGGCATAAAGGTTGAAGATGCCAGTGTTTCCTCTTAATCTAAGGAATCTAAGAATATGACCCCAAATTCTACATATTCTTCCATTTGTGCACTACCTCAAATTATAGTTATCTCCTCAGCTAACTCTTGCTTGACCTTAATCAGTTCAACTATTGAAGGTTGAACTGGGAGCACTTGTGCTTATTCTTGTGTTTTGGTAGGTAGTTGTCCCTCCTCAACTTGTTCTTCCTCTTCTTATTTCTCCTTTTCATCTCCACTAAGTGGTACCTTAGCTACCAACTATTATTTCTCTTGAGGTTAGATTTGAGCGTGTTGGGGATCACACCCCTCTCATTTTAGCTACTATCATTTCCTCCCACTCCAAAAATATGAGGATCTCCATCCTCTAGAAGGTGGAATTATAAACATTACTTTACTAAGTATCAAGGATGGTTATCCTTAGATCACTATCAAAAAGGCTTAATTTATCCTTGTAGTTTTGGCCCTTTCTCTAATCTCATTTTCATCTTTGGAATTCAATAAAAGAAAGTAATGATCAATTGGCTCATGCTTTTAGTCAAGGTCGAGAGTATGAATTTTATTTTGGACCTTGCCATGAGGGTCCTAGTTTCTATGAGGAAGGGTGGGAAATTCATAAGTCTTTTTGGAATGTTTAGCCTCCCAAAACTATCTAAGAATGGTATACTATATTCACCTAATGGTTACATGAGAACCTTGGAAGATGGAATTTTTTGTTTTAGTGAGATATTCATTTATTTTGTTCCAAATTTGATGAGCGATTTAGTGTTTAGCTACCTTATTTGGAATAAAATTTAGAAGCTAAAGAGGATCTATTTTGTGCCTTACCACCATGATTATTGTGTAATCAAGATATATCCAGTAGTTTCTAATGTTATTATCTAGTGTTCATGTTATGCTTGTAGAAATTCTGAATAATGGATAATTGTGGATAACCATCTGTACTTGAGGATAAAGATCCTTAACAATATTAATTATGTTCCTTGCATATAAATATATATGTATAAAGCTATAGTAGTCACATATCCTATTATTTATGACTTCATCATTGGGCTCCCATAGGACTTCATTATGTCTATACACAATGCCCATAATGAAATCTAGTTGATAGGACATCATATACAAATTTACTCCTAATGGCCACTTTTCCTTCTATAGAATCTACTTTTGGAGGCATGCAATAAATATTTACCCCAATGCATAGGTATGCTCTGAGGTAGTCATAAGGTCTAGAAGGGGAACCCATTATAGTTGCATGAAGTAGACACTAGTATGACAAAAAAGCTTATTCAATAGTTCCATGCCTACACAGATTCCCATTTTAAATCTGGTAATGGGGACTTGGATCTTGGCATGTTCTTTCAAGGTGAATTTATCCCAAAGTAGTAGCCATTTTGAAAGAGATCAATCTAAATGGTTGGCCTTTTTCCATGTAAATATAGTATGCAAATCATATGTGACATTTGTAATAAGCAAGATTAAATACCTATTTAATGCTTCTATAGATATACATGAGACAATAGTGTCATTATCTATGTAATGCAAATATCCTCCATCCATGATTCTACCTTGAAAGAATAGACCTCATAGAAAATTGATGACTAACATCATTTTTGGTTTTAAAATGGAATAGTGTAAGGATTAACACTTTAATGAGATCATGTATTTTATTAGATGCTTATCTTTAGCTTCTATGTCTTCCTCAAATGCAAATAAATCCACATTCTTGATTGCTTCCTATAATGTTGAATAATTCAAATAACACCCCTTGAATGTAGTAGGCTTGAACATAGTATCGAGGTATTTGGTATAATCCTTGATAAAGAACCTAGATTGTGTTAGAGATCCCTTATAAGTCCTAGATGATGATGCCATTGTAATTCTAATAGGTGGTGGTATATTCCAAGATTTTTATAATGGCATTTTGTTACTTAGTTAAATCTCACAAGTTATAAATCATTATGATAGCATTTAGGACTATTAGGATTACTTTATGTTGAAGTCTACTCAAGCTCAAATTATTTAATGATGTGAACTTAGTTTGGGGCTTGATGCAAATAGAACTCTTGTATTGATTTCCAATTTATGTTCCATTATTTGTTAATGTCTATGGGTTCATCACCTTCATTCAATTCAAATTTTACCACCCTATCCTAGCATACATGAAATGTAGGATGCATTATCATTTGGGGTGATATGGTGTAAAATTTTATTCTTTTCCATGTGTCATTATGTAGCCTAGTCAATAATAGTCAAACTTTATTTTTGGGCCAAAAGACCCTGAAGCATAGAATGTGTTTCAAAGAGATTAGCTCCCAAAGTTTCCAAATCAAAAGTTGTTGATGAACAAAGTTTCCTAAAAGAAATTTTACATGGATAAGTCTCTAAAATGAAAGTTTCTAATAAAAATTCTTTGTTGTGTAAAGTTACTAATATAAAAGTCTCCAATGAAATTTTTCTCAAGAGAATGTTTCCAAAGCAAAAGTTTTAGATATAAATCTTTCTGATAAAATAATTTTGATATGAAAGTTCTCGATGACTAAGTTTTCATAGTGAAGTCTTTGATGAATAAGTTACCAAAGACCAAAACTACAAAGAAAGTTGTCAATGTGAAATGGTGCCGAAGTGAAAGTTTTTACAGACTAAACTTGAAGATGACTAGAACTTTCCAAAATAATTCCTCTAAAATGAAACTTCTCAAAAAGAATATTCCTAAAATAAAAATTCCATGGACCAAACTTTTTGAAAGGAATTCTTCTGATGAAATCCCTTGGATATGAATGTTTTCGATGTGAAATCTCCCAAGACAAACCTATTAAAATGAGAGTTCCCATAGAAAAGTTTTTGAAATGAAAGTTTCTATAGAGAATATTTCTGATGTGAAACAACTGAAGTGAAATTTTCTGAAGGAATTATTCTGATACTAAGTTTCCATAGTGCATTTTCTATAGAATGAATACTCCAAATTAATACAATTTAAATACATATCATTTAGAGCCACTCTTTCCATCTATTTCATTAATAAGTTAATCTAAACAAGTGTTTTCCCAAAAAAATATACCACAACATGATTTTAACATTAAAAGCACTGATTTTGTAGAAGTATCATAAGTATTATAACCCTAAGAACTCACAAGTACCCCTTTAAGATATTCATTATTTTTAAAAAACAAAGGGGGTCCCCACTTTTCAAAGAAAAAATATGGAGTGGGTTGTTTTGAATACAACAAAATGGAGACTCAAAAGGGTGAATACTCTAGAGATTTTAAGAACCCAGAATCTTTGGTTTTACAATCCCAATATCAACCATAAATTTATCCTAAAATTAATGACTAAACTAGAAATGGAAAGAGACTCTTAGTAATATTGTACAACATACTAAATCTACTCACACCTTAAATCTATGTGTGAGAAGTGTTGTTCTTTACTTATTATTTCAAGTTTTTAGGCAAAGTCATAAGGGTAAGCTATATGTTTCAATTTGATTGGGCATTAGGTATATAGATGGATATCTTGGGAATTTCTCTACTACTAGACAAGCATCCATAACCCTGATAGAGATACCTTTGATCACCTATTCCTCCTTCCTTCATATTTTTCATTATGCATGATGTATTGATCTTATTTTATCATGTTGGCTTTGAATACTTTTTTATTTTCTTTTTGATTTTTTTGGATCATTCCTCTTTATTTTTTTTATTTTTTATATTATTTTATTTTCTTTATTTGGAAAGAGGGAAAAGTTAACCAAAATGAACTGATCTTAGTCAAAATTTGGGTTTAGTCAAAACCTCCATATAATATATTACTTATGCCTATAATTATTAACTTGAACAAGTGTTAATGTTATATGTGCATTTGATCCAATGGAATAATATTTTTTTTCTAAATTTACACAAAATTGTGGGAAGGAAAGTTTTCTAAATTTACATAAAATTATGGGATAAAATTTATATACCTAATGAAATCATTAGTTTAAAGATATATTTATGGATAACTCTCTCATTGATCAAATATATTACAAGTCCTAAATGATAATATGTATTACACCTTTGATTTGGGTTGGATTCAAAATAACCCAAACTATGTTTGACTATAGCAGGATCAACTAGAATTTGACTCCCATGAAATCAAAAGGAAATTATTTTAGAAAGAAAGAAAATACTGAAAGCAATAAGCTAATCTAGAAATAAAAATCTAATCTAATGTAAGAAATAAAAAAAATAAAGAGACTAAATAATAGAGTAAATCTAATAATCTCCTACCTCTATTAAAATGTCTTATTATTACTCAAAGACCTCTCTAGATGGATCAGCCATGAAGTAATTATTCAAAAACTATCCATTCACTAGATATGTTAGATCATTACCTTGAAGATATTTAAAATGGAAAGCATTATTACCCAATTTTTTTTAAATTTGATATAGTCATATCCACAATGGGGTACACTTATCATGCATTCCTTTCTTCTCATGGGCCTTATCCCATTGTAGTACCAAGTCAGGGATTTTAAAAGCTTTGATTTTTTCTCTTTTGTCAAACCATCTCTTGACCACGTCTTAATGCTTACTAAAAATCTACAATGGTTTATCCCTAGAGTCTTCCATTTCAATGATATCCAAAAATATTGACTCCATTTTGTCATTGGGCTCCATGTATTCTTATATAAACTGATATGTTGGTAATTTTAACATGATTAGGAACATGGGCTATTTCTCATATACTAGTAAATATGGTAAAATTATGAGGGCCTACTTATATCTCATCTTATCTACCCAAATTTCATACTTTATTAGGTGGTACCACTCCCTTGGTTTATTTGTAGTTGTCTTCTTGATTACATATATAATATATTTATTAGTTGAATTAGCAAATCCATTCCCTTGTGGGTAATGATTTGAAGATGATCTAATTGTAATCTTATTATCATGGGCCCACTCAGTAAACTCAACTAATTGAAATGTTGTCCCATTATCACAAACCAAAGAGATGGGAGTGCCAAACCTAGTGATATGTTATTTAATAAAATTTATCACATCTTGGGATCTAGAGTTATTAGTATCTACCACCTCTATCCATCTAGTACAGTAATATGTAGCATTAAGCACAAACTTGTGTCCAACTGAGGAATTCAGATTTATTACTCCAATGAAATATATGCGTCATTGGGTGAATGGACTACCTTTAATTATAGGTTGTAGTGTCATTTATGTGTACCTCTCTTTTAGCCAAAACCTAACATTCATGGCACATCCTAATGTGGAAATGAGAATCCTTGAAAACCATAGGTTAGTAATAACCCATTCTGAGTATTTTATGTGCTATATTATTTCCAAATGGATGGTCATTGCCTATATTTTGATGTAAATTGTCTAAGATTTATTGACCTTATTCTTTTGATACACACCTTATATAAATGCCTTCATAGTTATTGTTATAGAGGACTCCCTTTATAATCATGTAATGAGATGCCTTGAGCCATAAAGCACTCTTTTTCTCTCTTTTAAGTTCTTGGGGGCATGTTATATTAAGCAAGAATTGAATAATATCTAAATACCAATTTTCTTGGGAGACCTGTGTTTGGTAGACCTCTTCAATAGTGATGCATGGTTTCGTTCAGTCTTCAACAAAACTTTGCCTTGTCCTCTAATACTCTTGGCTATTTTTATTTCAATGTCAAACTCCTATAACTTATTCATCTATTTACCTTTGAATTCCTCCAATTCATTATATCTAAGTGTGAGATTGATAGAAGGATATGGTACTCTAATGATGGTTTAATTCCAAAGGATATAGTGCCTAAATTATTTGACTACTTTAATGAGAGAAAATATCTTCTTATAAATCAATGAATACTTGAGCTTCACATATTTCAATATAGTAATCATAAACATGATTGTATGTTTTATTTCTTCTCTTTCCTATGTGAGTACTGCAACAATAGTATGCTTTGAGGTGAATGAATAAAATTAAAAGTCCTTGGTGAAATCAGGACTTACTAGTACTGGGGCTTGAGAAATATCCATTTTTATGTCTTGGTAGGACTTCTTATATTCAAGCATCCATTCCACTTTGGCAATCTATTTGAGAATTGCATTTAGGGGTCTAATAATCTCCACAAATCTTGATATGAATTTCCTTATGAAATTTATCTTTCTAAAGAATGGTTTGAGTTCCTTTTTACTATTTGAAAACATTATCTTTGATATCCACTAAATATTATATAGGTCAATAGTGATCCCATCCTTGGTAATGATATGGCCTAGTAGCTTGCCTCTAGTAGTGTTAAAAATGATTTTCTTGGGGTTAAGTAATGCCTCAAAATTCCTTCACTTCTCCAAGATAGATTGAAGATGGTCAATATGATTAGCTTTATTTTTATAAAAAATAGTGAGATCATCCATATATATAATGATAAACTTCCCTATCAGTTCTTGGAATGCATGATCCATCTCCTTTTTAAAATTATCTCCAACATTGATCATCTCAAATGACATTTGCTTATATGCATATGTTCCCCACTTTTTGGTAAATTCCATTTTCATCCTATCATATGCTTCGACCAATACTTGATTGTAACCTTAGAATCCATCCAAGAAGGACATCATATCAGAGCCACTTACTATTTGAATTACCTCATCTAATAAGGGTAGAGGGTAATTTTCCTCCTCTAAAGCTTTATTTAGATTTCTCAAGTTGACAAAATTTTTGATCTCACCACTCTTTTTCCTGACTAAAACTAGATTGACTGCTCAAGTTGAATGTCTAATAAGGAAAACAATACTAGCACTCAGTATATTTTATACTTCTTTATGAATTAATGGTTATAATATAGGATTAACCAACCTCTAACTTTACCTAAATGGTTTAGGATTAGGCTTGAGTAGAATTGTATGGGTCATGATTCTAGGATTGAAAACACTTAAGTACTTATAAGTACATGCAATTACATATTTATACCTAATAATTAGTTTACTTGACTCTTTCCATTTATTAAAGTGTGAATCTTAAGAAAATATTAATGAAGTGTATATTATTTTCATCATAAACATTTTCTATACTAAATTTTGATTCATTTACCTTCGATTGTCTCTATAATTGAGCCTGAGGATTTGTGTCGAAGGTCCTTTCTAGAGATACCATTACCAATGGGAGTCAATTTTATCTTAACTAGATAACACATTATTCATCTAGTTATTCATGGCTCCTATGGTTTTTTTCCTCATCATCTATTATCTGAGATTCAAATTGTCCCAAATTTGTCAAAAATTAGACAATTTATTAGTCATCATCAAATACTTGAAAATTTTCAACATTGTTTGGTACTGAGTGACATGGTACCAATTCAATGGAGAATTTATTGTTTTTTAACTCATGTAAGGGTACCAAATTTTATACTAAAGTGGCCAATGAAGTGGTGGCTCCATTCTGTTCTCTTGGGATAGATACTATGTTGCAAGCTTCAAATTATTCTATTAATCCTAGGCCCTATGCTTGTAATTATTCAAATATGATAATTTGCATTGATATTTATTATTTACCTAGTTTACAACGAGCTCAAAATATTTGTATACTAGCAATTCCTTAACATTATTCTTAAGGATAAACTATAATCTTAGAATTAAGGATTCATATTCTTCTCTATTATTAGTGCATGGGAATTAGAGCCTATATGCTACCAATAGTTTATTTCCTTGTGGATTGATCAATTCAATACCAAAACCTAATACTTGATTAAATATAGATCCCATTAAACTAGAGGGTCCATAATTGGGAAGGGCCCAAAGTTTCTTCTAGTGCTTCATGATTAGTGGAAAATGTATAACTTCCAAAACTAGGAGATTTAAAACTTATCTCCTCATTGGCAGTATTATATTACATAATAGGATGTTTCATGATTGGCTCTTGATTAATTCTAATTTGGTTGGCTATGCCTCTCCATGAAAACCAAATATGTAAAAAGTCCATGGAAAGATATATGTTTAACATTTTTGACCAATCTTTTCTCAATAACAGTTCATAACCTTCAAGAATATCCACTATTAAGATGTCGATAGTCATCTGCACTTTTGGTTCTAATACAACTTGAATTCTCACATTTTTTAATTCTCCCAACATAGGCACCACTATCTTATCAAGCTATGGCACTGCCCTCTTCAATGGCTTTGGTGTTAAGCCAAGATTCTAACAAATAGAATTTGGCATCATTATTACTAAATCTCTCGAATCCACTAAGTAATTATAAATATTATTTCCAAACATTTGAATAGTCAGTAAGAAAGGGAGAAATTCTAGCTTGATTTTGTAGATAACATTTGTGTTCTCTATCTTAAACTTTTCTTCTACTGATTTTCCTATGATGGAGTTACATAAGAGCTCTTTATAATTTGTGATTTGTGAGCTCATGGAGAGTAATGTTGGCCTTGATTTTCTTCATGTCTTCAATAATATTTTATCCTCATTTATTTTATTTCTCTTTGTATTGAGGCTGGTCATTCCCTTTAGGGGGAGGAGGATTGTTTTCAGCCTTTAGATTTAGAGGGATAACCATATTACTAGGAGGATTAGAAGTAGTGAAGAACAACCTAATCATTAGATTATAAATATTTATTTTGAACTACTATAATGCCTGTACTTTAATATAATTAAATTTTGGGACATTGTCATCTTCAATAGGGAAGGGAAACTCAAAATTCTCAAAAACCATAACTGAACTAGAAGAGCCAGAGTCATGAGGAAAATATAGAGGATTCATAATTTGATCTTGTATAATCATCTTTATCTAGAATATTTTAAAGGATATGAAGAATTATATACAATATATCTCTCCATGATAGGATGTGTTATGGACCCTACACCAATTGGGCAAAGTCATTTCCATGATATTGATATCTAGTAACTTATTAGATTGTTGCTAGTTTGTACCATTAGTGGGTCTGTTAAAAGGCCTATTATATATTAGAAAGGTAGAATTTTGATTATAACTCTGAGTAGTGGTATTTACCATCCTCTTCTACATACTTAAAAAGTCATCGCTTAGATCTAAATAATCTCTATATATAATCTAATTCAACTTTGTTAGAATCAGAAGCTTGAGTGATAGTTGCATTGGTGTGATCTTGGTGTTAATTATGATACTAATTATTTCATTGTGCATGATTATTTAAGAAATTATAGTTATAATTCATGGTTTGTTATGTCATAAGTGACAGAGTGTATAACTAGTTCTGATTAAATGTAGGAGCATTCTGGTTTACTTATGGAATTGTGTTGAAGGCTTAAAGACCATTGTTGAATGTTTGACCTCCTATATTATATGGGATAAGCTATATATTGAGCTTCTTATCAATATTGATAGATTTTTAGAATTCCAAATCTAGTTTAATGGTAACAACATCTCTTCACAAGAACATGGTAGTAATAGGGTCCAATGCATTCTTGTATATCTCAAGCGTGGGATTCTCATTAGGCTTATAGGTGATGTTCAATTGTGTGTGTATATTTTGGAATTTTTCATTGAAGGCTTAGATGGATTCATTGGGATCCATTTTCATGATGGTAAAGAGTTGATATACCATAATTGGATTAGTCACATGTCCAAATTGTGTAAGGAAAGTACCTTGACATTCTTCCCATAAGGTGATGGAATTTTCATATAAATTAAGATATCAATCATAAGAATAAACTTGAAAAGTAAATAAAAAAAGTTTGCATGCAACATCCTCATGGAAAACATTTATTAATCTAAAGGAAAACTTGAAATATTTGATATGCATGAGGGTGTGATATGCTCTTCAGTCATTCTCCTATTTGAAGGGGAGAAAATAGGAAGATACTTATTTATATTCCTTGGTAGATCATGTTGGTCCCCAAGGATAACAATAGCAGATCTGATTAACCAAGGTTGGGCCATAACAATATTGATAGGTGGTATGTTTCTTAAAAGGGAGTGTGCTTGAGTTCTATGTATCTCAAATATGGTTGGTATAGATATATGCCTCCTAGAGTGTGATAATGGTGAAACCAAAATATTAACTTGAGCCCTAGACCTTGTTAACTTCTAGAGTGTCTCTATAATGATAGGTTCCCTATTTTATTGGGAAAACACATAAGTGTACCATCCTAGTTCCATATTTTTCTCTTCTATTGATGTAGTTTTTATGCACACTTTAGAGAGTTTTAAATGAGGTAACCTCTAATATTTTGTGATCTTTATGAAATTAAGTTCCACTTTGAGGCACAAGTTGCAGTTACATGGTTGGAACAACTAAGTGGTGGAATAACAGGTTAATCTTATGGGTTGTTCAACCAAGTTTGTCGGTAGATGCATGGTTTATAATAAAATATAAAATCATTATGCAATTTGGATGGGTGAAAGACTAATCTATGGTGGGTGGCTCTCAAATAAACTTCAAAAAGAGGGAAGGGTAAGGTAGAAAATAATGATTTTATATTTTATGAATATGATCTTCTTAGTTTGTATCTTTGGTAGAAAATTCTCTCAAAAACCAATGTTTTTTGTTTGTATCTATTGCTTCCTTACAAATACACATGACTAGGAGTCTAGGTAATTAGATATAGGATGTTTATTGGTCTCAATTGAAGGCTACACCTTTCAATGTTGTTGTTGCATACCATTATAAAAAATATTATAGTTAAGACCAAGAAGTGATCTAAGGAAGCTGTTTCTCACTCCTAGAATACTATATCAACTGAGACACTTCTACACACTTTATAATAATGATTCAACCTATACTAACTACATAAATCAATGAACATATCAATATTTAATAGCTATAACACATCTAGGATTAATAATTCATAAACATAATAGTTATATTCATACATAGTGATTGAACACAATAATTATTGAATCAATTTATAGACTAAAAAAACTTCAAATTCATAAACATAAAAAGGGAAGAAGACAGAACAAACATAATTGCATAAAAATCAAGATCCTTGATTTATTCTTATAGTTCATTCAAAAAACTTTGACCTTTTAAAAGAGGGTTACAACTTATATATATAGATATTGGGAAAGGGATCACCTCATCCTCCAAGATTAGAACACTTTGTTTACATATTGATAGACAATAAGATAAGTCTGAGTTACATAATGATGTATTAAAAAATAGCCTAGCCATGCAATATATGTTTGTTGCTCAAAATTTAGTTAATTAAAATATATAAATGTAACTAATACTTTACTATTCGGTTATGTTGGTTACATGCAAAAATATACAAAATTAGCCAATCTAAATTGGCTCCCACTTGACCTATCTTAAAATTGTGGTGGGAACTGTAGTAGTAGTTGTTGCTATTACAACTAGAATTAAAATTAATTATGAACTCACCATTTGAATTATAGTCACCATGGGGATAATATTATGAGGTGGCATCAATGTAATAATTTTTATCATTATAAGAGTTGGTGGAGTTGGCATAGTATAACTAGTACGTTAAGCTTGTTGAGCATCTTTTTTCTTCACACATAAGTCCTAATAGTGCTTGTAAGCCTTAACATGTTGTGATATGATTAGACTCATATCCAAGAGAGATGGTATATTTGTCATTCTCATCTCAAACATTAGCTTATTTCAATCTACCTTAGTCATTTTAAAATCAACTATGAATACCTTTACTTTGGTGTCCTTCTTCCTTAATACATTTAACTTATCCTCTATGTCTTCTAGGATTAGACCTTGTAGGCTCTATCTAAAACCATTTTAGGCTTTTTTGATCATCTTTTTGAGTAAAATTATATTCACCATCCTTCCTTAGTTACCTTTAATAGTATCCAAATCCAATATTGACAAAAGCCATTCTACCTCTTTCTCTTGTTTAGCCAATTTTTTGACTAATGTCTCCAAAGACAGAACCTAGTCTTAGGCCTCTTATGTCCTTATCAATGGTAAGTTTAGATCATTATATGCCTCTAATAAGGTAATAAAATATATATGGATAAAATTATTATTAAGTGTATACGTCACAAGGAAATTCAACTTTTTATCATCTTCCTTGAGGCTTATGAATAATTATGTTATCTTATTGAGATGTAGAGCCAACATGACTCTTAAAGAGTGAATGAAATCAAGGATTTCATATAATCTAAGGGAAAAATATTGTACATCTTGTTCATTAACATAAAAAACCCAAATTAAATGGTGTATCTCTCTAAGTGTTTCCAACTCTTCCTTGAGCTCTAGCCTGGATATTTAGGTTCCTTGATGGATGGTCAAAATGGATTATCTATGGGTCTCTATATATGATTTCAATTTATCTAAGGGGACTGACCATTCAACCTATTTTATATTTTTCTAATGGAGTATACTTCTTCCCTCTCCTCCATGATCAGGCTCCTACTTGAGCTATATTCTATCTTTCTATTTATCACCCATTGTACTAATGCAATGGCTTTGTCAAATAAGGAGATAAATATTGGAAATTCCATTATCTTTATATTGGGCCTCTTAGAGGCTGAGGCTCCTATTTCCTTATCTTAATATGGAAGAGTGAGCTTCAAGGGATCATAAGGAAATACTTACAATTATGCATGCTCTTTAGGTTATTTCTCTATTTGGGTGGAAGGATTGGGCATTGTAGGCCAAATAATATTCAACCAGTTTATGTTCCCAAATTGTGGCATTGGATGAACCACATAGATTGGATACCTCCTAGGTGCTCTCTTAGTTGTTACCACTTTGGTTACTATGGTGGGAGTGGAAGAAGGCATGAATGAACCTAACTAGGTAGAAAGAGCTATAGTTGAAGGAATGGAATAAGAAATGGCCTATATGGACAAGGAAAATATTGATGGAGTTGATTTTAATTAAAGGTAAATGGAAGGGATGAAAACCACAAGGATATGAACTATAACAGTGGAAGGTGGAAGAGGAGTAGGGGTAGGCGTTAACTATTTTGACCATAAGTCAAAATAGGTCACCTCCTATAGTACAAAACTAGATATAGGGGTATATTATAATGTTATATGGTGTTACATGGTCAATTTTATGTCATTTAATGTGTTATTAGCCTTGGTCATAGTAAAATCTAGTCTAAAGTCATTCTATGTCATTTATAGTCACTTTTAGAGTCATTTATGAAGGTAGTATGGTTTTATTAGGTAGAAAAGTGTTTTTAACTCTATTTCAACATCAAATATATCATATTACCTATCAATAATGTCATTCCTATCTGAAATGTGTAGGTTCCCAATTGAAATCAAGAAAATAGTTAAAAAAGAGAGGATTTTGGTAGTTGTGTGGCCTATGGAGGAGAGTGTCACATGGAGAAAGAATTTGGAATGTATATTAAACTTATATGAACTAATTTAAATTGTTTATTATATTTTTTAATGCTAAAAAATGGATTAAAAACTATTCTACTCCTTCATCACTCCACTAGACATGCAAAACTAGTCAATAGGTTTCTTCATGGTATGGCCAGTAGGTGAGGTTTCAGGTCAAATGTGATTTTGAGGTGATATCAAACTAAATAAAATTTAAAATTCATGGTAGGATTTATAATAATGGTTTCATATGCTTTATGAACCATTATTAAGAAGTTGATTATCTCATTCTACATACTAATCCCCATACCTTATAGGTTTTGTTCTTATATGAGCTTGTTCATACAATATAATTGATGAAATTGATTCTAAAGGATGTAGACATAATTATTTCATATTTTACATATTTTTTTTATGTTTATATGTGATTTTATGAGTTCAAACCTCTTAAGTTACAGTTTGAGTATATTAGTAAAGTTGTAGACATGCCCATCAACTATAGAGGTTTTAATTTAATTTATTAGTTTCTATCAGAGATGTATTGATGTATTCTATGATTTTAAATTCATATAAACCAAATTTATCTATGAATATTATTCTCAAAGGAGGTCTTCAATGGAGTTACAATCAAGCATGACAATACAGTCAATTCCCTGATTACAGTCAATTAAGTCATGGTGAATGAAGGCCCTGATCACGTTCATGAAGATGTCCTAAATCATTTTAAGAGTTTGGACACCTTATTATGACATTATTAGTCAAGATAATCATTCAAATGATATATTATGGGCTATGACAGTCAATACAAACTCCATATATAGACCTGCACCATTGATGGAGACCTACAGGTGCCTTATAAGAAACCAAAAACATTGGAATGGAACACTTGACTTGTTTGAAGCCCTTCAAGGTGAAAATAGTAAAATTTAATGTTTATAGGAGGTATAATGTTCATTTTATACCCATACACTATGTATATTATCCATGTTCTACCTCCACTACTTTGTATACTACATGTTCACCTACAAGTGACTCTCATAGAAACCTAAGAATGTTTCATGGAGGTGTGTGAACATGTTTTGAGACCTTATTTAAGGTATTAAAATGTTAAATGTTCAATAAAAATAATGTTTAATCTATAAATAAATAGGTAGACTTGAGGAGTCATATACATATATGGAAAATGAATTTGAAGGAGTTGTTTCCTTAAAATCTTTGAAACAAAGCCTTATACACTTTTGTTGCTATCATGTAATGAAGTGACATGGAGTATAATTGATTTTTAATGCATACATATTGTATCCTTAATGTATAGTTAACACCTTAAAAAGGGAGGTGAGTGTTTGACTCCAAAAATTAGTGTAAAAGGGGTCCCAATTCAGACATTCTTTCACTACAGAAAGTTAATATTCTTTGCAATATCTTGAATTCCAAGTGACCTTACACTCTAAGGTAGCAAGATAATAGTATGTATTCATGGTAAGTGCCATTATTATAGTTTATTATGTTAAAAATATCTTAGGGATAAGTTGAGAGAGTTTAAATCTAGGATTTCAATCCATGTCACAACGTAGAGGACCTCCTTTTAGCTTAACAAAGTACACCTATAGGTTTTAAAGAGAAGTGACATGTTAGAACATAATAGTAGGTGAATTGGTCTATTTTTAATCATGATATGATTATATTTAACTCATTAAATGAGACCAAATTATTTAAAGATATCCCAAACATGAACTGAACTATGCATAGCATCGTACATGTGTCATTTTGACTCTTAAAATGTACATCTATAGTTGGACATAACATGTCAATACGCTAAAAGATGGTGGTTTAAGAGGATGGAATCACATATGTATGATGATAATAGGTAAAAATTAATGTATTAATTACTTGAAGGATATGTGGACCATGGTACACAAGGACTAATACAAAGGATCCACCTATAGGTATGCAAGTTTCTTGAGTAAGAAACACAAAATACAGTCATAGTCTATCAACCTTGTTAAGAGAAAGCTATGAATTGAAGAGTTTGGAAATGGTTGAGTTTTTACATACATGAGATGATATAAATATTGGTTATATTCATTTCATGATAATATTATGCAATGGAGGTAGGTCATAGAAGGGTTCTCAATAACAACCTATAACTGGTACACAAAATCCTACAAAATTAGTGAGTTGAAATGTCTATCTTAGGTTTTAAGATGTTTGGAGGGCCTATTGATGTGAAAAATATCTAAAAATTTATAAATAGGGTATATATCACCAAATAAATACCATCATATCATCATTTGGTCTGAGGCAATAGGGTAAGTGCCATCTATTTTGTCTCACACTAAAAGCACTCCTAGGATGAAAACCTTATCAGTTTAGTAAGAAATTGATAAGAGTATGACTTGAAGACTATATAAACCTTGTATAATGTTTTAGGGAGATGATTTATATATATATACCAACATGGAAATTAACTCATAATATCTATAATTCAAGTATGATGGCCTAAACCCATATAGGTGCAATCAAGCCTACTAGTCCTAGACTAGGCCCAAAGCCCTCAAGGGGGTTTAGTATAATTTATGACATAATATAATCATTATAAAGTGTTTGAACATATTTATGGGAAGATATAAGGTGTGTTAAATAAATTAGGTTGTAGAGACCCACCATAATTTGGCCAAACATGACCCTTTTAATCCCAAGGGTGCATAAAATGCCTTCAAGAGCTCAAGAGGCCAAGTTTGGAAGCTCACACTTATACAAATGCATAACATGGGAGCTCAAGGAGATATTATATGTTAGATAGGGTCCAAAATAAGGATTTAGTGTATTTTTTTGGATGTTCGTATGTCACACTTTTATGAACAATCCTTAGAGGTCAAAACTACTCTAAACCCTTGATAATGACCTGATGAGAAAGATGAAAAAGTAGAGGCATCCAAATGAGCTAGTATGAATTGGGAGATGATTATAAATTTTAGAGGACTCCACCAAGATTCTTCCCATCAATTTTTATCCTACTCTACTTGCATGGATAGGGTGTAAAACTAGTTTTCTTGATAAATTTTGGTTTTTATAGGTACATAAAGGTTTTAAAAGGAAAGGATCACTTTGGGTGAGATAATAAGACCTAACCTAACTCCTAATATCCATTTATTGCTTCAAAAAACATCACAAGTGTTTTTATTAACACCTCTACTTCAGCCAGTATTGAATGATATAGTGAACAAAGAGTGATCACCAAGTGAGAAAGTTTGTTGAGGTGTGGAGCTAAAAGCTTCACCAAATGAGCAAGTTGCAGGTTGTAGTAATTACACAGTCACCGGCATCAGTCAAGAGCGACCAACATCGATCAGGAGTCGACTGGGAGATGTCAGCATCGGTTCTATTCGGTCGATGTCGGTCAGGTGCAGACAGGCAGGGACTGATGTCAGTCACCTGTGCATCTAGAATCTATTTTCGTGGACAGAACAAAATGTTTGCATGATAGGATTAAATGTTAGTCTTAAGTCTGCATCTCTATCTTTAGTAGGACTATTTTGAGCCCTTGATTAGGAGGTGCATCTAATGGTTGTAATTGTATGCTCATGTTTCCTAATATTATACATAGGATTATATCTTCATAGCTTATTGGAACAGTATTGTAAAAAATATGTGTATCAATCCAGGTGTTGGAATTGATTGTAATTGAGAGAGAGAACTCTTGAGGGAAAGAGATCTAGAAAGATATCTGTACATCTGAGAGAGGTGTGGAAGAAAAGAAGTTTCTTCAATTGTATTCCTTCTATAAAGATTTTAATACAAGTTTTCAGGGTGGTTTCTTGTATCTCTTATTGTTTGTTGTTTTCTGATTCTAGTTACTTATCTTTCTAGTTTAATTCCACATTTAGTTGCTTTCACATAGTAATCAAGTTTATTGGTTGATCCCCAACAAGTGGTATCAGAGCTCAGGTTGAGTAACAGGTGTTTCAGATCTGGTTAGTGTTTATTGATTACAGGTTACTCATAGGGAATTCTATTTGAGTGGGAGAAAGCAATGGCAGAAGAAAGTAAACTGAGAATAGAGAAGTTCAATGGCAAGAATTACCAATTATGGAGAATGCAGATAGAGGATTATCTGTATCAAAAAGATCTATACTTACCGTTAGGTGGAGTTTCAAGGAAGCCCACAGACATGGAGGATGAAGAATGGAAAGTTCTTGATAGAAAGGCTCTTGGATCTATAAGATTGAGTTTGGAATCTACTGTGATATCTAATTTATCATAGGCAAAGTCAACGGTAGAGTTAATTACTACTTTAGCAAATTTATATGAAAAACCCTCAGCTTCAAATAAGGTATATCTTATGAAGCAGTTATTTAATTTTCAAATGCAGGAAGGTGGATCTGTATCTAATCATCTAAATGATTTCCATGGAATTGTAAATCAATTAAATTCAGTCAAAATAGTTTTTGATGATGAAATTAAGGCTCTTTTAATATTATGTTCTTTGCCTGAAAGCTAGCATAGCTTGGTAATGGTAGTTAGTAATACTGCATCTGCTTCAAATATTTTAAAAGTAGATGATGTTGTTAGTGTGATCTTGAATGAATAAATTCACAGGAAAAACACAGAGGAAACATCAGGGAACACTTTAAGTTTTGAGAGCAGGGGAAGGCAAAAAGAGATGAGCAAGAAAGGGAGATCAAGGTCTAAGTCAAAGATGAGAGGTAGATCCAAATCTAGAAATGGCAGGAGGATAGCCTGCTGGAATTGTGAAAAGATAGGGTGCATAAGCAAAGATTGCTGGTCAAAACCTAAAGAGGACAATTATCATGAAGGTAAAGAAGAAGAAAAAGTTGCAGGTATTGCACAAGATGCTCTTATATTCTCTTTGCATAATAATATAGAATCTTAGGTGTTAGATTCTAGTGCTTCTTTTCATGCTACCCCTAATAGAGAATATTTTAGTGACTATGTCCATGGAGATTTTGGAATAGTTTATTTAGGGGATGATGAGCCTTGTAAAATTGTTGGCAAAGGAAAAGTGCAGCTGAAAATGCAGAATGGAAACACATGGGTGTTGAGAGATGTCATGCATGTTCCCAGCTTGAAGAGGAATCTGATTTCTACAGGAAAGTTAGGGGATGAGGGTTGCACAGTAACTCTCATAGTTGAATCTTGGAAGGTGACCAAGGGTGCACTTGTATTGGCTAGAGGTAAGAGAGTAGGTACTCTCTATTTATGTAATTGTATTACTGATAATTCTCTTTCTGTATTATCTACTTTAGATGTGGATGCAAAGTTGTGGTACTCTAGGCTCAGCCACATGAGTGAGAAGGGAATGTCTATTCTTAAGTCAAAAGGTAAGCTTTCAGATTTGAGAAGCATAGATCTAGATTTCTATGAGCATTGTGTGTTTGGAAAGCAGAAGAGAGTGAGTTTTCTCAAGACTGGGTCAACAAAGAAGAAGCACAAGTTAGAGCTTGTTCACATAGATGTGTGGGGACCAGCTTAGGTTGCTTCTATTAGAGGATCACAGTACTATGTTTATTTCATAGATGATGCTACAAGAAAGGTATGGGTCTATTGTATAAAGAAGAAATCTGATGTTTTTGACACTTTTAAGATTTGGAAAGCTATGGTTGAGAATGAAATAGGCAGGAGATTGAAGTGCCTAAGATCTAACAATGGTGGTGAGTTTTGCAGCCACAAGTTCAACTGGTATTGTTATATGCATGGAATACATAGGCAAAGGATGGTTCCAAGGACACCTCAGCAAAATGGAGTTGCTAAAAGGATGAACAAAATAGTAATGGAGCGTGCAAGGTGTATGAGATTGCATGTTGGTTTGCCCTTAGAGTTTTGGGAAAAAGCTATGGATACTACAGTTTACCTAATTAATAGAGGACCCTCTATAGCTCTGGATGGTGGAATTCTAGAAGAGGCATGGACAGGTAAAAAGGTAGATCTCTCATTTCTTAAAGTTTTTTGTTGTGAAGCTTTTATGCACGTTGATAAGGAAAATAGAAAGAAGCTGGATGCTAAGTCTATGAGGTGAAAATTTATTGGTTATGGCTCTGATGATTTTAGATTTTGGTTTTGGAATCTAGGAACTAACAAAATAATTAGGAGACGTGATGTTGTTTTTAATGAAAAAGTGATGTATAGTGATCAGCTCAAGAAGCTAAATCAATCTAGGCAAAGCAATGGAGAATTGGATGAGGTGACAGTCCAAAATGAGCTCGCAAGAAAGAATAATCATAGATAGGAAAACAAAGAAACCGATGTTGGTCAGGCAAGAACTGATGTCGGCAATACAAGAACCGATGTTGGTCATACAGTGACCGATGTCAACCAAGAAGGAACCACCGTTGGTCAGAGAGAATTGATGTCAGCCAGTTATAGGCCTGGAAGTGACCGAGGTCGGTCATTGTCATTGAATTTGGGTGGACAACGTGTTGTGAATGAGTCTCAGACACCCATTAGGAGGTCAAAAAGGGTAAGTAAACCTCCAATTTGATATTCCCCTTCATTATTTTATTTATTGCTTACTGATGGTGGAGAACCAAAGAGTTTTGATGAAGTAATACAGGTGGAATCCAAGAATCAGTGGAAGCTAGGCATGAATCAGGAAATTGATTCCTTGAAAGAGAACCAAACATGGGATTTGGTTGAGTTGCCAGCGGGAAAGAAGACACTGAAGAACAGATGGATCTACAGATTGAAGGAAGGTGAGAATGGATAGATGAGATATAAGGCCAGGTTGGTAGTGAAAGGATTTGCACAAAAACCAGGTATTGATTTTGGTGAGATTTTTTCTCCTGTAGTTAAAATAAATTCTATACATATTGTATTGTCTTTAGTTGCTATTGAGGATTTGCATCTTGAGCAGCTTGATGTTAAGATAGCATTTCTTCATAGAGATTTGGATGAAGAAATATATATGGATCAGCTGGAAGGATTTGAGGTTAAAGGTAAGGAGAAACTTGTGTGCATATTGAAGAAAATCTTGTATGGTCTCAAGCAAGCTCCTAGACAGTGGTATTTGAGGTTTGACAGGTTTATGACTGAGCATGGCTATAGTAGGTGTCAATTTGACCATTGTGTGTATTTTAAGAGATTGAATAATGGTAGATATATTATTCTGTTGTTGTATGTAGATGATATGCTAGTTGAAGGATCACACATGCAGGATATCTCTGAGCTTAAGGTGAAATTAGCTCACATTTGCCATGAAGGATTTGGGAGCAGCAAAGAAAATCCTTGGCATGAGTATTAAGAGAGATAGAAAAAATCACAAGTTGATTTTGTCTCAATAGGATTATGTGAACAAGGTGTTGAAATGGTTCAATATGCAGGATGTAAAACCGGTAAGCACACCTTTGGCTAGACATTTCAAGTTGAGTAAAGAACAATGTCCTAATTCACATGATGAGGTAGAGTACATGAGTAGAGTTCCATATGCTTCCATAGTAGGGAGCTTAATGTATGCAATGGTATGTACTAGACTAGATATTGCCCAAGCAGTGGGAGTTGTAAGTAAGTATATGGCCAATCCAGGGAAGGAGCACTAGAAAGTAGTTCAGTGGATCCTTAGATATCTAAGAGGGACCAGCAGTAGGCATTTGTGCTATGGTGGGTCAAATACTTCTCTACATGGTTATGTAGATTCAAATATGGCAGGTGATTTGGATGGCAAGAGAAGCACCACATGATATGTTTTCACTTTTGGTGGAATGGCGGTTAGCTAGATTTCAAAGTTGTAGAAGGTTGTTGCCTTGTCAACTACAGAAGTAGAATATATTGTAGTCACAGAGGCTATCAAAGAGATGATATGGATGACACGGTTCATGGAAGAGCTAGGAAAGGAGCAAGAGAGTTGTAGACTATATAATGATAGTTAGAGTGCAATTCATTTGGCTAAGAATTCAGCCTTTAATTCAAGAACCAAGCATATACAGCTGAGGTACCACTTCATTAGACAGGTATTGGAGGATGGTGGGTTGAAGCTGGAAAAGATCCTTACATATAAGAACCCTGCTGATATGTTAACCAAGCCGATAATAAAGGAGAAGTTGAATCTTCATTTAACTTTTGTAGGTTTTCATGATTGAGTTTGAAGATGGAGGAGCTAGAAGATGTTGCTGTACAGGTACTGGTGCAACTGTTTATCTCCAAGTGGGAGATTGTTGAGGTGTGGAGCTAAAAGCTTCACCAAATGAGCAAGTTGTAGGTTGCAAGAATTACATAGTCACCAGCGTCGGTCAGGAGCGACTAACGTCAATCAAGAGTCAACTGGGAGGTGCTGGTGTCAGTTCTGTTCGGCTGATGTTGATCAGGTGTAGACAGGTAGGGGCCGATGTCGGTCAGCTATGCATCCAGAATCTATTTTCGTGGATAGAATAGAATGTTTGCATGATAGGATTAAGTGTTAGTCTTAAGTTTGCATCTCTATCTTTAGTAGGACTGTTTTGAGCCCTTGATTAGGAGGTGCATCTAATGGTTATAATTGTATGCTCATTTTTCCTAATATTATATATAGGATTAGATCTTCATAGCTTATTGGAACAATATTGTAAAATATATGTGTATCAATCCAGGTCTTGGAATTGATTGTAATTGAGAGAGAGAACTCTTGAGGGAAAGAGACCTAGAAAGAGATCTGTACATCTGAGAGAGGTGTGGAAGAAAATAAGTTTCTTCAATTGTATTCCTTCTATAAAGAGTTTAATACAAGTTTTCAGGGTGGTTTCTTGTATCTCTTATTGTTTGCTATTTTTTGATTCTAGTTACTGATCTTTCTGGTTTAATTCTGCATTTAGTTGCTTTCACATAGTAATCAAGTTTGTTGGTTGATCCCCAATAGTCAAAACTACTCTAAACCCTTGATAATGACTTGATGAGAAAGATGAAAAATTAGAGGCATCCAAATGAGCTAGTATGAATTGGGAGATGATTATAAATTTTAGAGGACTCCACCAAGATTCTTCCCATCAATTTGTATCCTACTCTACTTGCATGGATAGGGTGTAAAACTAGTTTTCTTGATAAATTTTGTTTTTTATAGGTACATAAAGGTTTTAAAAGGAAAGGATCACTTTGGGTGAGATAATAAGACCTAACCTAACTCCTAATATCCATTTATTGCTTCAAAAAATATCACAAGTGTTTTTATTAACACCTCTACTTCAGCCAGTCTTGAATGATATAGTGAACAAAGAGTGATAACCAAGTGAGAAAGTGATAAATATAATTGGGAGGCCTTTTAGGGTTTACTTAATGAATCTAAGGGAATGAGGACCCTTTAAAACTATCTACCCTCCCATTATGGATTGGTTTTAGAAACTAATTAGAATTGATTTAACAATTTTTGGAATATTGGGGTTTTATTCCTAATTTAGTTAAAGGGTATGATTAGTAAAATAAATCAATAATTATGCCATAATTAACCTTATAATTTTTTAATTTTTATTATTTCTTAGAATTTCTAAAAATATCAAGTAAATAGAGATAAATCAAACTTAGCTTAAAACTATGTTGATTTGATTGAGACAGAGTTTGATATTGACTGTACAGGACTAGGCAATTATTTCAAACTAAGATTTGAGCTTCATTATTTGATTGGATAGGAGAATTAAAAGTGGATAAGAGTGGTACTAGCATTGTATTCCTTATCTGGCACTATTCTACTAAGATTTTGATCTTTTTGGGTTTTGTTCAGAAGGTTTGTGTGACACTTTCTCTAAATTTACGAAGTTTCATTGTCAATAGTGCTCCTTATAGAGATATTTTTCTTCATTTTTATGCCTTCAATATACTTGAATTTTTTTTTGCAAAATAGGGAAAAGGGGTTAGTGTGTGTAAGATGTAATGGACATGCTTCACACCCCATGTGTGGGCATGTTACCTACATACCAATACTCCAAAGAGGGATCAAGCCATATGCAGTTCTCCCTTTGAAAGTACTTGGTGCAATTATGATATGAAAATGTAATGAAATTCTAAACTAGGTATGCTTGAGATGACTAGGGATTAGTGCAAAGATTTATATGTGCTTAGGACTATACTATATGGATGTATAGAGATAATAGTGAAGATTTGCTAAGTGGTTTCACTTGTATTCTTGCTTGCTTGATAGTATTGTCCAACCCTCTCCAAATGATCTTTGAATGGGATTTTATAGGGATATAGTGGTCATGGATTGGATTTTCTCATGCTAGGTTGACAAGGATAAGGATGGAGAACCAAAATAAATTGACTATTGAGGATAGAAATGAGCTTGAACAATAACATTAAAAGTAGATAGGAGTGGCATTGGTGTTATTATCCTAGTGTGGCACTATTATCTTGAGTAGATGGCACCTGGGGTGATGGATTGGTCATGAAAATAGGGTCTTAGCTTAGATAGGGTCAATTCTAGAAGGATACAAATGATTTAGAATTAGTGAAAATAAGCCTAAGAGGGTCATTAGGGAAAGCAAGAGGGACCTATGGGTTGGGTGTCATTAGCCATGCTCAAGTTACCAATTTTTACATTTTATATGACTAAATTTACCCCCCACCCCCTTTATTCTAGTGAAGTAGCAAGGTGAAATATTAGGATAAAGGAAAAATAGAAAG
The DNA here is from genome assembly GCA_037957365.1 of Torreya grandis. Taxonomy (NCBI): domain Eukaryota; kingdom Viridiplantae; phylum Streptophyta; class Pinopsida; order Cupressales; family Taxaceae; genus Torreya; species Torreya grandis. The sequence continues at coordinate 503,544 of JARHVA010003154.1, read as the reverse complement.
CATACCTAAACTTACTTGCAAGGGTGAATCCCCTAAAGCTGTGTGATGCTAGGTGTGGATAGAGAGAGCACAATATGAAGTGTAAATTTTCAAGTGAAAATAAATAGTAGATTAGTTATTATTAGATACACTATATCTAAAATAAAAATATACAAAAGCTACGTAAGAGATCAAGGAAGAGAAAGGAATGAATACACCTCACTAGGTATGTAAACTAATAAAAAAATTATTTTGATTCTCAGTGATGCTAAGTAATGCTAGATGTGTATAGTACCAAGAGTAATATCATGAACAGAGCTGAGTGTTTAATTCTCTAGAAGTGGATCAAGAATACAAAGCCTATCCCTTTGGCTCCATTTTCATCTACTAAGAAAAGATAGGTGGTCATATGTATGTTGATCAATGTTTGGACTATGTGTCTAATCCCTCTGAATAGGTGGCTCAAGAATACAAAGGCTAGTTAGTCCTTTGGATCCATCATTACCCTGTGAAGTGAAGTTATAAACTAATACTGGTATGAAATTTATGTTGTATAAGATGGCTCTTGAAGCCCATGAATGTACTATGATATAACAATGTTGGCATGGATATCCAAATGTATGATAGAAACTAGGCCACTCTTGGCTATTTTGAAAATGGAAATTAGGCTTATATGAAATCCACTCCAAAACTGAGAATCTAACTTATATGGAAGCCACTCAAGAACTTAGGAACTTAAGAAATCAGAAGTTAGGCATATATGAAAGACAAACCGAAATGATGCCAACCACCTATAAATAGAGTAAGGCATACAACTACTGAGAATGCCTAGGTATGCTAAACTTGAAAATAAAGAAAATAAATGTGCCATGCATATTGCCCTTAATCAATGGTGTCTAAAACATGGATTATGATCTAGAAGCTATAATAATTAACCTATCTAAAATTGGAAGTAAAATCCATCATGCCACACATGATTTCCCATATATATGGATTTTTTTGAGAACTATACTAAAAATATTAATTCTGGTTCGAACTATAGTTGACAAAACTATAACTGAACTTATATTTCTATCTATTTTTGGAATTTTTTTTTTCTATTTGTATATGAGCACTATAAATGGATAGTAACACCACTAGTGTTGTATTCTAGTCTTGATGATGTTGTCCTAGGCCAAATCTAACGACTATTCTAGATTCTTGACTATCTGCCTAGTCTGTTTTAATTGGTTTGATGTTTGGTTGCTATTTTGAGTGTTCTAAAACTAGATTTTTTGGTTTATAGGAACTCTGATCTCTATGAAAAAACCTCTATTTTTTTCCCTCTCTTCTAAGGGTAGGAATGAATACCCTTTAATGATTTCCCAAAAAAAAAAGAGCCTTACAAGTGTGTTATGCTATAAAATATATGATATAGAAATGATAATTAAAAACATATCCTAAGATATAACGTGCTTTATATTGAGAGATTTTTAGATCAACAGGGGTATGCCTAGATAGATATAATAATATAAAAGCATTTGTAATGTAATGAACTAGAATTGGAAGTGTTAGTTGTCATGGAGTGATAGAGCATGATGTCCATCATAGAATCTAAGAAATCAAGATAAATACATGATGTGAATCATGACATTGTAAATAATGATAAGCAAATAAGAAACAAGCACACAAGGCAAGAAGCAAGAAGCATAAAAAGGTGGCTAAGGGGCCAATAAAATAAGGGACATGAGCACATGTCACTCAAACTAGAAAGCAATTATACAAGGCATGTTCAAATTCCATATACACATACAATTGAAACAAACAAGTTTGTATGAAATCTAGAATCACATAGAAGAGTACAGGCTAGGGACATTGGAAAATGTCTAAAGGCACTTGCATGAATAGAAGCAAGACATTATAAAATTTCCTAAGGCACATAATAGAAATAAATAAGAACTAGGAATGCAATCCATCAAGATACACTAAGCAAGAAGATAAAGCATGCAAAGACAAGAAAATACAATCACATATAACTAATCAAAGAAAGAGTATGAAAGTATGTAAGACATGTTAATACAATATTAGGTATATGTAAAGAAATACATAAGCACTAAATACTAGTGACTGTTGATAGAGTAATATGTGTAACCTAGTAAATAATGTACATCAACATGATAACTAGAGTGTGTGGTGTAGGAATAACCTATATGGTGTAGTCATATGGAAGATACCCCTAGTGGGTATGTATATCAATGTGCATTTTGCATGCCAAAGTAGGATGCCCTCTCAATGGGTAGAGTGAAACAATCAAGGGCCTGGAAGTCACTACACACACTCAAAGAAGATCAAGTTAAGCATGGTAATGTAAATAAATTGCCAATCAATAGCATAGAACATAAAATGTAAGTCTAGCATAGTACTACTAATGGAAAGCATGGATGATGCATAAAATTGAAATGTTTTTATGTTTTTAATTATTTGAATGTTTTTATATTTTGAAATTTTGTATTGTTTGTGAATTTTGAGAATATTTGAGCTATGTAAAATAAATCATAGAGAAATTATGTAAAATCAAGTAAAGGAGACTATGCACATGAAGGTAGGGAAATGATGACAATAATTGATGAATATCATTAGAGACTTGCTATCATGGTGTCCTATATCAAGGAGAGGAATTTTGCATGATCGTGAAGCATGATGGAAATGTTCAGATTCTGGCTCTAAAAGCTATATATGCTAAAAATGATATAAAATATATTAAGCAAAAAACCAACTATGGGGTCCTCCAATAACTCTAAGAAGTAGATGCAACTATAGGACTCTTAGGGACCCATATGATAGTAGGAGAAGCTCTCTGAACATGTGCTCTACATGTAGATGCATGAGATCTCAATGAGATTGCCCTAGGTGTGAACACTATAGTTGGAATTTGTCTAAAATCCTAAAGCTATGGAGGTGTATAAACATTTTATGTTGGTGATGGATGCCTTAATTGTTTCTAAATCTATACTAGAGGAGGAACTATAACTAATGGAGAAACTAGAATGGGAAGTTGTACTAAAATTGGTGATTGTACTGTAGAAGATGACTCTAAAGTGGGGAGTGGGAAATCATATGGAACTCCACCAACTATAATAACCTGATTACTGTGAATGAATTTCATGCATTTGTGAAGTATAGAAGGTACTTCTCAAAGTTTTTAAATCCATGGTCGACCAAGTAAAATATCAAAATCTCTTACACTAGGAACTATAGTTAATGATGTGGCAATGTGTGTTGGACCAACCTATAGAGGAAATACAATCTCACCTAATGAACTCTATATATGCCCACTAAATTTGATGATAACTCTATCTATCGGTATAATATCCTACTTTGAGTATCCCAAATGTTGAAATAATTTCATAGTGCACATGTTCACACTAGATCCATTATCTATGAGAACACTATGAATAAGATGATTATGAATGTAAGATCTAATAACAAGTGCATGATAATATAAATCATCCTTAATGATATCATTCTATGAGAAGGATATGGAAGGTCTAGCTACAACTCTAGAATTATATACACCAATCATGTTTCTCAAAGGATGTGATTCACCTAGAGGTACCCTGTATGTATCTGGTGGTGGATGTGCATGATATGTATGGTGAACCCTTGATGTTTCCCATTTATTCTATTTGGAATGCTATGGAAAAGGATATAAAATTATTTTTAATGTTTTATCCTATGTTTTCTTTACCTGAGGAGTCTCAATTGAAGTTCTAAGTTTAATATGATTTCCATCTATTAAATCCTATATTTTGTGTCTCAAACTGATGAATTTGTTTGTTGTATGGCTTGGTACCCCATATCCTTGAGGAAGAGGCTTTGTTGGGTCAACTTCCCTAATAGGAGGGAGAGATATGATGTTACAATCTAATAACTACTATAAAACTCTAGCTAGAGAAATTGGTAGATTGGTAAATGTACACTGAGGAGGTGATAATAAAACTACACACTAAGGGGGATCTGAATTCACATTAACTATCAGTTGATTTTGAGCCTTGTTATCATTGACCTTGACCTTATATGAGACTTTATTGTTACTCTTGATATTTATTTTTGAGATACTTGAGTACTTGAGTTTTCCCATTAAAATTAACTTGACTTTCTCCCTCTTTTAGTGTGTGACACAATTCAGTGAAGGAAGAATTTTTTTTGAACATAATTGATTCATACAAAGATGGTAAGATACTCTATTTGAAGAGATATTGTAACTCTTGATTGGTCATATGGCTAGTCATCCTATCCAAGATAGTCTTATATCATAGAACATATTCTATGAGATGCTCATTTGACCTTTGTTTTTATTGTGTAACTTGGGAAAATGAAACCTTATCACCAATGTTAATGCTAAAATGGGATAGGAACATGTTAGCTAAAGGATTGAATGCACTGATTGAATGATTCCATAAACTATAGAACCATTATAAATTATAATCCTTTAGGCTCTATGGAAAGAGCTTGGTAAGTAGCTAGTCATTTGGTACATAGTCCAAGCATGCTGCATGAAAATCTCTCAAATGTGTATCTTGATCACCCTTTACATCAAAAAGAGTAAGCTTGGGTTGAATAAAATATTATGGCAAGGGTGTCAAAGAAATGTGACATGCTAATGGTGTATGCAGTAGATCAAAAGAGTCCAAAGCTTGTGTAGGTATGAGGCACTTTTCTCAAGATGTAGCGCCTTGGATTGAAGAGATTTTATCTCTTGCATAAGGGCTACCATATCAGGAGATAAAGATGTACTAACTATAGCTGGTGGTTTAGAGGTAGGTTGGGATACTATAGGGGGTTGTTGAGAAATAGTTTCCCCTATAGTGTCATTTTCAACTAGCTACTCTGTGGTTTGATAAGATTGACCATTGTTTACTCTTTATTGTTCTTCTTAGAGTATTTTGAGCATGTTATCTTATATGCCAGGGTGTTTGGTTAGGATTTATTTAAGTTCCATTTTATTGATTTCATCAAAATTGGTGTATTGGGCCATTGTTAAGGTAGGAAAATAATTTAAAATATGTTGTTGGTGGTGGTGTATTGGGCCATTGTTAAGGCAGGTTAGGTTGTTATAGGGGGTTGTTGAGACATAGTTACCCCCGTAGTGTCATTTGAAATTGGTTTCTCTATGGTTTGCAAAAATTGACCATTGTTTAATATTTTTTGTTCTTCTTAAAGTAATTTGAGCATGTTAGGGTGTTTGGTTAAGAGTTCTTGAAGTTCTCTTTTATCGATTTCATTAAAACTGGTGTATTGGGCAATTGTTAAGATAGAAAAATAGTTTGAAATATGTTTATATTTTTTTGACATTTTTTTTAATAGGCAAAATGATAGAAAAGGCAATTATTGAATTTAGAAAATGCAACATCTTAAAAATAGTGAATTGGAAATTGTGCAAAAAGGATACGAAGCTCACAAACATGTAAGGTGATACCTCAAGAAGTGAATAGAAGCTAGTACATGAAAATAGGGTTTTGATAATGATATTTTTTCAAAATACTATGGAATTTTGAAAATGAAATTGGATTTTTGATTTGAATATTTAACTAAAATTTTAGAAAATTATTGGAAAATTCTTGAGTGAATAGGACCTAGTATGTGTAATTAGGGTTTTGAGATTTTGTTTTGAAATTACTAATGAATTTTTAATGGATTTTTTTATTTTAATATGCTATTAAAAATTCATAAATTTATTGGAAAATTACTAGAAAAATAATGGGACTTAGTATGGGCAACTAGGGTTTGAAATTTACTACTAAATTTTAAAATTTGCAATGAATTTTTGATTTAAATATTCAAGTAAAAATTCATAAATTTATCAGAAAAATTAGTAGGAATATTACCCTAGGGGTTTTAGGGTTTTTATACACAAACAAAATAAGTCAGGTTCACCAAATGATTTAAAATTTTTGGGAATATTGGGGTTTTATTCCTAATTTAGTTAAAGGGTTTGAGTAGTAAAATCAGTCAATAATTATGCCATAATTAACCTAATAAATTGTTAATTCTTATTGTTGTTTATACTTTCTAAAAATAACAAGTAAATAAAGAGAAATTAAACTTAGCTTGAAACTATATTGATCTGACTGAGATATAGGTTGATATTGATTATTGCAGGAATAGGAGACTATCACAAACTAAGATCTAAACTTCATTTTCTGATTAGATAGGAGTGCCAAAAGTGAATAAGAGTGGCACTAGTGCTATAGTCCTTATTTGATGCTATTGTTTTGAGAGACTAAGCTTTCTAGGTTTTTTTAGGTAAGTCTGTGTGACACTATCTCTAAATTTGTGAAGATTTACTATCAACAATGCTCCCTTTAGAGCTAATTTTATTCATTTTTATGCCTTCAATGTACTTGAACAAAACTTTAGAAAATAGGTAAAAGGGGTTAGTGTGTGTAAGATGCACTAGACATACTTCACACATTGTGTATGGGCATGTTTCCTATGTACCAATACTTTGAAGAGGGATCAAGCCATATGTAGTTATCCCTTTGAAAGTGCTTGGTGTAATTATGATATAAAAATGCAAGGAAATGCTAAACTAGGCATGCTTGAGATGACTAGGGACTGGTGCAGAGATTTAGATGTGCTTAGGACTATATTGGATGGTTATATATAGAGAATAGGGAAGATTACCTAAGTGGTTTCACTTATATTCTTGCTTGATATTATTTTCCAACCCTCTCCAAATGATCTTTGAATGGGATTTTATAGGGATATATTGTTCATGGATTAAATTTTATCACATTAAGATGATAAGGAGAAGAATGGAAAACTAAAATAAATTGATCATTAGGGATAGAAATGAGCTTAGACATCACCAAAAGTGGATAGGAGTGGAATTAACACTATTGTCTTAGTGTGACACTATTATCCTAAGTAGATCAGACCTAGGGGGATGGATTAGTCATGAAAAGATGGTCTTGGCTCAATTGGGGTCAAGTCCATAAGGCTATGGATGACTAGGAATCAATGAAAACAATCCTAAGAGGGTTATGAGGGAAATAATGAGGGACCTATGGGTTGGGTGTCAGTATCTATGCTTAAGTTACCAATTTTTACATTTTATATGACTACAAGCATCTTAGTACAAAGTGTGAAGATAGTTGTAAAGATGAGTGATTATGAATGCATGCAGTAAGAACAATTATCCAAAATAATATTGATGATTAGGGACACATATAATGCATGTTGGAGCCTATTTAAAAACCCTCCCTCATAGTGCAATGATGTCATATATCCCTAGTATGCTATGGGGTGTTCAAAGAAGTCCAAATGATGAAGATAATTTTTAAGGAGTAAGTTGAAGAGTCCAACACCAGAATTGAAGAGTTTCATTCCTTGAAAGGACATTTATCTAATTAGACCTTATAGGGTCTATATCATAATTCATTATCATACAAATTTAACTCCTCCTCTCATCTTGACACCTATTTTAATGACTCTTGGACTTTTTTCTTCTCTATCTTCTCTCACATTCTATAAGTACTAGCCATTTTGGCTCTTCTCTAATAATTCTAATCTATGTATGGTGAATCCCTACTAGTTTGATGTTGTAATTTACCTTCAAAAAATAAATTCAATTTAGTTTGAGTTCATATAACATATTGTCTAAGTGTGCAACGTGATGAATGGTGAATTCTAGTAATTCTATCCTTACTTTTCCTTATCCTTTCATGTCTTGTGCAAGAAGTTCTCATTATAACCTGTAATATAATATGAATCTAGTGTTTTAGGCTCAATTAAAGTGTATAAGTGACCTTTGATTCAACAATACTATCTCTGATCTAATTACCTTGAGTTGTCTCATGAATATCACCTCTATATTGAAATACTTATGATAGAACATTTTAGGACTTTGATGCTAGTTTTTAGGTCTTGTTTCTTAGTGAAAGAAGTATTATATCATTGTGTATATATTTATGTTATATCACCCCCTAGAGTAGATATATTTCATACATACTTCTATCACTTTTCCCATTAAAAAACAATTAGTATATGTGATAAACACTTCAAGATAAATTTAGGGAGCTAGACCTTAAACCAAGAGGTATACTTCTACTATAGGTAAGCCCACATACCTATAAATATTATAATGTTGTGAAAATATTAGAGTAGGATATAAAAACCTATTATATGGTGTAAGATTTAGTGACAATAATTTTGGCACACCTGGTGGGACCCATTATCCTAAAGATAACTTGTCAAGGTGAATTCTAGTCTTGATAATATTAGTTTCATATTGGTGTGCTACTCAGCATTTGATGACTCCATTCAAGGTAAAATCTAATTATATACCATTATGTTTTTGTATATTTTATCTCATACTTCATGTTCCTTATTAGGTCATCTTCTAGTATAGTTTTCAACCCAATTAATCCACGTTTTTCAACATGAACTTCCTCTTGAAGTTCAACATCCTCATCCTATTTTTCCATTTGAAGAGCAAGAAGATTTTGATAGACAAGAAGACCAAGACAGTGAGGAAGAAATTGAATAAATCATGAATAGTTATCATGTCTTCGAAAATTTTAATACTAAGAATCTAATTCATCTTGATGCATATGATTCCATTACACCTAATGCCATAAAGAGTATTCCCACATTAAATGGTAAGGTCCATGTCACTCCTAGTGAACACATTAGGGACATTTCAAATTTCTATAGATTCCATATTGTCATTAAGGAAAATATTTCCATTAGACACTTTTCCATGTCCCTTAAAGGGAAATCACTTGATTGGTATAAGAATTTTCTTGGTGGCAACATGGGATGAAATTGGAGTGTTTACAACTTCAAAATTTTAAGATGAAAGTGACCACACTTCACTAATCCACCAACTCAATGTCATCCAAAGATCCCCCAAGGAGATAATGCATGACTTAAGTGAGAGGTTCCAAAAGAATTGGCATTGGTTGCCTCCTCCCATGAGACCACTTTCTATCTTTGTGTTTCTTATATACTTGAGATCCATTGGTACTAATATTATCATCATGATACAATCCATGAGTGGTTTCACTCTTCCCAAAGCATATGAACTTATAATTAGAGCCAAGAATGGAATTATTCAAGTAGGAAATATACCTTCTAGAGTGTTTATGCCTTTAATGCCTAACATATATTATACTACTCCAAACATTTCCCAAGTTCATAATGCAAATTCTATGTCAAATTCTACTCTCAAGAAGGCAAAAGGTGTCATTGATTAGTTTTCAAGGTTTATGTTCTTTGAGGCAAGATGCAAAGCCTTAGAGGATAAAAATAGGTAAGATAATATGTAACAAAGTGATCATAAAAATCCATATCCTTGTCAACAATAATATGGTCCACAATATGGCAAATAAATAGGTCAAGGGTAGCCTAATTTCAATAGGCCTAGCAATGTGTATAATTATACTTCCACCACCAACACAAGAGAGATGGTATTGGTAAGGAAAAAGCTTCACCAACTTCCTAATTGAAGACACTTTTATTTTAAATCAAGTAAATTCTATTTCAGGCAATACAAGATCCAAGAGAAAGACTATAGGAGGTGATAAAAATGTTCCTACAAGTTCATATAATCATACTTTAAGGTAAAAAGGCATGGATGTAAGCATAACAGTTCCTAACACTCCTGCACCTTCTCCAAATTAGAATATGGCAAGGTTTGATCAAGGTGTTTCAAATCCTAAATTTCAAATAAATTCCTTGCCTCCAAATACTCAATAAAAACTAAGTACCTCTAATTTAAACATAGTGGATTCATTGAAGAATGTCAAGGCATCTATTTTCCTTTGGGATATCCTCCATATGCCTAGCCAAAAGGAGCTCTTGAAAAAATAGTTGTCCACTATCCCTATTAGTCCATCTTTAAGAAATAGTCATGGTCATGTATCTCTTATTAATTCCCATAATAAAATTATTTAATCATCTACAAAAGTTGAAAATCCTCCACCTTTCTACCTCACTCTCATAGTGGGTGATAAACTAGTACATAATTACATAGTTGATAGTGGATCCTCTACATCAGTGATGCCCAAAGTTGTAGCTAATAAATTGTGAATAAAATATGAACCCCATAGCAAAGGAGTGATTCATTTATATGGTACACCTACCAAGATAATAGGGTTAATTAAAAATTTGAAGGTTTTCCTCCATGACTACCCTAGTTTCCCCATCCTCTAAAACATTGTTGTTTTTGACCTTCCTTCTCATTTTTAAATCTACCTTTCAAGAGATTTAATAGCTAATATAATAGGTTACCTCTCAAATGATTGGTCCTTCCTATCCTTTGAGACAAGATATGGAACCAAGGTGACCATAAGAAATTAACCACTTAGTATATTCCACATTGATCCTTATTTAGAGGCAAGTTCAAATTTAAATTATGTAATTAATGAGAAAGAGGATTCTAATGTGGATGATTGTGCTTATTTAAAACCTAAGGGTATAATTGACTTATTTCTAGATTTTTATGGTGTAGATGCTTATGGACATGATCCATATGTGTACTTTGAGTAAATAGACCTTGGTACCTATATCATCCATGAAGAAGCATTTGATTAAGCTGAGATAAGTGTTGAACATTATTTCTCACAAGCTTCTAAGATTAATTATGTGTAATCATAAATGTATCATGTTTATAAATCAATCCTCGTTTAGAGAAGATAGGCATACCTATACTTTCGATTGGGAATACATTTTTTAAATGGGAGCATGACCAATATGGGGATCTTCTAGACCTAATTATGGGATCACTTGTCATAATAAACCATGATAGGAAGGGTTTCAAAGCCTACTATCTAGCACAATCATGAAATAACCCTAAAATAATCCATATGCCTAGCCAAAAGGAGATCTTGAAAAAATAGTTGTCCACTATGCCTACTAGTACATCTTTAAGAAATAGTCATGGTCATGTAGCTCTTATGAATTCCCATAATAAAATTATTTAACCATCTACCAAAGTTGAAAAGCCTCCACGTTTCTACCTCACTCTCATAGTCGGTGACAAACTAGTACATAATTACATAATTGATAGTGGATCCTCTACATCAGTGATGCCCAAAGTTGTAGCTAATAAATTGGGCATACAATATGAACCCCATAACAAAGGAGTGATTCATTTATATGGTACACCTACCAAGATAATAGGGTTAATTAAAAATTTGAAGGTTTTCCTCCATGACTACCCTAGTTTCCCCATCCTCTAAAACATTGTTGTTTTTGACCTTCCTTCTCATTTTAAAATCTACCTTTCAAGAGATTTCATAGCTAATATAAGAGGTTACCTCTCAATTGATTGGTCCTTCCTATCCTTCAAGATAAGATATGGAACCAAGGTGACCATAAGAAATTAACCACTTAGTATATTTCACATTGATACTTATTTAGAGGCAAGTTCAAATTTAAATTATGTAATTAATGAGAAAGAGGAGTCTAATGTGGATGATTGTGCTTATTTAAAACCTAAGGGTATAATTGACTTATTTCTGGATTTGTATGGTGTAGATGCTTATGGACATGATCCATATGTGTACTTTGAGTAATTAGACCTTGGTACATATATCATCCATGAAGAAGCATTTGATTAAGCTGAGATAAATGTTGAACATTATTTCTCACAAGATTCTAAGAGTAATTATGTGAAATCATAAATTTATTATGTTTATAAATCAATCCTCACTTAGACAAGATAGGCATACCTATACTTTCGATTGGGAATAATTTTTTTAAATGGGAGCGTGACCAATATCGAGATCGTCTAGACCTGATAAGGGGATCACTTGTCATAATAAACCATGATAGGAAGGGTTTCAAAGCCTACAATCTAACACAATCATGAAATAACCCTAAAAGAATCCTAAGTTTAATGTTCACTCTATATCTAATAAAAAAGAAAGTAAATCTAATCTAGTGCTCACCAAAGCTTGTGGCACAAAGTGAGGGTTAGAAACAAAAAAAACTAAACTAAACATGTATATAATACATATATTCATTTCAATTTATCTAAAATTCTAATATATGGGAGAGAAGAACAACTACATTATCTATCTATTCTTACATTGGATAAATAAAGCTAGGAATACTTACCTTGAATAAGAACCCATAGAGCCTCAATCTCTCCCTTGGACAAGGCTATTTATAAGATATTTTTATGGTATGTAAGGATAAAAAATACAAATTATCTTTAGGATACACAATCTATCTATGCATCTAAAAGAATTCTCCATAAGACAAGATCCATATCTCTAAATAAAGTATAGATCTTTAAGCTTTATTCCTCAAGTAGAATGGTTAATAATCAAATATTCATTTTCACATATTATTCATTTATATATCTTCAAATGGTTGGAAATTAACTTGTATATATAGGTATATCTTTCCCTAAATCCTTCCAAATATGTTAGTTATACAAGGTTGACCCAGTTAACCCTGTATATTTTTGGGAGATAAATAACTAGGTCCCAAGATAGGTCAGCCAAAGGGATAATAAAAATATCAAGTGAAAAATACCCAAAAATAGTATAGGATCAACCTAGTTAACCTTGTATAATAATCGGAGGCTAAAAACTATACAGGGTCGACCCAGTTGACCTAGTACAGTCAACTGGTAAAGTGGTGTCAAGGAAAGAAAAAGGAAGATAATGATATGACAAATGATTGGAATGGGTACAAATGAGAAGAGTAAGCTAAGGGTAATATTTTTTAGGAGATAAGTGTGTAGATTTCAAGTGGCAAAAGAGACACCAATCTTACAAAGCACTAATGGTCTACCCACCCCTTTCTTGGTGTACCCCTTAAGGCGTGCACTTAGAAAGATTAAGAATCGATGGGTTATTACAAGATACAATGTGTTATTAAGTGATAAAAGTTTAAAAATATTGTGTTTAAATATTCCCCACTCAAAACTCATCGCGTGTCATGTAAGTACAATTTGGGATGGTGCTTCGAGAATAGAACATGACAACACATAATGTTGATGCTAAGTAAAGTGTAGTAAGCATAAAATAAGATAAATGAAAAGATAAAATTAAAAAACACATAAATTTAATTACCTTAGTGATATAGATAAATAATTAGACTACAAGAGATGTGAAGTCATCCAATGTAAAGAATATTAGGCAAACCTATAGAAGTTAGTGCAAAAAATAGCCAAAAATTGAATTTTTTAGAATATAGGCATATAGTAGTGGAAAATATTCTCTATGTCATCATAATGAAAATTATTATTTTGGTTTAAAAAAATTATTAATATAAACAAAGATATAATAAAAATAAGGAATTTATCTAAAAATATTTGAAAAGTTTAAATTGCTAAAAAGTGTTTCTAAATAGGGAGAAAGAGAGAGATGTTTTGAGATATAACAGTGATCTAATATCTATCTGGTGTGATTTTTTAATACTAATTGAGGAAGAGGAGATATGAGGGTCCCTTGTGAGTGTATCACTCCATGATGTCTTGGATGAGACTCTATAAATGTATGACCCTACTGTATTAGAGGACCCTAGTGTACCATCTGCCCTAACTTAGGCAAGTAGATTTAGATTAGATAGAGAGGTAGAGAGTTATATATGAGCATATATAGAGAGGATACATACACCATAAATATGGGTGTAGGAAAGATATGGGCATGGTAGGCCCTGGTAGAGGAAAGAGCTATGTATTTGGATATAGTGATGTAGATGACATAAGCACATACATCGACCCTGACCCAATTAGCATAGGAACTGGTACAAGTAGTTAATTTATAGGGAAATGTAGAGGGAATAAGATCTTGGATGGCCTCTTTACATAATACTATTTGGAGGATTCAGATTAAGGCCTTTGTAGGAAATGTGGCTAGGCCATGAGATAGATAGGATGGAGCCCAGCCATAAAGTTAGAGCATTGTATATGGTTGTACTTGTTGTATCAAAGCTCATGTGTGTGTGTGTGTGTGTGTGTGTGTGTGTGTGTGTGTGTGTGTGATGTATCATTTTGGTATATTAATGTTGATTGTGTATGTTGTTTATATCATGGTTATTGTTGTGGATGCTTGATATATTTATTTCTAGCACATGTATTTAGTTGTTTGTTGTATATGCTATAATAAATATATGATATGTGGTTTATTTTATATAAGTATGTAGAACATATGCATAGGTAAAAATAAACATGAAAAAAGACTTGGTAAAATATAATCAATAAAAAATGTACTACACACTATTTTAAGTTGGGAAATGTGTAATAACAAGAAAATGACTAAGTATAAAGAACCAAGGGATGGTAAAATGAGATGGTAAAAAAGGAATTTTTTTAAAAACTAAAGTGAAATTTTTTTTCACCAAATTAAAATAAGTAAAATCATACTAAATCACATTGGGAAGTATGAAAACAATGTAATAAAATGGAAGGTATGTAAAGGGGCATAAATGGTATAAAAAAAATTAATTAAGTCAATTAATTATACTAAATCATGTTGGGAAGTATAAGAGAAAAATAAAATTAGAAAAACTTGGTCTTAAATTTATCACACTAATTCAAGCTGGGAAGTATGAAACATTCAAGATGTGGTTGTATTCTTACATGAACTCAGAAAATAAGAGAAAAGGATAAATGAAGTAAACATAAAAAAAATATTAATTCAAGCTGGGAAACATGTCAATGATGTGTAACTTCATAATCAATGACATCTTATCTCATATTTGACACATGTAATTCTATTTGTGATTTGGATTATTGGAAAATTTTGTAAGGAATTTTAGGTCCTATCCACGGTCTTACACTATAACTTACAAAGAGAACACCACTAGGGTGGTAAAATTAGGATAATTAGTAACAAAGGATGTGGGTAATAAGAAGGAAAATGGTGGTAATTTGTGAGGAATGTAGGGTCCTATCTACAATCTTACAAAATAACTCACAAATGAGATCCCAAGGGGAGTGATCGATAGACAAAATAATATTTCTCAAGAGGAAATATGAGGGATATAGGGAATGAAAAAGGGAGTGTAAAAATAAAGACTTAGGCATCTTATGAGAAGACCTTAGGAGACAAGAGGCATAGTAAGGACATGAGAAGACACTATGTGACTAGTGACCATCAATAAACAAAGGAAACCTATTTTATATAGACACAAAGCTTTGTAGGCATATACACATGCTACTAATATTAACTCATGAAGGTATATTAGTACAATAAAAGGTAAAATGGACCTACCTTCTTACAATGTGTTCCTTATTCTTCAGGACCCCTTACAGAGTTGTTGGTATATTATGAACAGTGGGTACTTGAGATCCAAAGGTGGAATGGTGAAAGGAGATTATAATGAGATGGATTATTGGATAACTAATCACATGATAATATAAAACAAGGGCCAAAGGGAATAAGGTTGGTACAACCAAGTCATAATGATAAATAACTATTAAAAATAAAGATAAGAAAACAAACAATCATGAAGGCAAGAAGGGAGTTTTGAGAAAAACTCAAGAAAGAAAGAGAAAACAATGATAAAGAAAGACAATCATATGAAAATATAAATAAAAATAGAAGAAAGATATAGTACAAAAGGTAAAATCACTATATAAGAAAAATATGAATTTGAGATAGTGTCAAATGATATAATAGATAGATAAAAATAAAATTGGAGCACATGTCCAATCAAAATGTAAATGTAAAGGCACCATGCATGTGATGATAAGTATTAATAAATATACCAACACACATTATCCAAGAAATTAGATAAATCTCTATGAAATTTGATATGAACTTATAATAATGTCTCATCAATCTTCAATAAAAACTAGGAAATGATTTCTCTTCTAAGATCCTCAATTGAAAAAGTAGGAATACTAGATGGATCATGCTAAGGAGGGAAATAAAGAAAGGGATGTTTGGGAGAATTCATGGGAGTGGGATCTATGGGAGATGTAGGAATCACTAGTGAAGAAAGATCCATGAGTGAGGGAAGGTTCATGGGTGAAGGAATCATAGGTGGAGGTATATAAGGTGATGAAGGGACCATAGGAAGGGATGGATCCATTGGAGGTGGAGCCATGGGAGGAGAATGAGAAGCCTAGTTATGGGGATGACGTATGAGAGGAATGGAAGAAGGTTCAAGAATATCTTTAAGGTGTTTTTAAAGGATGCAATAATGATCAGTGTGATGGGTGCCACATTGGTGCCATAGGCAATACACCTCACCATACTTAGGTATATATTCAGGTAGAACCTTCGGGGGAGCTAAGGTTTTGTATGAGGAAAGAGAGGAAGGATAAAAATTATATATATACTATCATAACTTATGACAATGGGTAGAAGAATGATTATTATTCCCATGGAAGAAATAAATATGCTTGTGAGTGGTCCTAGGAGAAACACTCAGATTGAAGTGTAACAGGAGTGGAAAAAGCTTGAGAAGACTCATCAACCCATTTAGTGGATAATAGAGCCATCTAGGGAAAGGGAATAAAACCACCACCAAAGGAGGGTGGTGATGACAGAGGAATGAAACTAGGCTCCATGGAAGGAACAATGGGATGAGAATCAGGGATATGCTTAGAAATAGTAAGAGCGAGAATAAGCTCAACTATAGCAAGAGAAAGAATGGGCTCAAATATAGCAAGAGTGGGAATGGACTCTAAGAAGGGCTCTAATGAGGGAGGAGTAGGATCTATATAAAGTCTAATAAGGGTCAAACTAATCAACTATGGTGATAAGGGTACCTAGAAAATGGTAAGGCTTGATCAGAAAATGATCCATGAGCATACTCTTATGGGGTTCCTCAGAAACTAGAGGTGTTGGTACCATCACTACCCTATGATAAAGAGGAAAAATACTAAAATTAGGAATTGTAAATAAAGGAAGATAGGAAGATATATTAAAAGAATCAAGTAAAGAAAAAAGATAATGGACAATATTAGCATTACGAGCCTATATAAGACCACCTAAAAATGGATCATCTAGGGAATAACCATCATCATAATTTTGGGTGTGAATATCAATGACACAAGTAGGGATAACCTTGTCATTTGAGGAAGTGTGGTGAACATAATGTTGAGTCTTGGTCAAGACTATGAAAATATCATCACAAGGAGGTTTACAAGAATGAGGCTATAAGAAAGCATGAAGTTATGAGATGAGGTGAGGCAAAAGATCAAAAGTTTTAATTTATAGGTTAATCTCATTGGGCTTATCATCATAAAAATCTAAGAGGTTATAAGGAATGTTTCAAATGAGTTTGGAATGTCCATTGTAACCTTGCATTGAATTAATAAGAAACTTAAGACACTGAGATTCATGAAATAGAATGCTAGGCAAAGGTTCAAGAGTAATAATCTTGAAGATACCACGGTCTTGGAATTGTTTTAAATTTCAAGGGTTAACATCACCCTAAATCTTATAAATGACTCCATTATGAGTGAATTTAATGCATTGGTTGTTAAAAGAAGCAATATCTCTCATATGGTGAGTCCATTTCCTACCAAGAAAGATGTTATAAGAAAGGGGAAAGTTAGATATAATCACCATCATATGAATGGTGATAGGTGGGATGGTAATGGGAAGCCACACACAACCTAGAAGAGGCATTTGGCTTTTATCATATCATTAGCAGGTTCTATGTGTAGAATTGAGATTGTATTATGAATATCCAAGGGTCTTAATGAAGTCAAGAGAGGAAATGTAGGTGATGAAAAACTCATCAATCAATTCATGCTTAACTTGGATGTCACCTATTCGAACACTAATGAATAAAGGAGGATAATCTACATGAACTAGAATCTCATCAAGAATCATAAAATCTATAGGAAATTTTAAGGAAAGATAAGTGTCCATAGTTTCATCAATGTTGATAGACATCTCTTCACATTATTGTAATATACTATCCTCAGATCAAGATAAGGTTGTTTCTTGTCCTAATAGGGGAGGATGAGGGATATTCATATTAAATAATAGTTTCATAAAATGGTTTCTATGACATGGATAAGTCCTCATAAGCTTAATAAATATAATATATGATGGGAGATGAGTGAGTTATGCAATGGGATCCCACTCATCATAGCCCATAAGAAGGTTGTTAGATGTAGGTGCATAATGATTAAGGATGTCCTTAGAAGGAGCTAAAGTGCATTGTAATTTATGTTGATAAGAAGAAGAAGGTTTAAAACAAGGTTATAAATTATTTTGTGATGATGAAGTAGTTGGTTCAAGTTGATTTTCAGAATTGGTATAATAAGTGATGGTGTAAATTTGAGTATCATTACTTTTAGAAGATGATAAAAGAGTGGTAGAAGTAGAAAAGGAAGTGTTATCCAAGGGATAATTGGAAATTGGATCATAAAAAGTAATAAGGTCATCTTTCCCCAACTCCTTTAAATGAGTTGAAGAATCCTAGATAACATGATATGTTTGATATGAAGGAGGAGTGTAGATGGGCTAGGAATTAATAAAATAAACCACCCTTCACATATTACTCATGTTAACCACATTATCTTTGGAAGTGGGTTCAACAAGACTTTATACATTATTGGTGGAAGGGGTGGATTTGTCTTGATTATCTTGGATAGGTTGATGATTAGGAAGAGGATATTTGTAGATAGATAAATGAGCATTATCTTGGTTTAAGGCTTTAGTTTTATTATGTGATTTATATTCCTTAAAATCAATTTCATAAGCTTGTTGATGTTTTCAAAAGATAGAATCATGATCAAAATTGGGACCAAGAATAAAGTCCATAGCTAAATTATGGATTTTTCTACATGTCTCATGAGAATGACCCCAACTAGCATGAAACCAAAAAAACTTGTTAGGATCATATCAAGATTTCATAAGATTGGTCAGGTCAAGTTCTCATGTAAGAGGCCTAGGTAGACACTTAAGAAATTTAGTTGAAGATAGAGGTCTGTGAACATTAATTTTTTTTGGTGAATATAAATGAGGATTGGTATATTTTTGAGAAGGAGCTAATTTTGAAGAAGGGATAGGAACAACAATTTGAACATTGTGAATGGTGTCATAAGAATTTGTAACACCTATTGGTAACAATGAGATTTTTGTTCTTACGTAAGAGATGAGGACTCACATAAGGGTGGGGTGGATCGAATTGATTCATAAGTAAATCTTGTCATTTATCTTGATTAATAGCCTCCTCAAATGTGTGTATATATATATATATATAGAGAATGCAAACCCAATATTAAAGTTTAGGAAAAAGGGCATTGGTAAAAATATGGAAAATATTATTATCAACCATGTTATGTTCACATTATTTTGAGAAAGTTTTCCACCTTTTAACAAAGGCTTGAGTAGTTTCATTTTCAATTTTTTTGTAATTTATGAAGTGGGCCAATGTATTTTTAGGAAGATCACTAGTTTAGAATTCTTGAACTAAAGCATTCACTAAATCCTCCAAACTAGTAATGGAATGAGTTTCAAGTTAGTTGTACCAATCCAAGGCATCACCTATGAGAGTTTTGGCCAATAGTTTGGTAGTGGAAAAAGTGTTCAATTTGAACAAATCCTTATAGATATTTATAAATGTTTTAAGATGAAGGGTAGGATTGGTTGATCTATTATAATAAATTGTAGGTGTGATACCTCCTATATCAATGTTAGAAATTTGAGTAGTGAGAGGTTAACTTTGGAGATGCTTAATGGTTTAATTGATCAAAGGAGGTTGAGGGATGAGATTGCCTTGAGAATTTTGAAGAGGAGGGGGAACATTCTAGTTATGTGTACCCTAAGACATTGGTTGTGGATGAGATTGAAGATGAATAAGGTGGTTTTGAATTCCCATCATTTGATTTGTGTTATTAGATTAAAAGGTATTCATTTGATTTAATAATGGTTGATGTGTTTGATTAGAATTATTAGAAGCATTATAGTTGGTATTAGTGTTGGCATTAGTGGATTGGTCCACTATTGGTGTTGATAAGATCTTGAGAGGAATTATAAGAATGTGAGGCACTAGTGGAAAAAATTCTTTAGTATAAAAACATGGAATAATGAATAGTTGAGAGGAAGAAGCACTAGAATCATGATTACCTTGGGTAGAAAACAAAGCACTAGTGGAAGGATTAAGGATAGTGGATATTATGAGAGGTCCACTAGATGTAGAACCCACCATTTGAATGGATATACTAGGCATGGAGATGGAAGAAATTAGAGAAGAAGAGGTCATGGTATGAGA
Source organism: Torreya grandis (assembly GCA_037957365.1). Lineage (NCBI taxonomy): Eukaryota > Viridiplantae > Streptophyta > Pinopsida > Cupressales > Taxaceae > Torreya > Torreya grandis. Next base: position 483,381 of record JARHVA010003154.1, on the reverse strand, counting down.
AAGGGTCATAATCAAAGGAAGAGGTTGAGAATCAAAGAAAGTGGTACACCCAAATTTAGTTAATAATGTAGGAGTAGGTGAATGAGAATCTTCAGAATAACACTAATCATAAGATTGTAAATGGTGGAAGGATATTTTCCTTGATGTTGAGGAAATTTAGAGATAAAGAAGAATATTTTGGGGCTATACTCTAATTCAGGTTGGTTTTCTAATGAGAAGAAAGGATTACACTATGAAGAGGTATTAGGAGGTGTCCCATAGTTCATTGTGTGAGTGGAAATATGAACATTACTAGCATCCAAGAGAGGATCCTCACTCTATCTAAGGAATAACCTATGAGGGTTGGTAAAATTCATCATGTCTATTAATTATAAATCATCAAGTAGAAATTCCATGATGAAGGGAAAGAAAGATAGATGAGACAAGGAAATAGGAAATGATAAAAATAGTACAAGGTTAATTGGGTTGACCTAATACAAAAATAGGGTCTATAAATAGTATAGGGTTAACTAGGTTGATCCATCATAGTAAAAAAATGCTAAAAAAGAGAAAATAGGGTCTTTAAATAATACAAGATCAACTGGGTCAATCCAATATAGTGAATAAAGGTTGGAAAACTATATAGGGTTGACTGGGTCAATCGAGTATAAGAGATAGGGAAAATTAAGAAACGTATAACAGACTATGAACTAAAACAATATAACTTTTTCAAGTAATTTGAAAATAAATAACAAAAGGGAAATAAACGATTATTTGGATTAATGATGGCTAGTCCAATTGAAGTACACAACATAAAACCTTGCACCAATGTTGGCTAATGCAAGTTTTTGTAATACAAAATACAATTGAGTAAATAAAAAGCAATCAAATTGGAAAGTAAATAGCCAAATAATTTTTCAACCTAAATTTTTATTAGATTATTAGAATATTATTTTAAATGTGATGGGAAGTTGGCTATAATCAAAGAACTAAAAGGTAATCTAAGGATGGTTTTAGGTAGTTTGGGCTGAAAAGGATATTTAGTGGTAATGATACAGACTTGGTATTGGGTCCTACCCCCTCACTTCACACACCCAATGATAAGGGTTTCAGGTGCTCAACCAAAATATACCATTCATCATGTTTTATACTTGACTAGAACATCAAGTAAGTGTCCCCCTTGATAATGAAATCTAACTAGGTTGGCCTTGGGTAGTCAAATGTTAAAATAGTTGCTTATAGTTTATGATTTGGTCATGTGTGCATAAATAAAAAAATAGTAAAACTAAATTATTAATTCCAAACCACATAATTAAACTATGTGATCTACTCTAAGCATACAAGCAACAAGAAATGAAAGTGTGAACTAATTACTAGCATATAAGGTTAATTCCAACTTTGAAACAAGGTATAATGTTGATATAGTAAATAATGTATGTATATAATTCATAATAGGGTTGATATGGTTGATATTATACTACAAAATCAAGGTCTAAAAATGAATAGGGTTAATAGAATTGACCTAGTTATCTAGACAACACATATAACATATAACTGGGTTGATAGAGTCGATCCAGATGACTATGTAGGGAAAATTTTAAAGACAAAAAACTATAAAAGGAAAGATTGTAAAGAAATATATAGAGAGATATAAAGGAACCTCAGTGGATCAAAGATGTAGATAATGAAGATTATTGTTTAATAACTTTGATATAGGCTTGTAAATTTTGCTAACTGGGTCGACTAGGTCGATCAAGCTTTTTAGAAACCTATTGTTGAGTGCCTAGAATATACAAGGTTTTTGGTTGACCTACTATGCTAAACCTGATGTTTAACAAGTATAGGGTCACCTAGGTGGACTGACCTAGTATTCTAGACTAGAAGTTTGAAAAGCTAAAACTTGTACTAAGTCATTTGAGTTGATCTAGTAGCCTGTCCCTAAAAACCTATGTATAGAAGTTAGAGATAGGTCAATGTAGTCGACCTAGTATGGAAAATATATGATAAAAATAATGAAATAAGGTGAAAAAATATTGAAAGGGTTAGTTCACATTAGTTTCACTAGAATGTATGTAATAAAAAATGCATCATGTCTATAAATCAATCTTGGCTCAGAGAAGACAGAGCATACCTACAATTTTGATTGGGAATACATTTGGTAAGTAGAATAATGACCAATATGGGGATTCACTAGACCTGATTAGGGGATAAATTTTCATAATAAACCATGCTAAGAATGGTTCCAAAGCCTACAATCTAACACAATCATGCAACAAACCTAAAAGAGTCCTAGGTTTAATGTTCACTCTATATCTAATAAATAAAAAAATAAATCTAATCTAGTTCTCACCAAAGCTTGTGGCACAAAGTCGGGGTTAGAAACAAGAAAAATAAACTAAACATGTATATAATATGTATGCTCATGTTAATGTATATGAAATTATCATACATGGGATATAATCATAACTAAATTATCTATCTACTCTTACAAAGGATAAATAAAGTTAGGAATACTTACCTTGAAGATGAACTTGTTGAGCTTCAATCTCTCCCTTGGTAAATATGATTCATAAGAGATTGTTGTGGTATGTAAGGATAATAAATACAAATCAACTCTAGGATACACAACCTATCTATTCATCCAAAAGACTTCTCCACAAGACAAGATCCGTATCTCCAAAGAAAGTATGGAACCCTAAGTTTTACTCCTCAATTAGAATGGTCAATAAGTAGATATTCATTTGAATTATTCTTCTTTGATTCTCTATCTTAAAATTGTTGGAAATGAACTTTAATATATAGGTAGATCTTTCCCTAAATCCTTTCAAATATGTCGATTATATAGGATTGACCTAATTAACCCTATATATTTTCAAGAGATAAATAACTATGTCCCAAACTAGGTCAATCGAAAGGATAGAAAAACTCTCAAGTAAAAAATATCCAAAATAGTATAGGGTTGACCTAGTCAACTCTATATAGTAATCAGAAGTTGAAAACTATACAGGGTCAACCCAATCGACCTAGTATAGTAAACTGGCAAAAGGGTGTCAAGGAAAGAAAAAAGAGGATAATGACATGGCAATGATTGGAATGGGTAAAATTGAGAAGAATAAGCTTAGGGTAAATGTTTTTAGGACACACATGTGTATATGGAAAGTGGAAAAAAAGAAAATAATCTTATGAATCACCAATGGTTTACCCACCCCTTTCCTAGTGCACCCCTTAAGGTGTGTACTTAAAGAGATTGAAAATTGATAGGTTCTTATACGATACAAAGTGTTAGTAAGTGATAAAAGTTTGAAAATATTATGTGTATATAGTAACTAATTTATATATGTATATGATGATGATAGATTCAAGAATTTGATTGATCACCATAGTGAGAATAATGATGTCTTTCTATCTACTATTGATGAAGTTGGCCTTGATGATGGCATTCATGAAGAAGAGGAAGATGACTTATGGTAAAGGTTCAATGCTATATGTCAATATTTTGATCAGTTAGGTAACACTACTCTTCCTCTTAATAAGTATATTTTGATTAGCATGTTAATAAGCCTAATGATCAGGTTATTGAGTGTCTCACCAAGCATAAAAAAGAGTGTCATGTTGTGAATGAGGATGAACTATGGCAAAGGTTCAATGCCATATGCAAAGAATTTGATTAGTTGGGTAAGACTCCTTCTCCAAAATATTTCCTATTTTATGTCATGTTTGATAATGATAATAATGAGCAGGTTGTTCAGTGCTCTATCAAGCATGAAGGTGTATACCAAACCATTGTTCAAGGGTCTACAGTCATAAAAGAGCTTGGTAAAGCTACTACCCAAGAAGTTATACACATCAAGAATGAGGTCAAGGAATATTTGGTTGTGATTTAAGAACAAAAAAGAGATCCATCTTAGGTATAATCATTTATAGAGGTGTTGGATCATAATGAAGAGGAACTTGATGACCATATACATCAAGTATAGTCTGTCCAAGGAGAAAACAAAGTTGAGGCATCTATCATGCTTCCTAATACTTAGTTTTAGGAGTGTAGATCATATATGACAAAGATCAAGTCAGTTATAAAAACAATAAAGGACCTTGTAAGGTAGAAGAGAGAATTTATGAAATCCTAAAGAAGTCCACTTGTAGGCATGAGAAGACATGGATAGTAATCCATTTCACCATCTACATATTCAAGTCGTAGATGATGAACATGTTTCACATGAAAAGTTGCTTTCATCGAGTGAAAAAGATGAAAGAGGAACCATCTTTGACCCTAGTTAAAGAATGGTAATCTATATTTCACCTTAAATAATGAGGTTTTGTAAATACTAGGTTAGGTGTGAGTTTTTGTTTCAATTATGTGTGTGTGTGTTCAATAAGTGTTCTATTTAAACATGTGTTTATTTCCTTTGGTGTGTACTATTTTGTGTGTTCTTTATTTTATGTTCTTGTTGGTTTCAAAGGAAAATTTAGTGTCAAACTAGTGTATAGGTGATTCCATGTACCAATGGATAGGATTAGGCTACTATTTTTGGCATAAAAAGTATACCACCCCTAAGAAATCACTAAGAATGTTGACTATTTTGACCACAAGTCAAAATATATCAACACCATATAGTAAAAAACTATATATATGGGTATATTATAATTTTATATGGTGTGGCATGGTCAATTTTATGTCATTTAATGTGTTATTAGCCTTGGTCATAGTTAAATCTAGTCCCAAGTCATTCTATATCACTTATAGTCACTTTTAGAGTCATTTATGAAGATAGTATGGTTTATTAGGTAGATAAGTGTTATTAAATATATTTAAACATCAAATATGTAATATTCCCTATCAATAATGTCATTCATATCTAAAATGTGCAAGTTCCCAACTAAAATCAAGAAAATAGTTGAAATAGAGAGGATTTTGGTAGTTTTACGACCTATGGAGGAGAGTGGAATGTGGGTAAATATTTTGGAACGGATATTCAAATTAAATTAAATAATTTAAATTATTTACCAACTTTGGGATGATAAAAAATGGTTGAAAACTATTTTGCTCCTCCATCACTCTACTAGCCATCCAAAACTAGTCAACAAATTTCTTCATGGCACAACCAGTAGGTGAGGTTTTAGGTCAAATTATATTGTCAAGTGATATTAAAATCATCAAAATTAAAATTAATTGTATTATTTTGAATAATGGTTTCCTATTATTTATGAACCATTCTTAAGAAGTTGACTATCACATTCTATATATTAATCCCCACACCCTGTAGGTTTTCTTATTGTATGAACTTATTCATATAATAAAATTGGTGAGATTGAATAAAAAGGATATGGATATCCTTATTTAATGGTTTACATAATTTTTTAAAAATTTTTGGAGGTGATTTTATGAGTTCAAACCTCTAAAGTTATAGGCTAAGTATATTAGAGAAGTTGTAGACATTTTCATCAACTATAGAGGTTTTCATTTCATGTATTGATTTCTATTATAGATATATTGATGTATTATATGATTTTAAATTAATATAAACCAACTTTATTTGTAAATATTAGTCTCAAATTAGGTCCTTAATGGAGTTTCAATCAAACATGACAACACAGTCAATTCCCTTATTATAGTCAGTTGAGTCATGGTGTATAAAGTCTTTGAACACATTAATGAATATTTCATGAAGAATATTAATAGGTTAGACACCTTATTATTACATTATTATTTAATCAAAGCCTTCAAATTCTATATGATGGATTGTGATAGTCAATATAAACTTCATATAGAGTCTTGAACCATTGATGGAGACCTACATTTACCTTGTAGGAAACCAAACATGTTGGAATGGAACACTTGACTTGTTTAAAAAAATTCAAGGTGTAAAGTATTAAATTTAATGTTGATAGAAGTTTTAATTTTCATTTTAGATCCATACACTATGTACATTATCCATGCTCTACTTCCACTACCTTGTATACTACATGTTCACCTATAAGTGACTCTCATAGAGACCTGAGAATGTTTCATGGAGGTGTGCGAACATGTTTTGATACATTCCATAAGATAATATAATTTTTAAGGTGTCATATCAATCATGGTGAAGCTATAAATCAATAGGCAGACTTGAGGAGTCATATACATATATGGAGAAGGAATTTTAGGGACATGTTTCCTTAAAAGCTCTAAAACAGAGCCTTATATACTTTTGATGTTAGCATGAAATGAGGTGGCATGGAGTATAGATAAGTTTTAATTCCTTTGTCTTGTATCCTTCATGTAGGGTTAACACTTTGCAAAGGGAAGTGTGTTTTTGACTCCAATAAGTGGTATAAAATGGGATCCCAATTTAGACATTCTTTCACTATAGAAAGTTAATGTACTCTACAGTATCTTCAATTCTAAGTGACCTTACACTCCAAGGTTGCATTATAATATCATTTACTAATGGTAAGTGTCCTTATTTAAGTTGAAGATGATACCAATATCTTAGGCAAATGTTAAGGGAGTTAAAATCTAGGATTTTAATGCTTATCACAACATATAGGACCTCTTTTTGGCTTAAGAAAGTACACCTATAGGTTTCAAAGATAAGTGACATGTTAGAACACAAAATTAGGTTCATTGGTATAGTATTAAACATTATATGAGTACATCTCACTCATTGAATGAGACCAAAATATTTTAAGAGGTCCCAAATATGAAATGAACCATGCATAACATGCTATAAGTGTCCTTTTGACTCTCAAAATGTACATCTATAGTTGGACTATAGTTTTAGGTGAATATTTTGTTGATCAGCTAACTGATGAGAAAAATAGGTCTCTTCAACCATAACATAGGGAAATTGGTCAGGCATATGTGCAGGTTTACTACATCAAAAGGGGACAAATCTCTCCTCTCATCAAGGGGAGATTCCCTGTAGATATGCAGGAGCTATATACTATATATATAAATAGAAGATAACACTCAAGGGTAGGATAAACCATCCATATCTCTTTTTTCAGAGATGATGTTCACAAATCAAAGGAGAAATCTTGATGAAATGATATAAGACACTCCTCTTCTTTCAGAAGTGTTGTTCAGTAGACAAAAGAAATCTTTCAGGTGATGATAAGTAACTTTAACAGGGCACAGTGACACAGAAGGATGAAATGAGGCACAAAGTCTCCACCTCAACTACTAAAGAGTGAAATATGAAAGACAATTAGGGCAAAAAGTCATCCCAAGGTACTTTACATAAAAACAAAATATGAAGGATAATGAGGGCACAAAGTTGTCCCAAGATCCTTTACACAGGAATAGAAAAATAGACAAACTAAAGATAATTGTGGCATCACAAAGTCTCTCCACAACTAGTTTTAGGACACCTTCCTGATCACTTTCACAAATTCTAATTATTTAATCAAATGGACAAAAAATGTATTAAGGAAACAAACATAAGAACAATTTCCCCAATAACCAAGCTATTCCAACACAAAGTCTAAAAAGTCACTTGTTTTCTTATTCAAATAATGAAATATGATCAACAATATGAGCTCAAAGTCTCAGTAATCCCTTTCAATTTGGGTAGAGTTTCATTTTTTATTATAGACTAAGATCCCTAAAACAATAAGAGAGTGTCCAATATATAGTGCTCCAAGAAAGACTTGGGTGCTTTGTTTCACAAAAATGTGTTATGATGCATTTAATGCCTTTAATGCATTTTAAATTATGTCCATGGGCTATGATAGAATCAAGCATTGGTCTTTAATATGGGCTACATGATGTGTTTCCTAATGTATGCACAACTATTTGCTTTACTTGATGTAGAAAAATAGGCCATGCCATTGAATGTTTGTGTTCTTGCAATGTCCACCTGGTGGGCTAATTTACCTTTTAGAAACATATCTTATGCATGGATATTTTTGATCTTTCTCCATTTCCCCCCCCCTTTCCTTACTATATTTCATCCTTATCTATGTGATCTGAGCTCTCAAGCTATCTCTTTTGGTCTTGCTAGCTCCTTACACTCTTCCATCAATAGTTTTTCCCTTTAGCATTTTGGCCTTTTGCATTTGGGTCTGTGTTCTAGCTTTCAAAGATCAATGGCTATTTAATTTTTGTGAATTTGACATCTTCAGGCCTATCATCATTAGGAAACCAACGAATAATTTGTTACACTAAATTTGATGGTTGCAGGGACATCACCAGACGTCTGGATCTCAATGGCTAGTTCATGACATTCAACTTTGACATCTATGAGCCTATCATAGTCCTTCGCAATTCCTTTAGCTTTCTTATTTTGTCCTTTTTGAAGGGGAAGAATCCCTTTAGGGTCTTGAGAAATGGTCTACTTTCGATTGAGGAGAGCCCCCGATAAGGGTATCTACCCTTTAGAGTCTTTTAGATGGCCTTCAGGCTTTTATTCCTATGGCGGGCTTTTGTTCCATCGACAGACTTTTACTTCAGACTTTTCCTTTAGACAAAAGTCTGAAGGAATTCCTTCAGACATTTTGTTTGAAGGAAATGCTCCTTCCCTTTGTCTTTTCTTCCCACTTGCTTTTGCTTTCCATCAGGATTTCTCCCTAGGTGAATTTATTCAGACAAAATGTCCAAAGGAATTCCTTCAGACACTTTGTCTGAAGGACTTGTGCCTTGTTTACTTTTCTATAGGAATTTTTCTGAAAGAATTCCCTACTCTTCACTTGGTCTTTAAAATGGTCCACTTGTTCCCTGCCTACCCTTTGCAAGGGTTGTTTATCCTTGGTTCACTTTTCTGAAGGAATTCTCTTTGTCTGCTTGTGCTCACTACCCTCCACAAGGGCACTTGGCTTGGTTCATTTCCCTTTCAGATTTTTGCAATGGTCCAGTTTGGATCCTAGGTGCCCTCCATAAGGGCACTTGTCCTTCAGGCTCTTGGAAGACCCCTTTTAACTTCTCGATTGAAAAAATGGTTAAGTGTTAAACCTTTTTCTTTCCTACAGAGTCTGTAGAAACCAACTTGCAGAGTCCATAGAAATATTCTGTGAAGTCTATAGATTCAAGCCTATAGAGTCTATAGATTTGAGTTTGTAGATCTGATAGAGTCTATAGAAATGAAGTTAGTAGAGTCCATAGTTTTCAATCCTTGAAGTTCATATAAACTGAGTCCATAGATTTATTCTTGTAGAGTTTGTAGATACGAGTTCATAGAATTGGGAGAGTCCATAAATTTCTTCCTATAGAGTTCATAGAAATGAACCTGTAGAGTCCATATATTTGAGCCAGTAGAGTCCATAGATATGAACCTATAGATTCCATAGAAACCTATGGAGTCCATAGATTTGAGCCTATAGAGTCCATAGATTTATAAAAAGCTTGAAAAATGGAGAATTTGAATGCAAAAAACAATTTTTGGGAAGGGAAGAGATAATTTTGGCCTGTGGGGCCAAAATAGTTCAAATGTTGTCCAAAAAATGACTGATATTTTTGGGGGACAACAGCTGGCTCCAGTTGGGGAACTTCCTTCAGTTGAAAACTTGGAATAACTAAAGGGAGTAGAAACCAAAATCTCTAGTGCCTTAAAGTATGCCATTGGGCCATGGAGTCATGCTACCCAAAAAGAAAGGCGATAAAAACAAAAACAAAAATCACAAAACAGAACTAAAGACTATACAAATGTACATATGTATAGGTGAACTTATCTGATACTTCAAGAATTGAAGTGATTCAGATGCTGCCCATTGTGAGACAATGAAGATGGTGTTTCATCCTGATAAACTAGTAGGAAACCATTTTGTCCCCAATATTGGTGATGGGCGAATGGAATTCTCCACTAAGAATCGCATTTTCTATGCACTCCTTTTGGTTTTCTTTTCTTATCCCATGGAAAGACATGGTCTTCAATCTAAAAACCATAAATCCTTGCTCTCTTGGTGAAGAGTTCCTTTTGCTAACTTTGAAGTGTAGTAGTATGGTCCACTACCATAGCTTGTTGTTCTACTAGTTCAGTCTAGCACATGTTTTGATTGTCCCCTTTAGACACCTGACAAACCATCAGTTTAGCATCTCCTTTGGCATAAAGGAGTTTGACATCTTCATCCTAAGTAGCCTTCAATCTGAGTGGTAGTGATTCATACTCAGGAGTGTTGGTGTTTCTAAATTGCAACTTTCATGAAGAAGGAAAAACATCTCCTTGAGGAGATATCAACACAATCCCAACTTTAGCATTGGTAGAAGAATTACTGCCATCGAATTCTAGGATCCAAATATCATCAAAAACTGATCTTCTATTAGATTTCTCTTCATTAGAGGCAAAAGATCCTTTTTCATCTGTACTACATCCTACCAATTATTTTGATGTCTTACTTGAATCCATATTTAGATCACCACCTATAAGACTTTCATCAGCTGAAACCTGAACATCCTCTGTGGATAAGAAGTAATTACCCCTACCTGAAGACTCAAATAGAATTTGAGCTTTAGGCGTTGATGTCTATGTGAAAACATATTTTGCCTCATTTTTAAGGAGAAACCTCTTCATTATGCCTTTGATAGGGATCCTTGCCTTCGATAGTTCCATGCTCAGTTCTCCTCCTACATCCTTGCAGAAATTTCATCCAAGCAAAATGCCATAAGATGCTGGGACGTCAGCCACCAAAACTGTCATCTTGATTATTTTGTCTAGGAATACTGCAAATGCAAATTGGGTGTCCTTGATTTGTCCTAGCAAAGGTAATAATTTGTTCTCCATGGAGAAGCATCTACTAAATGTTTTGGTCAATGAGAGACCAAGAGATTTTTCCACTTTAGCAAGCATGATGTTGTCAGATGCACCTGAGTCTATGATGCAATTGCTCAGTTTGTGACCATTTATTAATAGAGAAACATAAAAAAGCTCTATTTTCCTAGGGGTAGTTGGAGGAGTAATGACAAGATTGTTTGGGATGGGCATGTTCCTTGGGGGATCATGAGTTATGTTTTTAACATCTTGTCTTGTAGGAATGGCTTTATTTTTCACACACTAAACTAACCTATCCAACTGCTCAAGATTGGATTGTAAGAATTCAAATTTAGACATTTGAATTTTGGTCTTCTTAACATGGTCAATTATGTCAAATTAATGAAATGGATTAGGAATAGAAGAAGGGAGTTCATCTTTCTAGTTTTTAGGAAGGGGAAGACTGATCTATGAAGTTGAAGTAGAAGGTATAGAGATGTTTGATGTACTTACCTTTCCTACAATCATCAGGTCTTTTGGCTAGAAAGGTAGAGTGGTTCCCTACTTATCAATTGAAATTACTAGTTGAGGCCACTCCTCTATTCTTTCTTTATCAGCTTGTTGGGCTGACTGATTCTTGGATCAAGTGAACACAACATATGATCCCTCATCTACTTTACCTTCACTTCTGGGTTCATCTTGATAATTTAGGAAACTAATGTTGGAGTCATGAACTAATTCTTCTTGGTCCTCTGTGAAGAGATCAATGTTATTTTCTTGATCAAACTCAGGTTGGAAAGAGAAATCATGTTCAGTTTCTAGATATCTAACTACTGATTTGGTTGGAGGTGCTTCAAGGGCAAGGTTTCTCTGTGGAGGAGGAAGATGATTTGGCTACCCTTGATTCCTAGCAGCATTACCTTGGTATGAATGATTAGGGAATGTCCTTCTTGGCATATCTCGATTAGGAGGAGTAGACATACCTTGGGCCATTTGCCTTTTCAAGGCTAGCAGTTCATTTACCACCTTTTGCACCATTTGATTAGTGATGCCTGTAGGTGAGTATTCAAAAGATGAAGAAGATATACCTTTGTTTGGGTCTCTCCTTATCTTTCTTAACAAGATAAGATCATCTTCTACCTTAGTATCCAAATCTTGAGCTACAACAAGGTCTATTTGGCCAGCACATCTCAACAAAAAACTCACTTTAGGCAGTTGTGAGTTGATGAAGAAGCACTTGAGATTCTTAAGTGTAGGTTGAGCAATGATAGGAATTTGATTCCTAAGTTTGTCAAACTTAGCAATGAAATCCCTCATAGTTTCATGAGGTTCTTTCTTCATTTGTGTGAGCTAGGCTAGCAAAGCATTTGCATCTTCTACAGGCTTGAACCTAGCTTCAAATTTAGCTTTAAGAGTATCCCAGCCAGTCACTGATCTAGCCTGCAAATGGTAGAACCAGTCTGCAGTAGCACCTTGTAGTGTTTCTATGAAAATCTTGATTACCACATCCTCAAATTCCACTCCTATTATGCCATAGGATATACTAAAGGCTGTAATGTGTTCATCAAGATGAACCTTCCCATCACCATAAAATTTGGGGAAATTCTTTCTTGAGCTGTGTGGAAGTTCATGCAGGGGTGGAGTCAAATTGAGTGGGCTGAAAGAGTTACCCCAAGGGCCTTAAACTACCATTGTATGACTATGGAAAGGTGGGATAACAAATCTTAGAGGGGTAATTATTGACAAAGTTTTATTAATAGTGGAAATGGAGGCTTTTCCTGATAATGGAGACTTGACTTTGTAAGAGGAAAGCTCATGGTTCGTTGGAGGCGAGATGGTGAAGGAAATAGATCAAAATTAATTTATTTTAACAACTTGAATATAGGGTCAAAAATACCTTTAGCTCTTTGGATTTGTGTATAGCGTGGATCTGCTAGAGTGTAAAAATAAAAATGGAAAAGAACTGGCATTGCTTTAGCTTGAAGCTTGAGGCTTCAAACTACATGTTCTTCCCCAACTAGCATGGAGGTGGAGGGAGATGGTAAGGATATAATGATAATGGGTAAGACATACAATGGAGTCCCCATAGTCTATAATGGATAAGGGTAGGGATTGCTTCAATCTGAAACTTGAGGCTTCAGATTGCATGTTCATCCCCAGCTGAGTCACCAAAAATTGTTGGGTGAATATTTTTTTGATCAATTAACTGATGAGAAAAATAGGTATCTTCAACCATAGCATAGGGAAATTAGTTGGCCAGATGTGCAGGTTTACTACATCAAAAGGGGACAAATCTCTCCTCTCATCAAGGGGAGGTTCCCTATAGATATGCAAGATATATATATATATATATATATATATATATATATATATATATATATATATATATATATATATATATATATATATATATAAATAGAATATAACACTCAAGGGTAGGATAAACCATCTATCTCTCTTTTTTTAGATATGATGTTCACAAATCAAAGGAGAAATCCTAATGATCTTCTTTTAGAAGTGTTGTTCAACAGATAAAAGGAATCTTTTGGGTGATGATAATTAACTATAACAGGGTGCAGTAACACAATAGGATGAAATGAGGCACAATGTATCCAACTTAACTACCAAAGAGTGAAATATGAAAGACAATAAGGGCACAAAGTCATCCCAAGGTCTTTTACATAGAAGAAAAATATGAAGGATAATGAGGGCATAAAGTCATCCCAAGATCCTTTACATATGAATAGAAAAATAGACAAACTAAAGACAATTGTGGTATCACAAAGTCTCTCCACAACTGGCTTTAGGACACCTTCCTAATCAATTTCACTAATTCTCCTTATTTAATCAAATGGACAAAAAATGTGTTAAGAAAATAGACATAAAAACAATTTCCCCAACAACCAAGCTATTCTAGCACAAAGTTTGAAAAGTCACTTATTTTCTTATTCAAATAATGAAATATGATCAACAATCTGAGCTCAAAGTCTCAGTAATGCCTTTCAATTTGGGTAAAGTTTCATTTCTGATTACAAATTGAGATCCCTAAAATAATAAGAGAGAGATTAATATATATTGCTCCAAGAAAGACTTGGACGCTTTGTTTCACAAAAATGTGTTATGATAAATTTAATGCCTTTAATGCATTTTAAATTCTGTCCATGGGCTATGCTAGAATCAAGTATCGGTCTTTAATATGGGATGCTTGATGTGTTTCCTGATATACGTGCAACTATTTGCTTTACTCGATGTAAAAAAATGGGCCATGCCATTGAATGTTTGTGCTATTCCAATGTCCACTTGGTGGGCAACTTTACCTTCTAGAAACATATCTTATGCATAAATATTTCTAATCTTTCTCCATCATTCCCTCTTTCCTTTCTGTATTTCATCCTTATCTATGTGATCTAAGCTCTTAGGCTATCTCTTTCAGTCTTGCTAGCTCCTTATACTCTTCCATCATCTATTTTTCCCTTTGATGTTTTGGCCTTTTACATTTGGGTCCATGTTCCATCTTTCAAAGATCAATGTCTATTTCATTTCTATGAATTTGATGTCTTCAGGCCCATCATCATTAGGAAACTAATGGCTAGTTTGTTACCCTAGATTTGATAGCTGTAGGGACATCACCGAACATCTGGATCTTAATGGCTAGTTCACGATGTTCAACTTTGACATCTGTGGGCCCATCATATTCCTTGGCAATTCTTTCATCTTTCTTGTTTTGTCCTTTCTAAAGGGGAATAATCCCTTCGGGGTCTTGATAAATGGTTCACTTTGGGTCAAGGAGAGCCCCACATAAGGGTATCTACCCTTCAGAGTCTTTTAAATGGCCTTCAATATTTTATTCCTTTGGTAGGATTTTGTTCCATCAGTGGACTTTTGCTTCAGGATTTTCCTTCAGACATTTTATTTGAAGGAAATGCTCCTTCCCTTTGTCTTTTCTTCCTGCTTGCTTCTACTTTTCATCATACTTTCTCCTTAGGTGAATTTATTCAAACAAAATGTCTGAAGGAATTACTTTAGACATTTTGTCTGAAGGACTTGTACCTTGTTTACTTGTCTATAAAAACTTTTTTGAAAGAATTCCCTACTCTTCACTTGGTCTTTGAAATGGTCCACCTATTCCCTACCTACCCTCTACAAGGGCTATTTGTCCTTGGTTCACTTTTTTGAAGGAATTCTCTTTGTCCGCTTTTGCTCGCTTCCCTCCGCAAGGGCACTTGGCTTGGTTCATTTCCATTTCATATTTTTGCAATGGTCCACTTTGGCTCCTAAGTGCCCTCCGTAAGGTCACTTGTCCTTCAAGATCTTGGAAGACCCCTTTGAACTTCCTGATTGAAAAAATGGTTAAGTGTTGAACCTATTTCTTTCCTGAAGATTCTATAGAAACCAACTTGCAGAGTCCATAGAAATATTCTGTGAAGTCTGTAGATTCAAGCCTACAGAGTCCATAGATTTGAGTTTGTAGATCTGATAGAGTCTGTAGAAATGAAGTTAGTAGAGTCCATAGTTTTCAATCCTTGAAGTTCATAGAAACTGAGTCCATAGATTTATTCCTATAGAGTCCATAGATACGAGTTCATAGAACTGGGGGAGTCCATATATTTCTTCTTGTAGAGTATATAGAAATGAACCTGCAGAGTCCTTAGATTTGAGCTAGTAGAGTCCATGGATATGAACCTGTAGAGTCCCTAGAAACCTGTGGAGTTCGTAGATTTGAGCCTGCAGAGTTCGTAGATTTTTTAAAATCTTGAAAAATGGTTAATTTGAATGCACGAAACAATTTTTTGGAAGGGAAGAGATTTTGGCATGTGGGTCCAAAATAGTTCAAAATAGTTCAAATGTTGTACAAAAAATGACTGATATTTTTGGGGGACAACATATAACATGATAGTGAGCTAAAAGATGGTGGTTTAAGAGGATGACCTAGCATGTGTATGATGAGAATAGGTCCAAATTATTGTAAAAATGTATTAATTAATTCAAATAAATGTGGTTCATGGTATATAAATACTAATATAAAGGATCCACCTATAGGTATACTAGTTACTTGAGTAAGAAACACATAATACAGTCATAGTTTATCAACCTTGTCAATAGAAAGCTAAGCATTGAAGAGTTTGGAAAAGGTTGAGTGTTGACATACATGATAGGACCTTCATAGTGGTGATATTAATTTAATGAGACTATAATGCAATGGAAATATGGCGTAGAAGGGTTCTCAAGAACAACCTACAATTGGTACATAGAATCTTGCACAATTAGTGAGTTAAAAAGTGTCTTAGGTTTTAAGATGTTTGGGGGACATATTGATGTGAAAAATCTCTAGTTTTTTTTATAGAGGGTATATATCACCTAATAAATCCACTCATATCATCATTTTTTCTGAGGTAATATGGAAGTTCCCTCTATTCTATCTTAGATAGAGGGCACTCCCAAGATGAAAACCTTGTAGGTTTAGTAAGTAATTAACAAAAAGATGACTTGGAGACTATAAAAACCTTTAAAAAGGTTTTATGGATCTGAGTTAAACATATATTATCATGGAAAATAACTCATAGGTTCTATAATTCAAGTATGGTGGCCTAACCCCACATAGGTGTAGTCAAGCCTACTAGGCCTAGACTAGGCCTAAAGCCCTCAAGGGGGTATAGTAGCATTTATAAAATTATAAAATAATTATAAATAATTTAAAAATATTCATAGGGAGTTATAAGGTGTGTTATATCCATTAGGTTGTAGAGACCCACCACATTTTGGCCAAACATGATGCTTTTCATCCTAAGGGTGCACATAATGCCTTGAAGAGCTTGAGAGGCCAAGTTTGGAAGCTCACACCTATATGGATGCATAAAATGGGAGATAAATGAAATATTATATGTTAGAGAGGGTCTTGAAAAAGATTTTAGTGGAAATTTTTTGATGTTTGTATGTCACACTTTTATGAACAATCCATAGCGGTGAAAATTACTCTAAACCCTCTAAAACCCTTGATAATGACCTGATGAGAAAGATGAAGAAAGAGAGGAATATAGATGAAATATTAGGAATTGGGAGATGATTGTAGCTTGTATGGGACTCCAATAATGTTCTTCCCATCAATTTGGATTATATCCTACTTATATGGACAAGTTGTAAAACTAGTTCTTTTGACAATTTTTAGTGTTTTGTGGGTATAAAAATGTTTCAAAAGGTGAGGATCGATTTGGGTGAGAGAATAAGACATAAAATAACTCCTCATATCGATTTAAAAAATTATAAGATCTCATAAGTATCTTTTATAACACCTCCACTTTAATGAATCTAGAATGATATAGTGAACAAAGAATGATCACCAAGTGAGAAGGTGATAACTTTAATTGGGAGGCCTTTTAAGGTTTGATTTATGAATATAATGGAATTATGAACATTTAAAAGTGTCATAACCTCCCATGTATAGATTGGTTTTAGAAACTATGAGCATCTTAGTGCCAAGTGTGAAGATAGGTCTAAAGAAGAATGATTGTGATTGCAAAAAATGAGAACACTTGGCTAGTAGAATATTGATGATTAGGGACACATCCAATGCATGTTAGATCCTATTTATAACCCATAACTCATAGTGAAATGATCTCATATGTCCCTATTATGTTTTAGGGTGTTTAAAGAAGTCCAAATGATGAAGGTAATTTTCAAGGAGCAAGTTAAAGAGTCCTACGCTAAAATTGAAGAGTTTCATGCCTTGGAGGGACATTTGTCCAAGTATACCTTGCATGGTATGTCTCATAATTAATTTTAAAATATATTTAACTCCTCCTCTCAGCTTGACACCTATTTTTGTGACTCTTGGACTTCATTCTTCTCTCTCTTCTCTCACATTCTATAAGTAATAGCCATTTTGGCTCTTCTCTGATTATTCAAATCCATGTATGGAAAGCCATACTAGTTTGATGTAATTTATATTTAAATAATAAATTCAATCTAGTTTGAGTTCATATAACATCTTATCTAGGTGTGAAAAGTGATGAATGGTGATGTCTAGTGATTCTATCCTTGCTTTTCCTTATCCTTTCATTTATTATGTAAGAAGTTCTCATTCTAATAGGTTATATAAAGTGTATCTACTGTGTTAGGCTCAATTAAAGTGTACAAGTGTCCTTAAATTTATTAATTGGATCTCTAATATATTTACCTTGAGTTGTCTCATGCATATCACCTCTTTATTGAAATACTTATGTTATAACATTTTAGGACTTGAAGCTAGTTTTATAGGTCTTGTTTCTTAGTGAAATAAGTATGATAAAATTATGTAAATATTTATGGTGTATCACCCCCTTAGAGTAGACTTATTTCATGCATATTTTTATGCCTTTTCCCACAAACAAATAGTTAGTATAAGTGATAAGCACTTCAAGGTAAATTTAAGGAGATAGACTTTAAACCTAGAGGTCTACTTATACTATAGGTAAACCCACATATATAAAAGTATTCAAATTTTTCCCAAATATTATAATAGGCCTAAATAACCTCATTTAAGGTGAAAGGTTTGGTTACAATATTAGGCAGACTCATGGATGGGTGTAGAAATAATATACCTATAGAATTTGTCTACTATGGAACAAATGTGGAGACCATAGGGCTAGGGGTGATTGAAACTATTGGTAAAGACATCAAGGGGAAAAAATCAAAGGAGATGTAAAAAAGGGACCTTTACTAGATGAGTCACTTATGACAGGTAATTTTTCCTTGATTGCTTATAATCTTACGACCTTTACTTATTGTATCTCTTCCTCATCTATCTCTTAGGCTAGAGGAATCCATGGTGTGTCTTTGGGATTATTTTGATATGTCTTTTTTGTTATACCTACCTATGTACTTGTGGATTATGATGGAAGAGAAGAGGGAATAGTGATTATAATTGAGGCTAATGATTCTAATGTTTCCTCTTCATCTAAGGAATCCAAGAATAAAACCGTGACTTATACCTATGCTTCCACTTGTGCACTACATCCAACTGTAGTTAGCTCCTCAACGAAATCTTGTTTGACCTTAATCATTTCAGCTATTAAAGGTAGAACTAGGACTACTTGTGCTTGTTCTTATGTTTTGGTAGGTAGTTGTTCCTCCTCAAATTATTATTTTTCTTATTGTTCTTTTTTCATCTTTAATGAATGGTGCCTCAAATACCAACTAATTTTGGTCCTAAGGTTGGCTTTGAGATTGTTTTGGATCAGGCCCTTCTACTTTTGGTTACTGTGATTGCCTCCCACTCTAAAACTTTGAGGGTATCCATCCTCTAAGAGGTGGAATTATAAACATTACTTCACTGAGTGTCAAGGATGGTTCTACTTGGATCACTCTCAACAAGTCTTCATTTAGTCTTGTAATTGTGGCCCTGTCTTTGACCTCATTATCATCTTTGGCATTCAAGAAAATAAAGTCATGATAAACTAGATCATGCTTGTAGTCAAGGCCAAGAGTGTGAATTTTACTCTAGACCTTTTTGTGGGGGTCCTAGTTCCTATGAGAAAGGGTGGGTAGTGAATAAGACTTAATGGCATTACCAACCTCCACAAAATATCTAAAAATGGTATAATACATTCACCTAATGGTTAAATGAAACCTATGGAAGGTGGCATTCTTATTTTTAGTGAAATTTTCATCTATACTATTCAGAATTTGATGAGCTATTTCTTGCTTAGCTACTTTATCTAGAATGAACTTTTGAAGCTAAAGAGGATCTACTTTATGCCTCACCACAATGATTATTATGTACTCAAGATATATCTAGTAGTCTCTAATGTTATTATCTAATGTCTATTTTATGCTTAAAGAAAATTTTAACAATGGTTTGTTATGGATAGCCATTTAGACTTGAGGATAAAGGTCATTAACAATCTTGATTATGTTCCTTATATATGAATGTGTGTGTGTGTGTGTGTGTGTGTGTGTGTGTACACACACACACACACACACACAAAGTTGTAATAGTTATATATCCTATTTTTAATGAATTCAACATTGGACTTCCTTAGGAGTCCATTATGTCTATACACAGTGCCCATGACTACATCTAGTAGATAAGAAATCATATAAAAATTGCCTCCCAATGGCCACTTATCCTTCTATAAATTCTAATCTTGGAGGCATGCACTAATGATTTCTCCTAATGCATAGGTATGCTCTAAGAAGGTTAAAAGGTATAGAATGGGAACCCATTCTAGGTGTACTAAGTAGACATTAGCATGAACAAAGATCCTATTTAGAAGTCTCATGCCTACATGAATTCCCATTAGCTCAAACACAATATCGAGGTATTCGATAGAATCCTTGATCAAGAATATATATGGTGTTAGAGCTCCCCTATAAGTCCTATATGATGATGTCATTATAACTCTACTAGGTGCTGGTATATTTCAAACTTTTGGTAATGGTGCCTTGTTACTTAGATGAATCTCTTGAGTTTTAAATCACTATGATAGTATTTAGGGATCTTGGGATTACTTGATGTTGAGGTCTAATTGAGCTTAAATTATTGATTAATGTGAACTCAATTATGGGATCAATGTAAATATATCTCTTTCATTTATTTCTAGTTCATGTACCATTACTTGGTAACATCTATGAGCTCATCACCTTCATTTAATTTGAATTTTACCATCTATCCTAGTGTACATGATACATAGGATGCCTTGTCATTTGGGGTGACATGGTGTAACATTTCATTATTTTCCATGATTCATTATATAGCCTATTCAATAATAGTCAAACTTTACTTTTGGACCAAAAGACCCCAAAGCATATAATATATTTAAGAGAGATTAGCTCCCAAAAATTTTTGAAACAAAAGTTTTCAAAATTAAATTTACCGATGAAACAAGTTGGCGAAAGGAAAATTTCTATGGAAAAGTCTTTGAAATGAAAGTTTCTAATATGAATTATCCAAAATTTAAAATTCTAGCTATAAAAAGTCTCCAATGAAATGTTTCCAAAGAAAAAGTTCCTACAACAAATCTTTTTGATGAAATATTTTTAATATGAAAGTTCCCGATATCTAAGTTTTTATAGTGAAGTCTTTAATGATTAAGTTCCCAAAGATCAAGATCGTAAAGAAAGATGTCGATGTGAAATGGTGTCGAAGTGAAATTTTATGAAGACCAATCTTGTTGATGACTAAAACTTTTTGAAATAATTCCTTTGAAATGAAACTTCCCAAAAAGAATGTTCCAAAAATAAAACTTCCATGGCGCAAACTTTTTGAAATGAAATATTCTAATGAAATCCCTTTGATATGAAATTTTCTAATATGAAATCTCCTGAAACAAACCTATAAAAAGGAGAGTTCCCATGGAACAGTCTTCAAAATGAAACTTTTCACAGAGAATCTTTTCGATGTGAATCTTTTTTAAGCTAAAATTTCTAAAGTAATTACTCTGATATAGAGTTTCTATAGTGCATTTTCTAAATAATTAATACTCTTAAGTAATACATTTTAAATACATGTCATTAAAATCCACTCTTTCTATCCTTTTCATTAATAATTTAGTCTAAAAAAGTGCTTTACCAAAAAAATATACCACAACATGATTTTAACATTAGAATCACTGATTTTGTAGAAGTGTCGCAAGTATTATAACCCTTAGGACTAATAATTACCCATCCAAGATATTTGTTATTTTAAAAAAACAAATGGGGTCCCCACTTTTCAAAGACAAAATATAGAGTGGGGTATGTTAAATACAATAAATATTTAAACTTTATTGAAAATAACCATAAATTCTACTATAAAAGGGCAATTAATAAGCATGTTATCACTAGATTCCTCCTTGACACAAAATAATGGGCATCTATATGAGCCCTCAAATCCTTTTCTTTTAAGATTTTCTTCAGGGTATCCAACCATATAAATAAGTTTTCCTTTAGAAGGCCCTTATGGACCCACACTACCTCAAAAGGAAAATTACCTTTTACCAAACCTTCCATATTCAAAATAACCTCATATGTTTCCTTTACAAAAATTTCCCCTAAAGGGAGCCCTTCCCAAATTATACTTCCCTTGTAGTCCTTCAAAGAAATAATGAAATTTTCCATTTCCACTCCTATCTCCTCCACCACTTGTTGTAGTACATATGTCAACCAAAGAATATTTATGCATATTCTTAACTTCCCCACTTTTTTCAAGTAATGTTATACCTTAGAACCCCACTAGTTTTCTATAACAGGGACCAAAGGATAAACACTCACATTACCCTCTAGAGCCTCTAAGTGTATCCAATCATCCATATATAAGGATATGATTTGGCCATCACCAAGCTTTCATATAATACCTTGGAGGATAAAAACATGATAGGATTTCATAAAGTTCTAAATATCTAAGCAATGGGGAAGGTGATCTTAAGAAAACAAACTTGAAACTTATTGTGAATCTAAATAATTATGGTATAATAATCAAATCCACATGTTTATGAACTCATATATTCTCCAAAAAAACATTGATTCTAAGGTTATATTCATTCTATCCATCCTTATCAACCTAAGCCTCCCAAAGATTTAAGAATGTAGATTTTATCCCAAGAATCTAAAGTAAAAATTTTACTACCATCCAACCCATTTTGAAGGAAATATATTTTAATTTTAATTATTCCTTCCCCTATATTTCTTGGAATTTTAAACACCAACATCATATAAATAGTCTTAGTTGAAAAACATATTGAATTAATTTAATTCTACAAGTCACTAAGAGACATATCCCTTTCTACCCTTCCATATTCTTTTAGATGCAATTCATGATAGGATTCCATATGGCTAGGTTATTTATTCATAAAAATTAGGGCATTCCAAGATATGATCCTAGAATCAAGTTTTCACCAAATTATAGGATCCTAATTATCTTCTCTTTCACTCTCTTTCTTACATTGATGATTTTTTTTTGATTTATCAATACTTACCTTTTGACCAGATGTTATTTCATATAAGTCCAAAATAATTTTAAACTCTTGGGATTCTTTCTTTCTCCTAAGGTTAACTCAAAAATAAGGTATTATCCATGAATTTAAGGTGAGTGATACTATTTGAATTAATGCTAAGGGTTATCCCTTTCAATCTTCCTTCCTACCTAACCTTAGTAATATTTATGCCAATCACCTCCACCATAATTAGGAAAAGGTTAGGGGAGATAAGGTATCCTTGCCTAATCCCCATATAAGACTTAAATAATTAAGTTGTAGTTCCATATACCAAAACTAAGAAAGACGCTGAAGAAATGCACCTATAAACCCAAATCCTGCAATACTCACAAAATCCAAAGATAATAATCATCTTATCCCAAACCTCCAATGAATTATGTCATACACTTCAATCATAACAAGTTTTATACACATTTCAAGTCTATTTTAGTGATGAAGAGAGTGAAGGTATTCATGGGAAATAATAATTCCATATATAATTTTATTTCCTACTAAAAAACCACTTTACTCTTCTAAATAATCATATAAAGGCATTATTTAATCTAGAGCCATCACCATTGAAATGAATTTATACAAAGAGTTACAAAGGTGAATTGGTTTGAAAGAATAAAAGTACAATATTTCCTTTTTATTAATAATGATATATAAAAATTTATGATTCTATTCATTGAAAACATTTCTATTTTTTATACATTCATCAATAGCTTCCCAACATCCTTACCAACCACCTTCCAAAAGTCTTGAAAAGCCTTGCCTAGAAATCATCTGGTCTTGGGGATTTATTAGCACCTAAGATAAAAAGTGATTTTTAGACTTATTAAATGGAATTTGGACACAAAATATTTATATCCATATCATCTGAGATCAAATTAGGAATATTCTTGAAGGAACCAATCTTGATCTAGATCTCTAGTGATATTTTCCTCATTAAGAAAACCTTTATAAGAGATCACAACTTCCTTCTTGATATCCTCAGGGTCCTCTAGTACCATCCCATTTTGGGCTTAAATTTTTTAAATCCTATTCCTATTTATAATTTCTTTTGTAGAGATATGGAAGAATTTGGTATTTCAATTTCCTTATTTTAATCAAACTACCTTGGATTCCTGTCTCTAGAAGGTCTCTTCAAGGGAAAGGATTTTCTACTGCTCTATCAACAAGCTTTGTTTTAAAGGAGAAAGTCCATCCATCTACTCACCTTATTTCAATGTGATTTGTAACACCCTAAGATATTCTTATAAAAATACTTTCCTATCATAGATGTCACCAAATTTCTACTTATTCCACACTATGGTATCCCTCTTGACACTTTTAAGATTCTTACTTAGAATGTAACACTTTAACCTAAGCATATTATTCTTTCAACAATATTTAAAATGTATTCAAAGGTTTATTATTGTAATCACATACATTCAAACTAGAAAGGGATCCATCTTAGCTTCACATAATTATATTTATTTAGAAGGATTGACCAATGGTTAGATCCTAAAAAATCTACTACTTCAGCCATGAACATACATTTCTTCCTTATCATCTATGAATTAAGGAAAAACTTGTCCATTTTTTCCAAAATTGCATAATACCATCATCTTCTATTATTCTAAGTGAATCTTAGGAAATATGGATCCAAATTTAATAATCTTACATTTTGGAAATAAACATTGAAATATGACATAGATTGAGGGATTTTAATAGTCCCACCTCTTTTTACTGAAAGCCTAAGAGTAGAATTAAAATCTCTTCTTAGAATCTAGTTCATTTCATTCCCTCCCCATTTAAAATATGTAACTTATCACATAAATTATTTTTTATTCCACAAAAATAGGTCCATAAACATTATACAATAAGAAAAAAATCTTATCTTCCTGCTCATTAATCATTATATTTATCATATAAGATTCTGACCATATTAGGTTGCAATTATAGACCTTAGGTTGTCATAGAATCACCAATCCTATTGTTGATCCTTCAACATGAATGAAAATAACTTTAGCCCCTAAATAACACTTATTGATCATCTTATCCCATATATCCTTTCCAATCTTACTTTCCTAAATCATGAGAATGTTTGGTTTCCAAATTTCCATAAGTAGTTTAACTATGTGAAATTTTTTAGAGGTGTGCAAACCTATGAAATTCCAGCTTAAGATTTTAGTAATTTCTTGGTGGTAGAAGTACCTCTACTACCAAACTACATTTCAGTGAGCATCCTTTGAATCCCCTACTCTAAGCTAACTTATTTGATAGATATAATCTTCTTACTAGTATTATTTATACATTTTCCTTTTGATGGAGACATTGATGGAAAACATCTTAATGTAGTCAAACATTAGAGTCACTTGGATCTTGTTATAATTAAATGAGTTTGTCTTACCTCTAAATTTAGGTCCCTATAAGAAAGTGGACCTTTTTCTTGAGAACCACCCTCCTTCTCACTTTCTTTTAGATCTCCTTACTCTTGAGGATGACTTAAGGATCCACCCTCTATCCCCTTCAACTTACATCTATTTTATTTGTCATGATTCAAAGGGTATTTTTATTTGTGATCCCCACTCCACTTTTGATTTTAGCATATTTTCAAATTCTTTTAAGGTTCCAGAGGAGCCTCTTTATCTATGATATTTAGAATTGGATTTACCCTACTTTCCACTCAATAATATTTATCTACCTTTGACTAAAAAATAAACTTGGGATTAGACTCTAAACAAACTTACTTGGTAAAAATAAATATGAGTGATGCATCTAATGAAACCAATTCTACCTCTTCTATGAGGTTGATCACACTCTCCAACCTTATTTATTTTTAATTGATCTAAGTGATAGTTATGATTTATAACTAAATATTCATTACCCTTCCTAAATAAACCCCTCCCATAATCTAAAATTGGTTTCTTATTATTAGGGAAATTATTTTTTTGTGCACAATTTACCTACAAGTAAAGCATCAAAAGGGGAGGTATTAAAAATCCAAATATTGAAACCAAACATTATTATTTTTAGTTAGCTTAATTTTTTTTGGTATAGGATTACTTAAATACATTTTTACATAGGTCCTAGCATAGGCTCCCATGTATCCCTTGATTGTCTCATCTTCCAAACACACAAACTATCCTAATTTATCTAAACATCTCTTCCAAACATCCTTGCACTAGTATTATGTAGGTAGTTTATATAACCTTACCCACAATGGGACATTAGACATCCATTATATTGATGGATTAGAATCAGGGGACCAAAATATTAGGTACAAATCCAAACTCATAAATATCTATGATCTTCCTTTACAAATTGTTTCTTTATCATCAATTAACTAAAAGATGACTTGAAAGAAACCCTTCAGCAACCTAATCTCAGGCCTAGGAAAAAGTCCAATGCACACACATCCATATTTTTAATGCATCCATACTTGGACAAGCTCTAAAAAATTTACAAATCAAATATTTTTTGATATTTCCTTTGATCTATTCTCTCAATTGTTGCTTTATATAGAAACTTCCAAAATTAAACATGACACTTCCATCAAAAGTATTTCATCAACCATGACTATCTCTATTAGAGCCTTCCCCTTCAAGACTAGGAATTAGATGGGAGAAGATAAGCCACTTAGGACCTCCTAATATATCATCCTCTTCAAGAGTATTCACCTTTATAATTCATCCTAATGTCTCTTTTACAATCCTAGAATTCACCTTTGATTATAAGTGGATTTTAAATTTTACCTCCACTTGATCGACCAATATTATTACCCCTACCTCCTTATTTTATTATCCAGGGCTAAGAATTTCATCCCATCAATTATTATCTTAAAAATCATTCCAAATCCAGTCACCTCTAACTAAGCTTGTCCAAATTTTACCTTCACATTTTTCCTCATCTATTTATTACTTCCCTTAATTCTACCTCTTATGATCCTCGTTGCCTTTCCTAAAATCTACTTCTCCATTTTTATTTCTTAAGAGGTTAATTTCAAGATATAAGACTTTATTTTTATTTATTTTTTTATCAATATGGGAATGTAATCCATAATCCTTCTTTCATTGGAATTTTAATCTAGATTTGGTTGTAAAAAGATATTTTTAAAGAAAATTTTAGACTCTACCTTAATATTTTTTTATTTAATTGGTAGGAAACAATATGTGGATGAAATACATCTAACTATTTTTAATTTTTTTTTTGATACCATGGATTGATGGATTTTTTTTGTATTTCTAACCATTTTATTAATACATGTATCCTTAGATTTATACTTCTAATGAATTTATTCTTTAAGATAGTCCTCTACTAACGTATTTAGGGTTTCAAGATAATTTTATAATATCTCATCCATCATTAGTCCCAAATGATTTTTATTAAATATATTATCCATTCTATCTTCCAAAACCTATTTTTATATGAAGATGTTATAAAAAATAATTATTTTCCACTCTTTGATACAACCCTTCACATATTTTAATTTATTGGATAAAATGTTAGAGAGAGGATAACTCCCCACAAAATCCCTTTATGAATTATGTAAGTTTTATATCCCTAATCCTCATTAGTTCAAATTTCAAGGGATGCTTCTATGGGAAACATTAGAATGGACATCCAACCATATCATGTAGTGATCTCATCCAAAAACGTTAATAATATATAAAACCACTAAACAATTATTCTCCATCCATTTTAGGGAAATTAAAAATCTAAATTTGTGCTCTAAAATATTCAAAAATCATTTTATTTTATTTTTTTGATATATTTTCCCTTTTTTGGAATAAAATTTATAGAGGTGTTTTAGGCTGAAAACTATCTAAAGTCTCTTTCTGATTGAGTTTATCTTAATATCCGACCTATTTTCTCCTATAAAATCATAATAGCATTGAGTTATTGCCTAATAATATCCATCTCTTTATCCTTCGTTCCACAAAATCTATTAGTTGATCTCAAGTTCTCTCTTTTTTTGATATCATTGTTTGATCCAAATTCATTTCTAAAAACCTAATATATATTTTTTATACACATAATATTTTCAAATTTTATCAATTAACAAAGATTTTTTTTCTTGTAGGAACCTATCAAGTCTCAATATATCTAAGTTCATGCATTAAGGGTGTATCAAAAAAGGGGTGGGTAGACCATTAGTGTTTCACAATATTATTATCCCTATACCACCACTTGCTATCTACACAACCATCTCCTTCAAACACTCCTCTGAGCTTTTCATCCACTTTTACAACCTCCTCTATCCATTTTCCACCTTCATTAATCCTTCTCTAAGCCTAAAACCATTTACAATAGTTTATATTACACTATCGTCCCCATCAACTATGTAATCTAATTGATAAAACTTATTTAGGGTCTAGGTCTGCCCCTGGCTGACCTAGAAAAATACCTCATTTATTTTTATCAATTAATGCTATAGAATCAATTATGCTGACCTTATTGGCTAAAATTTTAGAAAATTTTAGTGTTAGATTTATCTATATATATAGATCCACTTATGTCATTTAGTATAAAAGCAGGATAAGAATATTATATTGTGCATCTGATTATCCACCATTCTACTTGAGGAGCATAGCTTAGGGTTTCAATAATTTATTTGGAGGTACAAATCTTGTATTGTGGATAAGTTTTTTAGATACAATATATAGGTTTTATAGCCTATATCTGATTTATCCTTATTATCTTTAAATACCATAATAACCTCTTGTGAATCATCTTGGTCAAAGGAGAGATTGAGGCTCATTGGGTTTGTCTTTAAAGGTAAATATTCCTAACTTTGTTCCTCCTTTGTAAGAGTAGATAGATTAAATTTTTTAATTCTCTCTTATGCATAAGGATTTATTATACAATGATTTGAGTATATATCTTCTATACATATTTAATTTTTATGTTTATTACCATCACTTTTTGCCACAAGATTTGGTGAGCATTAGATTATATTTTAATTTCCTTGTCATTTATTTTTGTAAATATGAAAAACATAGGACCTAACTAGGGTTATTACATAGTTTTACTTGACTATAGGCTTGGGAACACTCCCTAGTTATTTTATTGTGGTAAGAGATCCATTGGATAGGTCTAGTAGATCCATCTTGGTCATAATCCTGAAAATCTAATGTATCAACAATGAGAAGTGTAGGTAGTATTTATCTTCTCTAAGATAGGATTGATTAATAAATAAATTATATTTCCCTTTGCATAAATTTTAGTGAAAAAAATGTGAATCTAACCCTTATAGTTTTTATTTCATGCCATCATTTTGTTATTTTATATGTTTGTAGTACTGTATCAAACCAATCAGTATAGTTCTAGCTTTCTCTGCATAGTTTTAACACACATTCACTTCAAAATGATTCTATTCTATTTTTACATGTCTTTATCAAATACAAGTTATTAGATTGATTATTTTAGCATAATATTATTCTTTAGTTATAGATTAGCATACATAGTCAAACTAATCAAATCTATCTATTATTCTCTTATATCAACATTCAGGTCTGCAAACATAGTCAACTCAGTTGACTCTATTTTCCATTTCTTCTTCAACATAAAAGGTTTTGAAAACTTGGTCAAAATAATCAACCCAATTATTATAATTTTGAAATAAAATTTGAGCATCACAACATCAAAATTTGTAATCTAAAACATCTTCAAGCCCTTCAAGGTTCCTTCCTTTCAATCTTTATCATTTCAATTCTTATTTCAGTACTATTTTTCACAAGTTTATAATTTTTAAAAATGAAACCCTATAGCCAACTAGGTTGACCTATTCAACATAATTTTGAAGTTTTTATTCTATCTATAAAACATAGGCGACATGTTAAATTATGTTCTTATAAACATTCCTTCTATATAATAGTAGTGACCCAATCGATTCTTTTATGTAGTATTTTCATATAGTGTCACCTGAACTGACTCTATACTATTTTCAATTAATGAATTAACCCATATTTTTTAGTAATTAATTCACCTTTCCTTTTCAATTATTTTCATTTTAAAAGTAACTCACATAGATTAAATAAGCAAATTTTATATTTTCCATTTTAGTCACACTATTTTTTTCTTTTACATACACTACCAAATCACTTTTCATTTATAAAACATTAAACACTTGTATTCCCAAGACCTACCTACATGGATTCCATCACCAACGGTGAAGTCAACTTGGTTTTATGGCCATGTATAAATACGTGGTTGATGGTATATATTAGCAAATCTCCCGACACCATTATCATTATGGGATTATGAAATGAAGGGCTAGGCTCCAATACCAAACTAATACCATCACCAATACAGATCCCTCTTATCCAAAACATACTAAAACCAATATTATCTTATTTTATTCAACTTATATATCACATTAAAATTAAACTTTATAATAACTTAATAACACTTAGGATAACTAACTAGTTAGAATTTACTTTTCAGTTATTGCTTACTCTTTAATCATTATATGTTTTATTAAACAAATTACATTGGCAAATGTTGGCATAAGGTTTGTGATGTGCGTTCCAATTAGATTAGTCACATTTATCTAATTACTTATGTGATTAGTTTTTATTTTACTTTAAAATTATCTTGTAAAATTTTCCTCTATTTTAGAATATTATCATTCTGGTTGATACATCTCTTACAGACTATTTAGCCTTCCTAGTTGTAATACATAATCAACCTCCATGATTATGTATCCTTATCTCCATATTTAGTTCCTTGTTTAGTAGTATAGAGTTAACCTATCTGATTGTGTATCTTTATCTCCTTATTTTGTTCCTTGGGCTACATAACACAATCAACCTATTCAACTCTGTATCTTATTTTTTGATTTTGTCTTTGCATCATTCATTTTAGTCTTATTAACTTATCATGAAATTATTGTTTAAGGATAACACCAAGTTTAGCTCAATATATATAATGAGCTTTTCCAATCCTAATAGGTTTCCCTAAAATAGCTTGTGGTTTCTATTGTCAATCAAGAGTATGCCCTTATGAGAAAGTGTGTAAATTAATAACTCCTATTAGAAAATGGAATCTATCCAAAGTGTAGGTGAATTCAGAAGTGAGATAATCTATAGGGAGGGTTTTTTCCCTTGGTGTTCTCACTAAAAATTACTTTTAAAATACTACTTACTGATTCTGACAAGGAAAAGGGTGTAAAAGACAATGAAAATGGATGAAATTAAATGAAACTTGAAATGGAAGGTGATGCACCAATTTTTTTGTGAAATAAAATGATTTAAATGACACTTATATGAAATATAAAATATTACACAAACATTCTCTACACCCAAGTAAGATTTCTACATCAATATTTCACAATAAGGACCTTACAAACTCAACTCATGCAAAGAAGGATTGAACTCACATCTAATACATTAACTTAATCTTGATTTTTAAACTTATAATGACCTTTATAACATCAAAAATGTATCATAAAGGTATAAAAATAGACTATAACCAAGGAAAAATAGTATTTAACTAAGTTATATCAATAGCAAGCACATACACTTCACTAGAAAATACCTAAAAATATAGGAATTTTTCTTTTTATTGCTCTCAAAAAGGTTAATAAATTTTTTGGAATAATTTAGGAACAATAAAAATAGTATATATTAATTTAAAATATATAAAAAATAATACATATAGCAAATAAATTCTTGGAGACAAAGCAACCCCAAAGTAGGGGATGTCAAACTTGGTCAAATAGCTCCTCCAAAAAAGATACATAGCATTTTTAGATTCTCAAATATTTTAAATTAAAAAAGTGGAATGTAAAATAAGTTATATAGTTTTTATGGGTCTTAGGATACTCATCATTATGTTTTATCAAACTTAGAGCACTTGGAGAGTGCCTATATTCTTGCACCAACCCCTAGATTTTAGCCTTCTTGTCTCCATTGATGAAAAAGTCTCTTCCATGGATATAGGTATTCAATTCCTTGAAATTATTTGATTTTAAATATTATATAGTATTATTAATTATTATAAAACACTTTTCAAGAGTTGGTTATAAGACCCCTTCAACAAATTGACTTTGTCTTGCACATGTGCATTTGGAAGAGGAAGAGTCCTATTTGTACTTCTTGGAGACCTTTTACAAATAATACTTTCATTATAACTCTAAATTTAATTAATAATACCTTTAATATAGAGTTTCATATCATAATTAAAGTTCAAAAGTCGTTGAAATAGGCTATATACACCTATTTAGCCTTCAAACTCTTCAAAAGGCTCATTTTTCACCAAGGCATAGAAGGAAAAGGAGGAGTTTTCTTCAAATTTACATAAAGCCATCATATATCCTCCATTTAAGGATTATAAATGGAATAATTTACCTTATTCAAATAAATTTTAGACATCAAACACTTAGTAAGACCTGGAACAACACCAAAAACATGTGTTTTCCATGTATTCCTTGTAGCCCTATTTTCCTAAAAAGCTCCTTATTTGGGAGAAAATAGAAGTGACAATGATAAAAAAAGACTTTTTACAGGTACAAATTATTATCCCAAAAATCCAAAAAAAATTTCATGTCCAAAATCCAATATCTAATGTGTTTTCTAGCCCATTTAGCCTGCCAAATTAGGCCTAATTAGCCCTTTTAGTCCTAGAAGAGAAATTTTGCTTTTGGGAGATCATATAGGTATGAAACCTCAAAAAAGTGTTTTATTAACTTTTTTAATTCTCTCACCATGATCCATGTAAATTTTTATGTTCTATAAAAACATGGAAGTACCAAAACCATGAAATGGCCTTTGGAAGGCTTGTCCTTTGAAGGCATTTTATGACTGGCCCAAAAGAATGAAATAGTTTTGGCAAATTTGGATGTATTTTTATGTATTTTTTAGTTTTATCAGGTAAAAAATGTCTCAATATATCCTTAAAAGTGATTTTCATATTTTTGTGATCCTTAGAACATTCATTTTATCTCAAAAAGCTCAAAACATACTATTTTTGCCCAAATCCATACAAGTGAAGGTACAAAAAAAAACCATGTTAATAACCCTATGAGATTATCCTAAATACTATGGTATGTTTCATGAAGCAAATATTCCATTTTGTGTGGTATCCAACTCAAAACTTGCAAACTGGTCTAGAATAGGGTTTTTAGTAGTTTTCACCCTTAAAGATGATTCATACAAATGTGATGTCCAAACTAAGAAAAAATTCCAAAATTTTTAATTATAGTATCCCCTAAAACATCACAAAACTCCTTTAGGTCCCATGATAAACCTAATTGATGGGGTGAGCATCCAAACATGGTCTCTCAAGTGAATTCCTTCATTCTATGTACCCTGTCTTGCTTTTGAACCCAAAAATGGTTTATTTATGACTTATTATAAAAATAAATATATTTAACACATATAATAAATACCCATTAACATGTTACAATTATTTAAAATGGTCATTATACCTTGGAATTGGAAATGACCCCCTGTTGGTAAAAAGACCTAGTCTAGGCTAGTGGGGTTTGATTGCAAATGGTCACCCACCAACACTTATGAGTGTTTTATCTTAATTAAATGGATTTATCCATGTTATTTTAATCTCAAAAAATCTTATTGAAACATATAAAGTCATCACAACGTTTTTTCAAGGCACCCAACATTCATTTTGGTCATATTTTCTCCATTCTTTATCTCCATACACGCCTAAAAGTGACCTACTTATGAGATAAAAAAGAGAATATGTGCCCTATTTTTACATGATATAAAAATGAATTAGGGTGTTAAATATGTCATTATTACCATATTTACCAAAATTAAAGTCATATTGATGCCTCTAGCTCCCTTAATGACCAAAATTCCCAAGGCAAACTTCTCAAGTATTGACTGTGTGCAAAACTGGTATATGGACTATATTTTGCTTGGTTAGAGCTCTTAATTTTATGGTTTACATATGGTTATAACCTATTTATAAATTTATTTTCATTATAAAATTACTCTCAACCAAATCATCACTCCTAACTCTCACTTACTTCCTCATAAACCTTCCAAATGGCAAGGAATCGTTGCAAATGTTGACTGTGTTTTGTCGTCTTTGAAACCCTTTTATGCTTCTAACTAGTCACTCCTTTTTAGAAACCTATAACTTAAAATTTTTGGGCCTAAATGGGGATTTATGTATACATTATACCTTCATTACTATTTTATGGCTTGAATCATCCTCAATATGGGTGTTTTAGACCTTCAAGAGCAACTTTATTTTGATGATGATCCTTGTTCATCCAAACCTCCACCAATTGCCTTGAAAAAGCATGTATAGACCAATATTGGACTATAGGTTAAGAAATTTGTATATAATTAAATGAGGTATGAGGTGAAGGACATGACATATATTAAACAAATAAACCCAACTCCTTACATTGGTTTTCAACACCACTCTACCATTTGCTTCAAAGTTATCTCCACCTCTCCAAGCTCATTCCTTCATTTTTTAAGCCTCAAAATAGATATGGTTTTAGGTTCTCCTTAACTTGGATGTAGATGAACATTGCCTAATTATATATGGTATAGGTGTATCCATTCTTATTTAAATCTACCCAAGCTTTGGGAACCATCATTCCTCCCTTTGTCCTAAAAGTGACTTATAACTTCTCCAATACAAGATTTATTGCTCCTACAAGCTAACTGTAGCTTCCACATAGTACTATTGTAAGTTCTATTGAAATTTTATTCCTTATCTGGAGAATTAAGATCCTTATCATAGTTTCCCATTTAATTATATATTTTTATATTAATGGTATGAAATCTTTTGTTAGAATTCATGACTGAGGACTCATATTAATCTTTACAACCCTCTGTTCAACCTTATACAATGTTTTTGAGATCTTGCTACAGTAACTCACTATGAATGTAGATGTCCTTTCTTAACTTGGAATATCCTATTGATCTTCCTCAAGATTGGAGTAAGTGTTTTGGCTGTCACTAATGACGTTATGAAGTTCTTGAGTTTTAGTTGGCTTGATGAGGTCAATTCATACCAAGGAGGCTAGATTCCACTCTTACCCATCTTGACTTAGGCCTTGAGAGAGATAGTATGTTGTAGGAGTGAATTGGACACTTAAAAGTGATTTTATTCCAAGACTAAATCTCCCCTACTACTTATAAACTCCTAATTTTTTTTGATATGATCCAACTACTTGGAAACTTGAGGTTTAAATTATAATAACCTTTGAAGGGTGTAAAAGAGTTGAACCAACCCTCACCTAGATGTAGCTCTCTCTTAGAGGTTGGTTGTAGTTGAAACTTTTTAGCTTCCTAAACCAAAATGAAGGATTTGAAGTATGTTTTGTTCTCCTCTTAAACCATGATATAAATAACAACATTCATTTGACCATGTATGCATTGAATCCTCTTCTATCTCTAAAGGGCCTTAACACTCTTCAAAAACCACTATGATGTCACCTTGGTTGTGTTACCTACTATAGATAACTCCATGACTATTGTAGGTGTTTTTGGGCTTAGTTTGATGTTTTATAGACCAACATTCTATTGTTTAGGCTCATGGTGACATTTATTTAGGCTCATTACCCTTTCTATCACTTTGATCCTCCATCTAGTATTTTATCCATTTAAAATCCATTCTACCATTTATCCATTATGGCACATGCCTGTAGGATTATGCTTTAGGGTACTATAGGCTCCTTGTGTACCTCCACTATCTTCAAAAGTGGTTTTAAATGTGATGAAGCCACAACATGATAAGGATTATATCATTACGTTACAACTTCACTCCACCTCCATAACATGAGACCAATCTTAAAAGGATAAAACTTTAGTATACTGTTGTAGGGTACATCTGTATGGACTATGATAGTATAGGACCTTGAAGAAAGCTCCAAACATAATTTTATCATTATTCTTTTTGATGGAAGAGATGCTTGATGAGGTGATGGTATTAGAGACCATAATGGAGAAAAACCTCATTTTCACTCCTTGGTTATGCTCTGCATGGACTTCTCATGACAATGATGGACTGTTGTAGGTCATTATAGGGTTGTGATCTAGATGGAAGTTCATACCCTACCTTGGATTGGATAGTAATTTGAGTGAAAATGTGAAGTTCATTAGGTGATGGGATCACCTTGAAGGTTATTTAATACAATTTGATACCATTCACTTCCCAATGTAAGTTGACATAACTTTAGTTGATATATGCAAGGCACAGTCTCCTAAGAAGAAGAAAACTTGTGTATGGATTGTAGATGGATGCTGATAGGCTGTAGTACACTTTTTTATATTTACATAGTCATTTCATGATCCTCACTCTTGGTCTCATTAAATTCTTGAATATCATTTATGTCATGCATTCAGCTTGTATGTGAGGTCATACTATTGTATTCCACCCATAATGCCATCTCATAGCCAACCTATAGATGTATTATCATTATTGAGATCAAGGAAAACTTGTAGGTGGAAGTCTACATTTTGATTATCCTCTAGGGAACCATAGTGAAAACTATATTTAAAGTGAGTTCTTCACTAAGATTTAGGATTTAAACTTATTGAAGAGTTACTTGGAATCATAACCCCACAATGAATACTGATATAAAATAGTGTAAGGATGCATGAAATGAGAGTCATATACCATTCTATCCTTTAAACTAGCTGACCTTGTCTTAAGCCAAAACCTTGCCTTTACACTTGGATTGTAAAAAGGAAATTTTAGATCAGTTAACACCTCAAAGATCCTTATCTTTAAAAATATCAAAAATAGGAGCTAGGTCACTATTTGGAGGGATTAAAGTACATTGTCCCTAAATTCTTCTTTCATAAATGCAAACAACTCTCAAATTTGCTTCTCACTCTATGACCTCATTGTGTATTGTTATGTATTTTTAACTTCCCAAGTCCTTAAATAAGCTATTTAACCTATTTGATGCCTCATATCAATTGTTAATCTCCCTATTAGGATACCTGTAGGTGTTCATTTCATGAGCTGATAATATATATAAAAGATACATGCTGTCACAATCCATAATATATCACTAAAAACACCTTTGATTGGTTATTTATGGTATAATAATATTATAAAAATATTCAAACTCTCAATAAAACCTCCAAGTGTAAAACTCAAAATCAAATAATGCATATGTACCATGTTGAAGAGACACTTAGTAATAACCCTCACAAAGAAATAAACTTGGAATGATTTTTTTTGAAACTTTAATTGAATATACCAATTGTTTCATGAATTATAATAATTAATCTATAACCTATGGAGATGTAAACATATGATGAACAACCTATATGCTACTTTAAAACTACTCCAAAAGACCATTTTGAAAAATAGTAAAAGGAATAAGGTTTTAAGATATAATTTCCTTCATAGAGATAGTAATAAACTAATACCAAGATTAAAAGGATCCTCATTACCCATAAAAACATTACATAAAACCATATATCTCTATTTTTTTCTGAGCTTGAGAAATAGGTCCAAGAATAGACCCCTCTTGGTTGCATAGCCTATATTGACCTATTGTCACTCTTAAGTATTGTTCATAAATATATGGGAAAAAATACATGAAAAAATTATAATAATTTAAATCTTACTCAAACCCATAACAATGGTCAAATTTTCATATCCCAACTCTCTATCCTCTTCTCGTACCGAGCATTTGAAATTTGCCCTTCAAAGCATGCAAGAAAGGTCAAAATTGGAGTGAAGTTGGATTTTGAAATTATTTCACCTATAACTTCATAAAAACCACCAATATGGCCTTATATTGGCCCAATTAATCCTACATGATGATTTTATCATAAAAATCCTTTGAAAATCAAAGTGAAGGCCTAAAAAAGGCTTGTTTTTGCACTAAAAATGATATTTTCACCAAGGATATCTAAATTTAATGCTATAAAATGTTTTATAAATTATCTAACATGTTTTATTAAGTGAATTTATATGTAATAAATCTTTCTCCTAATAATATACTATCAAAACCTTCTCTAAATGGCACAAAATGGTCAGATTTTGCATAGAAATGAGGCATAGAGTTAGTATAGAATGTGATAAACCTAATTATTCATTTTTTATGGATGTAATTACCTTGAATCATGATATTAAACTTATTAATACACTCTAATTTATTCTTACAACTAAAAAATGACTCAAAAAGGCCCAAAAATGACTAGAAAGCACAAGACAAGCGAAGGAAAAAAACTTTAAATCATCTAAAAAACCTTAGGACCTATTAACCATGGATTATTTAAGGAATAATTAGGAGTTATTAATGAATTTAAAATCAAAATGGCATTATATGTAAAGTTTCAAATGGCAGGGGTGATAATTTGACTTGTGAGGTCAAAACTATCAACATTTTGGTTACTCAAATGGGAAGCATACATGTTATGCTTGAGAACCAAACCATATACATGAAATTTGGACTCATAAAATAATGAAAAATATGATTAATGACTACAATTACAAATTTTTATTTAAAATAAGACAACTCCTTCCCCAAAACAAGAAGGGAAACATATAAAATAAGAAAACTAACTAAACAAAGCAAATGTGCAAACAAAGCACCTATTTGGGATAAAACATAAATAAACTAGTGTGATTCAACAAAAATTGGAGGAAAACAAACTATGTATAAAGAACTTATCTCTTTAGTAGCGATGTTTTCAATTTATCCCATTGACTAGGATTGGAAGCTTTTCACCATCCATCTTTACAAGTTGGAAGGCATTGTGGGATTTGCAATTGGAGATTGTGTATGGGCCACTCCAAAGGGAATAAAAATTTATGTACCTTCTTAATTTATCTCTATCTTCATCCCACTTGAGGACCAAATCTCCTTCTTTTAAACTTCATGAAGAAGATCCTTTGTCAAAAAATCTCTTCACTTGCGCTTGATGAATTTCCATGGCTAGCATGGATTGATTTCTTATCTTTTCCAACTCCATAAGCTCAACATACCTAATATTCATGGGCTCATTCTCTAACAACTCAAGTTGATGCATTAGTTATAAAATAGGAAACTCATGATAACTCTTGAACCATAATAGGTTGAACCTTGTCCCCGCTTAATGCGAGTGCACAAGTATTTTATTAATTTCAAAAAATCAAGTACATAAGGGTGCCTTTACTCTATTAACCCTTTTACAATGCAAACATGGATTTATATAGTTTTTACCAATGACCGATAAAAACAACTAATCCTATAACCAACTAAATATGGGAAAATAACCCGTAAGACAATTCTAATTAATAAATATAAAACATTAAAACTACCTAATAATTAAACTAAGTAAGTTTATTTTATGGGGGTGTCTTTACTAAAAGATGCATGCCCCATTTACAATAATTATTTATTACCTACCAAAAATCTAACCTAACGTTAAGACTTTGGAACAAGTCCTAACAAACTCCCCTATGATCCAAAGTCAGGTCTTTGGACACATACCAAGCATTTTTTTGAATTTTTCAAATTTGATTCTGTCAAGGGGTTTTGTGAAGATATCAATTGTCTGATTGGTAGTTGGGAAATATATTAGATCAAGAATTTTCTTTGCCACCAACATTCACAGATAATGGTATTTGACATCCATATGTTTTTTTTTGGCATGAAACACTAGATTCTTGGACATCTTGATTGCATTTTGATTATCAATGTATAAATGTGTAGGAGCAAACTGAGAAACCTGAAGATCTTCAAGAATATGATGAAGGTAAACAATTTATCTGGAAGCATCCCATGATACAATATACTCTAATTCTGCTAATGAATTTGCCACTGTATCCTGCTTCTTACAACACCAAGCAATGGTAGCTGAACCCATATGCATAGTGTATCCTGTGGTTGACACTCTATCATCCACACATCTACCAAAATCTGCATCATAATATCCAACAATTTTGAAGTTCTTGTTGCGGTGGTATTCAAGGCCATATGTTTTCATTCCCTAAAGGTAAAGAAGTACTCATTTTGCTACATGCCAATGAATTTCTCTAGGCTCATGCATAAACCGAGATAAAATTCCAACTGAAAATGAAATATTAAGCCTGGTAGTCATCAAGTATATCAAACCTCCCACCAATTGTCTATATGTGGTGCCATCAAAAAAGGCACTGCTATCATCCTTAGACAATTTCAAGTTACTTTCCATGGGAGTGAGGGTAGGTTTGCAATCACTCATGCCAAACCTCTCTAATAACTCAAAAATATACTTAGTTTGTGAAATGAAAATACTATTCTCTTTCTGAGTTACCTCTATGCCTAGATAGTAGTGAAGAAGTCCAAGATCTGTCATCTCAAATCCATCTTTTAATTCCTTATTCATAGACTTGTTATGTTTTTCATCATTACCTGTGAGAAACAAGTCATCAACATAGAAAACAAGTATCACCATTTTCTTACCCTACACTCGAAAATAGAGAGTATCATCATATTCACTGTGATGAAAACCAATGGTTTTCAAGTATGAATCCATTTTGTCATACCAAGCCCTGGGTGCCTATTTGAGCCCATACAAAGCTTTTATCAATTTACATACTTTGTGTTTAACACCCACCTATTCAAAACCTAGAGGTTGTTTCATATAGATTTCTTCTTATAATCACCATTTAAAAAGGCACTTTTAACATCCAATTGATGTACTTTCCAGCCATTTTGTGCTGCAAAGGCAAGTACCATATGAATAGTGTGCCATTTGGCAGTTGGTGTAAATGTTTCCTCATAGTTAGTACCTTCTTGTTGCGCATATCATTTTGCAACAAGTCATGCCTTATGTTTATCAATGGAGCCATCTGATTTATACTTAGTCCTATAACCCCTTTTACATCTGATGGGTTTAACATGTGGAGGAGGATCAACTAAAACCTATGTATTATTGTTAAGTATGGAATCACACTCACATTCCATTGTCTGTTGCCAAACATGTTCAGTAAATGCCTCCTCAAAAGTGGATGGCTCATTGGAAGCAGTAGTAACAACCATATCATAGTTTACCTATTTTCAAGAATTCTTGGGCCCTGTTAAACCAACTTCATCTGCTATCAAGTCAGAAAAAGTAATTTGAGCCCATTTTGGATACTTAGACAAATTAATCAAATCAAGGACTCTAGAATTCTCATTATGTACATTATTCGAAGGGGGTCTTAGATAATTTTCAACAATTTCTAAGTCATCAACCTGTGAACTTGTAGATGAAGGAGAGGAAAGTGAAGGAATTTGAGTCTCATACCATAACTTCAAAGATTTATCCTCATTATTCAAACCCTTATCTCTTTTTGTATTTTTCCTCTCTAATCTATCAAGTTGAGAATCAATCTCTATAGTGTTCATAGTCCCAAACTCATCAAATATTACATCTTGACTCACTATGAATTTGCCTGAATCCTCTGCAAGAAAATGAAACCCCTTTTTATCTTCAAAATAACCAAGAAAGATGCATTTTTGACTTCGTGGTTTCAACTTAGTTCTGTGTTTAATAGGAACTAAAGCAAAACAAACACATCTAAACACTTTCAAGTGTTTAACTTTTGGTTTAAATCCATACCATGCCTCATATGGAGTTTGTCCCAAAAGTGCAATTGTGGGGAACCTATTTCTCAAATACACTATAGTACCAATGGCTTCGGCCCAAAACTTATCATCAAGTTGTTTATAGTGCAACATGACACGTGTTGTGCCCTCTAAAGTTATATTTATTCATTCAAATACTCCATTTTGTTGTGGAGTATAAGCATTACTATATTTTCAATGAATTCCATGTTCTCGAAAATAATCTAAAAATTCATTAGAGGTATACTCACCTCCATTATCTGAATGAAGAGTGGCCAAATGTGAACCCGTTTCTTTTTCGACTAAGTGTAACCAATCAACAAACTTAGCAAAAACTTCAGATTTGTTTTTCATAAAGAATACCCAAGTCATCCTAGAAAAGTCATCAATAAACAAGACAAAGTATCTACACCCACCAATGGATGACTTTTTCATGTAACATACATCACTATGAACTAATTGTAAACATCTGTTAGCTCTCCAAGATGACTGTTTAGGAAAATTTTCTCAATTTTGTTTGCCTAAAACACATGACTCACAAAGAATACTATCTTTGTGAAAAGTGGGCAACCCATTCACCATACCATATCTCTGCAAATCCACTAAAGAGT
This sequence comes from Torreya grandis, assembly GCA_037957365.1. Taxonomy (NCBI): domain Eukaryota; kingdom Viridiplantae; phylum Streptophyta; class Pinopsida; order Cupressales; family Taxaceae; genus Torreya; species Torreya grandis. Next base: position 441,695 of record JARHVA010003154.1, on the reverse strand, counting down.
GGATATTCAAATGTCCATAGCAGAGATGCCATAACTGCTGTGTAGACATAGTACCCGTACCTGTGTCAACAATTTCTGCAAATTCTATATTGGGAGGAAGCACCTTACAATGCAATCTAACCAAGTTTCCATCTTCATATCCTGTATACATTGTTTTTTAAGCATCCTTTACTAAATTGATGTAAATGAGCCCATTTTTAAGCATAATTTGACAACCTTTCTTACGAATAGTTACCAAAGAAAGTAAATTTTTCTTTAATGTGGGAACATACCAAACATCCTCCAAGTATTTTATAGACCCATTAGGAAGAAGAATCCGAATAGATCCTAGTCCTAGTGGTGTATGCATAGACTTATCTGCTAAGGCAACTGGAGAGAGAGAAGCTTCCTTATAAGACCAAAAGAAATCTCTCCTAAATTTCATCTGTTTGGTTGCTCTTGTGTCTAAAACCAATACATCTATGAGCTCATCTTTAGCCTCATATTCAATATAATCAATGTGCCCCTAAGTAGAGAATGCAGATTCATGGGCAACATTACTAGATTCATCATAGTCATGATTAGATTACTAAGCAGAGTTAGTCTTAGTCACTTTTTGTGGCCTCTAAATTTTATCAAAAGGAATCCTACATTGTGAGGCAATGTGACCAAATTTTCAACATATATGACATTGAATGTCTGATCTACCTTAACCTCTGCCCCTATATGAGTTGTGACCATGTCCTCAATCACTTATTTTATGTGAATGTGATTGATTATATTGTTGATTATTTGAATGACCCCTACCTCTATTTTGATATCTACCTCCTCTGTAACCTCGACCCCCTCTATAACTATTTCCTCTATTGTTTTGATGCCTAGATGAAGATGAACTAGGATTTGAATCTAAATCATGGGATTCTACAGTTTTCTTGGATTTTTTTGGGTAGGGAGAGGTCATGTTGGATGAGCAACTCAGCCAAATTATCAATGGTGATGCCTGTGATCTTGTCAGAGACATGCAACATTTCAACAAAATTCCTATAGGACCCTGGTAGTCCTTTCAAAGCAGTAATAACTATGAGGTCATCATCTAATTTTCCAAAACCAGCCTTAGTGTACTCACTAGTGATATTTTTCAACTTAGACATATATTCTCCCATATCCCCATCTTCATCTAATGACAAAGTAAACAACTCCATATGAATATCTATCTTCTTATGCTTAGGTTTCTTATCATACAAATCTGACAATGTTTTTCATGTAGTGTAACTATGAGGAGAATTTTCAATATGAACATAAGTATCACGAGTACAACAACATTTAATAAGAGCTAAGGTCTTAGAATCATGCAAATTGAATATGTCTAATTTAGCTTGCTCTATTGGCAATGTGGGATTTTCATTCTTAACAATATCCCATAACTCATTAAAAACTAGTGAAGCCTCCATCAATCATTTCCAATCTAAATAATTGAAAATTGTTAATCTATCACCATCTGAAAGCAAATTTTGAATTTTTGGAATTTTGAAATGAAAGCAAGTGCAATATAGGAATGTGTGACAAAATGCAAAAGAAATGAAACAAATATCACACTCACTGCACAAGACACTACTTCTATGGGGTTTTGTACTTAACCTCCACGTACATCGTAAAAGAAAAAACAAATATTTTTGATGGGTTTTGCACTTAACCACACCAAAAATCAATGATTACACCCTTATTTTGCCAAATTACAACCTTATTCCACCAATTACACCCTTATCTCACCACAACAATGCAAAAGAAATATGATTAAATTTCCCTTTTTTTTGAAAAATTAAATAACACAATATAATATGTATGTGTTTTAAAATATTCTAATTTAAAAGGGAATATTTATTTAAAAAAAAATAATATTCCAAAGAAAAAAAAAACTTTCTCCAAAAAGAAGGGATTTGAACCCTTGACCTCGTCCTTTACAAGCTTCTTACAAAATAAGCTTAACCAATTGCTCTAAGAGAGTTTTCAGAACATTACACCTAGAAATTTCTACTTATACCATATTTTTGTGTATGAGGGAAAAAAAATAAAATACATATGAGTAAATAAATTCAATTTTTTCCCTTTTTACAGCTTCTCTTCCAAGCTTCCTCCCATAGGACCCAACCACAACAAATATTTGAAACAAAACTTTAGAAACAACAAAAATAAATAATTTCCTATATTATACCTATGCCATTCTTCCTTGGGATGACATGGCTGCTCATGGAGATTTTATTTTCACCTATTTTCTCTCTCATAGGTTGTACAAATCTGTACAAGCATGCTAAAACAGATTTTAACTAAGTTCTGGTGAATTTTCAGGGTATTTTTTGTATGAAATGGAATCAAAATGAAGCTTGGGCATTGTAAGGCCATAAAACAGGTCGTATAACTTAGATTTTTCTAGATTTTTCATTTAAAATTCAAAAACAGGGGTTTTAATGCCATTTGATCAAGATTTGCAGATGTTTTGGATTTAAAAAGAGCTGAAATGAATGCAAATCATAATGGCAGCCATGAATGAAAACTTTCAGATGTTTTTCTCAAATAAATAGGCTATACAAATATGCTTTTGGCCAAAAATAATGAATTTAATAACATTTAAATGCTAAAAAAATTATTTTTATGCCAGATGAGGAGGTTGAACACAGGGTAATGGAGTATGAATGATCAAAAAAGACCAAACTATGGTATATGGAAAATATAAAGGTTTAAATATAAAAAATATTTGAAAAATTAAAATAATTTAATAATTTTTCAAAATATTTAAAGCAATACTATATGGCATACCTTATTTCATGCCAAATGAGATCAAGTGAATTGATTTTTCACCTTGCTCCTTCGAATTCACCAAGCTCCCAAAATAACCATGCTCTGATACCACTGATAACTCCTGAACCAAAATAGGTTAAACCTTGTCTCTGCTTAATGCGAGTGCACAAGTATTTTATTAATTTCAAAAAATCAAGTACATAAGGGTGCCTTTACTCTGTTAACCCTTTTACAATGCAAACATGGATTTATATAGTTTTTACCAATGACCGGTAAAAACAACTAATCCTATAACCAACTAAATACGGGAAAACAACCCATAAGGTAATTCTAATTAATAAATATAAAAAATTAAAAGTACCTATTAATTAAACTAAGTTTATTTTATGGGGGTGTCTTTACTAAAATATGCATGCCCCATTTACAATAATTATTTATTACCTACCAAAAATCTAACCTAACGTTAAGACTTTGGAACAAGTCCTAACAACTCAAGAGAAATGGATAACCTTGCTTCCTTACCATATACCAACTTATATGGAGAGTTGGCTATCGATCTTTTGTAAGTGATCCTATCAGCCCATAGAGCTGACTTTAACTTGAGATTCTATGACCTCTGATTGTCTTCAATAGTCATTATTTTCAATAGGTTCTTATTCATGGACTCAACAAGGCCATTTCCTTGTGGATAATAGTTTGATGAAGTGCTAAGATAAATTCCATGTTAGACAACCCATTATCCAATCCTAGTTCCCACAAAATCCATTGCATTATAAAAAATAATAGTTGAAGGAACTCCAAATCTAGTAATTAAACCTTCATATAAATCTAGAACATTGGTTTCATTTGCTTATTTCAATGCCATTGTTTCTATCCAATGTGTGAAGTAATCTATAGTAGTTAGAATCCATTTATGTCCTAAAATTGAAGGAGGATTTATGAGACCAATAAATTACAATCCCCATTAGACAAAGGGCTGATCCATTCTAATTGGTTAGAGAGGTAAGACTGCAAGTTTCACTTTTCTTATAAACATAGCACACTGTTTGTACTTCCTAACCCATGCATGACAATCACCAATTATACTAGGCAAATAGTACCCAAACCTCATGATATTAAGGTCTATATTTATTGTGGAAAAATGTCCTCCACCATCTCCATCATGGAATTCTTCAAGCAATCTCTGAGTTTGGCTTGGCTCTATACATCTTAGCAACATGCCATTGATATCTTTCTTGAACAAAACACCATCAATAAAAAAAATGGAATTAATTTCAATATAAAATATATTATTTTAATATCACATATATGAGAGGGATAAATACCATCTTGGAGATATCTTACAAAGTCATAAAACTAGCTATAAGGTGAGGTATGACCAGTTGCAACCTCTTCATCATTTGACACCAAAATAACCTCATTAGTCTATTGCAAGTCTTGAGCAAGATGATCACAAATTAATTTGCCTCTAATCAGCATTGTGACCTTAATTTCACATCATAATCCATTACTTTATTTATCCAACCAGCTCTCTTCTCATTTATATCTTTATTCAAAAGGAGCTCCTTGATGCTTGGATAGGAAACCATTAGGTGCATCTTATTGTTAGACAAAAAGTATCTAAATTTTCTGAGAGACTTTATAACTAAAAGTACATGATTTTAAATAAAATATTTAGTTTTTTCATACTCTTCCAAGCATTGACTAAGGAAGGATATTGGATATCCAATGCCTCATGGTTTTGTTTCATAAGAATGCTTGAAATGGTTTCCATGTTAACATATGTGTACAAAATGAAATCCTTTATGAAATCTAGATTTATAAGTGTAGGATAAATATATATGGCCTTATTAATCTCCTCCAAAATATTTACTCCTTCTTTGGATTATCTAAATATCTAATTTCTCTTTAGCATGGCTATAAGTGGCTTAGCCAAAATGGCAAAATCTGAAATATATATCCTTATGAAATTGATTTTCCCTAGGAAGCTTTGCAAAGATTTTTTGTGTCTAGGCAAGAAGAGTGAAATAATGGAGTCTACCCTTTCATAATATATTATTAAACCATACTTTGAAACCACATGTCCAAGGAGCTTACCTTCATGAACTGAGAAGACACACTTTTTGGGATTTAGAGATACCCCAAATTGCCTACACCTTTCAAACACTTGCTTGAGATGAACCATATTATCACTTGCACTCTTTGAAAACACTATTATATCATCCAAATAAATAAGTAAAAAATTGTTAATAAGGTCTTGGAATACCATATCCATGGCTCTCTAAAAGGTTTCTTTAGCATTGGATAAATTTAAGGGCATCTTTGTGTATGCAAATATCCCCCACTTGGTTGTGAAGGTTGTTTTAAATTAGTCCTCTTCCTTGACCAAAATTTGATTGTAGCCAATAGATACATCCAACAAAGAAAACCTCTCTAAACCTATAACTATATATAAAATTTATTCTATTGATGGCAATGGATAGTGATCTTTAAGTGAATCCTTGTTCAAATCATGGAAGTCAACATAAAATCTAATCTCACCATTCTTCTTCTGTACCAAAATAAGATTTACCACCCAAGTTGAGTGCTTGATTGGAAATATAGTAGCTAACTCTATGAGATTTTGAATCTCAACTATCATCAAAGGATCAAGCTTAGGATTGATGGGCCTTTGTCTTTGTCTCACTAGTTTATCTTTATCCTCTAACTCAATGGTGTGTTGAGCTATACTTGGGTCAAATCCATTTAGATCACTCTATTTCCATACAAATACATCATAAAAACTTGTGCATAACTCAATGAAATCTTCTTTTTGTGAAGGATTGCATACCTTACCTAACTTCAAATTCTTACCAGCTTCATTCTCTACATTGGCATAATTCTCTTATTTTGTTGAAAAGGATGACTTCTCTTTCCTTAACTCATCATCACCACTAAAAATTTTCTCAAGTGTGACCAATCCCTTGGAATTTTTTTTTGTTTTAGTTGCACAATCTGATCACCATACTGCTATAAGTACTTTGATTGGTTTCTTGATGAAAACTCAACCTCTTCTTGTAAGAATCTCATAATTTAATTGTCATATTTGAACACTTGCCAATTTTCATGATTATATAGAATATAAGACCTTATAACCACCCTTATGTGTGACTATTTTTTTTCACTTTTTATATCAACTGGGATACTAAATTGTGCCCCAATGGCAGCCAACCTATTTGCATGTTTAGTCTAACCTCTTGGTATTGACTGAATGTTAAAAGATTGAAAATATTAAATTAAGTAAAATATTATATGCTTATAATATTTAAGAATTTTTTTTTTCATATATTTAAACCACTTACTTGTTGAACTATGAGTTCACTATCATCAAATACTTGTAAGGTGTTGATTTTCATCTTCCTAGCCCACTACAAATCATGAACTATTGCCTCATAATCTAAAACATTGTTTGAAAAACCAAACTAAAAATTAATAGAATATAAATAAATTTGATTTTTTAGAGAAAAAAACATCATTCCAACCATGGTACCATGTTTATTACTTTATCTATCAAAGTACAATTTCCACAAACCTTCACTAGATTCATCATCCTTAACCATGGCTAGAATTGGTGCATCATTATCATGAAGGAAATACACACCAAGTAATTATTATTAAATTAGTTTATAAGTATAATGATCATGAAAATTATAATCTCAATCATCAATAAACAAATTTATAACTCCATCCAAAGGTGATTCTTTTTCTACTCCACTAGTTTTTAGTACGTTATTTGACATGATACAGTTAGTGTTCACAACACTTGGCATATATGGCTCCAAATGGAAATATGTAATAGGTTCAAAATGTATTTTTACCTTTATTTCATACCTAGTTATAAACATAAAATAAGTCCAATCAGCTACTAAATATCCCTCAATCTTTGAGGTGAAGTCCCTTGAAAGGTACATAGCAAAGTAAGGAGGCAAGTCTACCAAAACAACATCCTACTGAATAGTAACAATGGGACAAGATTGTAGTGTAAATTTTAGATATTTGATGATTATTAAAATTTTTTGGTGACCCATCCAATTGAAATATGCGTTTAGTATTTGGCTCATAAACAAGGCCAAGCTTGTCTGCAATCTGCTTATTAGGCATAACTGTGCTACTAGCTCCATTATCCACCATATAATTATGAACTAAAGTATCACCCAATATCAAGTAAAGATATAAAGGAGGAGTTTTATTTTATTTTACCTCACTTTTATCCAATTTTACCATCTTATTCACTTGATGTAATTTTTCCTTACTTGGTTAATCCAAATTAGTTAAGATAACACCTTCTTTCTCAACTAGTTTTGGAGACAATTTGAGAGTTGAAAGCTCTTGGATGAGAATATATTTTTATCTTGGAATATAAAGATAATTCCAAATGATAATGATAATATTATACTTATTAATCTAATACAATATAATAAAATAAGATGCATTAACCTTTGGTTTCACTTTTTGATGCACTGGATACTCATGAACTAGAGATATTTGATAAACTTTACTAACCTCTATATTTTGATTTTTTTGTGTTGTAGAGGCAGAAAATTTCTCTTTTATACTCTAAGAAAAAATGTTAGGAGTACTTGAAGAATTTTTCACATCTTAATCCTCATCAATGGATCTTATTTTATCTCTATTTATAGTTTTAACTTGACCACTTATATTGTTAATTTCAACACCCTAAGTAAAAGTAACATGATCATCCATTTTCCAATTCACATTAATGGCATCAAGTTTCCCTTAAACTTGTTGAATCTCTCATTGTGATACCAAACTTATGTCTTGGTACTGACCTTGAAAATAAAAATCTTCTTGTGTCATTTGTGGCATAGTGATGTTTTGTGATACCATGACTTAGTTTTGAGCATCATTGAGATTTGAGGGCTGCTAACTTGGATCCTACATAAAGTTATTCTAAGGTGGGATGGGGATAATGGATTTTGAAGTGGAAGGAGTATTAGGATCAAGGGAAACATATGTCTTAGCTAGAGTTATGGCTCTTTGTGCTTGTTAAGGTGGTTTATTCTCTCTAAAACCTTGATAAGGAGGCCTTTGATCTCTAAAGAGATGATAGGTAGTCTAATTTTGTTGTTGATAAGGCCTATTAGCCTAAAATTATTACCTCTTGAGTTTTAATATTTCATTCCCAAAGGATTATAACAAGCCTTTCAACTCTCTTATCTCACTAGTTTGACTAGTAAGGGCTACAATTTGAGTTTGAGGTGATGGAATAGGAGATAAGGATGAAATTTGAGGGGTTGGTATAAAATTCAATTATGGGAATATAGGCATTAGAGGTCTTGAAAAAATCTTACTAGCTTGTATCAAACTATTCTCTACCCTTCTTGCAACCTCATAAGCATCTGGCAAGGTAGTACCACACCTTGACTATATCATCACACTAATGTCAAAATTAAGGGCTTTAAAATAGTATAAGAATGCATATTCAAAGGATGGCCTAATAAAAGAAGGTATCATGGTCCATGCCTTTTAGAATATGAGGTTAAAATCAGACATGAACTCATGAGGATCTCTCTTTATGGTAGTTAACTATTCAACTAAAAAGAGGTGATCAGATTTCTCCTCAAATTTCTTGACTAAGCCTGCACCCAATTCATCTTAGGTAGAAATGGAGTTTATTGGGAGGTTTCTATACCACTACAATGATTTTCCTTTGAAGTAAGAAACAAGAAATCTAATAGTAATATTATCCTAAACAACATTATGGACTAAATAGAGATTAGCTACATCTTGGATGTGCTCAATAGGGGTTGTTTGATTTTATCCTAAGAAGAAAGGGATATTGTTGAGGGAATACATAGGAATGTCATAAAATTGGGCTAAATTCAATGGGCTACCTCTATTCAATGGAATAAACACTTGGTTTTTGATAGCCATTTGGATAGTGGGGATTGTAGTGCTTAGAACACTAGGATAACTAGGAGATAAATGTTTCTTTTGAGGATATATATTTGCCATACTGAACCTTGATCTCTAATATGATGTAGAAGACAAGTCAATGAATTTGAAAGGAATACCTTTGCTAGTTGACCTTGTGGTAACCTTTGGCATGAAAGAATTGCTTGAATGATGCTATGAATTTTCAACCTGAAGAATATTTAGCTTATGATGAATATGTATTTTATCCTTTGGTAAAAATACTTCCCCTCAGCTCCAAAATTCAACTATTCCAAGGAGTAAGAGTCCCATCGATCATGCCAAAAAATGTTGTCAATCAAGAGTGTACCCTTATGAGAAAGTGTGCAATTCCTCACTTCTATTGGAATATGGAATCTCTCCAAAGTGTGGGTGACTTGATAATGGATTGAATATCTAGAAAGGGTTGGTTCCTTTGGTTATCTCACTAAAACTTACTTTTAAGATACTACTTACTAATTATGATAAGGAAAAGGGTGCAAAAGATAATGAAAATGGATGAAACTAAATGAAACTTGAAATGGAAGGTGATGTACCAATTTTTTTATGAACTCTAATGATTGAAATGACACTTATATTAAATATAAATTATTACACACACATTATGTATACTCAATTAAGATTTATACATCAATATTTCACAATAAGGACCTTACAAACTCAACTCATGCAAAGAAGGACTGAACTCACATCTAATACATGAAATTAATCTTGATTTGGAAACTTATAATGACCTGTATAACATCAAAAAGTATCTCATTAAGGTATAAAACTATATTATAACCAAGGAAAACAAGTATTTCACTAAGTTATATCAATAATAAGCACATACACTTCACTAGAAAAGACCTAAAAATGGAGGAATTTTGCTTCTTATTAATATAAAAAAGGTGAATAAAAAATTTGGAATCCTTTAGGAACAGTCCAAATAGCATTGAGTCCTATTAAATATAGAAAAAATAATACATATCTCAATGAAATTCTTGGAGACAAAGCAACCCCAAAGTAGGGGACCTCAAAATTGGTCAAATGACTCCTCCAAAAGTGATACATATAATTTTTATCTTCTCAAATATTGGCCTTTTAAAAATTGGAATGTAAAAGAATTTATATAATTTTTATGGGTATTAGGATACTCATCATTATTTTTGATCAAACTTAGAGCACTTGGAGAGTGCCTATATTCTTACACCAACCCCTAGATTTTAGCCTTCTTGTCTCCCTTGATGAAAAAGTTGCTTCCATGGATATAGTTATTTAATTCCTTAAAATTATTTTATTTTAACTCTTATATAAGCTTATGAATGATTCTAAAATACTTTTCAAGGGTTGGTTATAAGACTCCTTCAGCAAATTGACTTTGTCTTGCACATAAGCATTTGGAAGAGGAAGAGTCCTATTTGCACTTATTGGAGTCCTTTTCCAAAGCATTATTTCATTATAAATATTAATTTAACTCCTCATACCTTTAATATGGTGTGACATATCCTACTTAAACTTTAAAAGTCGTTGAAATAGGCTATATGTACCTATTTAGCCTTCAAACTCTTCAAAACGCTCATTTTTCACCAAGGCATAGAAGGAAAAGGAGGGGTTTTCTTCAAATTTGCATCAAGAAAAAATATATATTCCATGAAATGATTATAAATGGAATAACTAACCTTATTAAAATAAATTTTAGGAATCAAACACTCAACAAGACTTGGAACAACACCAAAAACATGCATTTTCCATGTATTCCTTGTAGTCCTATTTTCCTAAAAAGCTACTTTTTTAGGAGAAATAAGAAGTGAAAATGAAAAACCAAGAATTTTTATAAATACAAATTATATTACCACAGCTCCATACAAAATTTTATGGCCAAACTCCAAGATTTGATGTGCTTTATTAGCCCATTTAGCCTGCCAAATTAGGCCTAAAGCCCTTTTAGCCCTAGAAGAGAAATATTGTTGTTGGGAGATCATATAGGTATGAAATCTAAAAAAAGTTTTTGATTAAAATTTTTCATTCCCTCAGCATTATCTATGTCAATTTTTGTGTTTTGGAACCACCTGGAAGTACCAAAACCATGAAATGGCCTTTGGAAGGCTTGTCCTTTGAAGGCATTTTTTGACTGGCCTAAAGGAATGAAATGGTTTGGGTATAATTGGATGTATTTTTATGGATTTTTTAGTTTTATCAGGTAAAAAAATTATAAATATTTCCTTCAAAGTGATTGGCATGTTTTTTTGATCCTTGGAACATTCATTTTAGCTTAAAAAGCTCAAAAAATACTATTTTTACCCAAATCTGTAAAAGTGAAGGTACATAAAAAAACCATGTGAATGACCCTATATGATTCCCATAAAACATATGTTATTTTTAATTAATAAAATATTAATTTTTTTGGGGTATCCAACACAGAACTTGTAAATTTGTCCAAAACAAGGTTTTTGGTAGTTTTCACCCTTAAAGATGATTCATAAAAATGTGACATCCAACCTGAGAAAAAAATTCCAAAAATTTTAATTATAAGAACCCATAAAAATCCCCTAACTCCTTGAGGTCCCATGATAAAATTCATTGTTGGGGTGACCATCCAAACATGGTCTCTCAAGTGAATTCCTTCATTTTGTACACCCTATCTTGCTTTTGAACCCAAAAATGGTTTTTTTATGACTTATTATAAAAATCAATAGCTTGAAAACATATAATAAATAACAATTAAAATTTTCCAATGATATTAAATTATCATTATACATTGTAAGTGGAAATGACCCATGTTTGGCAAAAGGCCTAGTCTAGGCTAGTGGGGTTTAACTGCAAATGGCCACCCACCAACACTTCTGAGTGTTTTATCTTCATTAAATGGACTAATACACGTTATTTTCATCTCAATACAGCTTATTGAAACATATCAAGTCATCAAAAAGTGTTTACAAGTCACCCAACACTCATTTTGGTCATAATTTCTCCATTCTTTGTCTCCATAGATGCCTAAAAGTGGCCTACTTATGAAGTGGCCTACTTATGAGACAAAATAATGAAAATGTGCCCTATTTTTACATGAAATACAAATGAATGAGGGTAATAATTTTTTCATGAGTATCCTCTGTACCAAAATTAAAGTCATATTGATTCCCCTAGCTCCCTTAATGACCAAAATTCCCAAGGCAAACTTCTTAAGTATTGATTGTGTGCAAAATTGGTATATGAACTATACTTTGCTTGGTTAGAGATCTTGCTTATATGGTTTCCATATGGTTATAACCTATTTAGACCATTATGGTAATTATAAAATTAATCTCAACCCATTCATCACTCCCAACTCTCACTCACTTCCTCATAAACCTTCCACATGGCAAGGAATCCATGTAAATGTTAACTATGTTTTGTCCTCTATGAAACCCTTTTATGCTTCTAACTAGTCACTCCTTTTTAGAAACTTGTAACTTAACTTTTTTGGGATAAATGGGCCTGTAGGTATACATTATGCCTTCATTATTGAGTGAGGGCTTGAATCATCCTCAATATGGGTGTATACATTATGCCTTCAATATGAGGTGAAGGACATGACATATCATAAATAAATAACCCCAACTCCTTGCAATGATCTTCAACACCAGTCTATCATTTGATTCAAAGTTATTTCCACCTCTCCAAGCTTATTCATTAATTCATTAAGCCTCCCAATTGAGGTGGTTGTAGGTTCTCCTTGAGTTGGATGTAGATGAACATTGCCTCATGTCAGAGGGTATAGGTATATCCATTCTTATTTGAATCTACCCAAGCTTTGGGAACCCTCATTCCTCCCTTTGTCTCAAAAATGGCTTTTAGCTTCTCTAATACAAGATTTTTTGCTCCTACAAGCTGACTGTAGCTTTCACATAGTAATTCTATAGGTGATATTGAAGTGTTATTCCTTATTTGGAGAATTAATATCCTTCTAATAGTTTCCCACTTATATTTATATTTTTAGATTAATTATATGAAATCTTATGTTAGCATTCATGACTGAGGAGTCATACCAATCTTTTCAACCTTCTATTTAACCTCATTTAATGTTTTTAAGATCTTGCTGCAGTAACTCACTGTGACTATAGGTGTCCTTTCTTTACTTGAAATATCATATTGATCTTCTTCAAGCTTGGATCAAGTGTTTTGGATCTTGATAATGACTTCATGAAGTTCTTAAGGTTTAGTAAGCCTGATGAGGTCAATTCATACTAAGGAGGATAGATTCCACTCTTTACCCATCTTGACTCAGGCCTTGAGAGAGATAGTATGGTTGTAAGAGTGAATTAGACACTTGAAAGTGATTTTAGTCCAATACTAAACCTCCCCTGCTAGTTAGAAACTCCCAAACCATTTTTATATCATCCAACTACTTATAAACTCAAGGTTTAAGTTCTCATAACCTTTGAAGGGTCTAAAAGAGTTGAACCAACCCTCACCTAGTTGTAGCTCTCTCTTAGAGGTTGGCTGTAGTTACAACTTTTTAGCTTCCTAAACTAAAATGAAGGCTTTGAATTATGTTTTTTCTCCTTTTAAACCATGCTAGACATAACAACATTCATCTGACCATGTATGCATTGAATCATCTTCTAGCTCTAAAGGGCCTTAACACTCTTCAAAAATCCTTATGATGTCACCTTAGCTATGTTACCTACTATAGAAAACTTCATGACTATTGTAGGTGTTTTTAGGCTTAGTTTGATGTTTAATAGACCAAAATTCCATTATTTAGGCTCATGGTGACATATATTTAGGCTCATGAACCTTTTTATCACTTTGATCCTCCATCTAGTCTTTTATCCCTTTAAAATCCCTTCTACCCTCCATCCATTATGGCATAAGCCTATAGGAATTTGCTTTAGGGAACTGTAGGCTCCTTGTGTACTTAAACTATCTTCAAAGGTGGTTTGAAACATGATGAAGATGAAATATAACAAGGATTATATCATTACCTTTCAACTTCATTCCACCTCCATAACATGGGACCAATCCCAAAAGGCCAAAACTTCATTATACTATTGTAGGTTGCATATGTATGGACTATGTTAATATAGGACCTTGAAGAAAGATAAAAACATAATTTGATCATTGCTCATTTTGATGGAAGAGATACTTGATTAGTTGATGGTATTATAGACCTTAATAGATAAAAACCTCACTGTCACTCCTTGGTTATGCTCTTCATGGACTCCTCATGACAATGATGGACTGTTGTAGGTCATTATAGGGCTATTATCTAGATGGAAGTTCATACCCTGCCTTGCATTGGATAGTACTTAGAGTGAAAATATGAAGTGAATTAGGTGATGGGTTCACCTTGAAGGCTCTTTAATATAACTTGATAACATTCAATTCCAAATGCAAGTTGACCATAACTCTAGCTGAGATATGCAAGTTACAGTCTCCTAAGAAGAAGAAATCCTATGTAAGGACTATAGATAAATTTTGATAGGCTATAATACACCTATTTAGATTTATGTACCCCTTTCATGATCCTCACTATTAGTCTTGTTTAATGCTTGAATATCATTTATGTGATGCATTAAGCTAGTCTATGAGGTAATACTATTGTATTCCACCCATATTTCCATCTCATAGCCAACCTATAGATGTATGAATGCATCATTATTGAGATCAAGGAAAACTTGTAGGTAGTTTGATTATCCTCTAGGGAACCATAGTGCCAACTATCTTCAGAGTGATTTATTCACCAAGATTTAGGATTTCAATGCATCTAAACCTATTGAAGAGTTACTTGGAATCAAAAACCTATAGTGAATACTAATATAAAATAGTATACAGATGCATGAAATGAGAGTCATATACCATTTTGTCCTTTGAACCAACTGACCTTGTCTTAAGCCAAAACCTTGCCCTTACACTTGGATTTCATAAAGGAAACATTAGATCAGTTAACATCTCAAAGATCCTTATCTTGAAAAATATCAAAATTAAGAGCTAGGTCATTGTTTGGAAGGATTAAGGTAATTTGTCCCTAAATTCTTCTTTCATAAATGCAAACAACTCTCAAACTTGATTCTTACTCTATGACCTCATTGTGTATTGTTATGGTATTTATGAGTACCAAAGACCTTAAATAATCTCTTTAACCTATCTGATGCCCCATATCAATTGTAAATATCCCTATTAGGACACTTGTAGGTATTCATCTCATGAGCCGATAATATATAAAAAAGATACATGTTATCACAATCCATTATATAGTATTAAAAGAACCTTTGATTGGTTATTTATGGTCCAATAAGATTATAAAATTATTAAAAATCTCAATAACACCTCTAAGATCAGAACTCAAACTAAAATAATGCGTATGTACCATGTTGAAGAGACACTCAATAATAACCCTCACAAAGAAATAAACTTGGAATGAAAATTTGTGAAAATTTACTTGAATATATCAAGTTTTTCATGACTTATAATCATTAATTTATAACCTCTATAGATGTAAAAATTTGATGAACAACCTATATTTTGCTTTGAAACTACTCCAAAAGACGATTCAAAAAAATAGTGAAAGGAATGAGGTTTTATGATATAAGTTCATTATTATAGAGATTCATAAATTGAGAAAAATATTAAAATATACTAATGACCCATAAAACATTACCCAAAACCATTTCTCTCTATTGTTTTCTGAGATTGAAAAATAGGTCCAATAATAGATCCCTCTTAGTTGCATAGCTATATTGACCTATTGTCACTATTAGAAAATTTTCATAAATATGGTTGTAAAAATCCAAAAAAAAATGAAACTAATTTAAATCTTACTAATACCCATAAAAATGGCCAAATTTTTAGATCCCAACTCTCTCTCTTCTTCTCGTACCGAGTATTTGAAAACTACCCTTCTAGGCATGCAAGAAAGGTCAAAATTGGAGTGAATTTGGATTTTGAAAAAATTTCACCCATAAATTCATAAAAACCACAAATATTAACCTATAAGGACATAATTAATCCTCCATTATGCTTTTATTATAAAAATCCTTTGAAAACCAAAGTAAATGCCTCAAAAAGACCTATTTTTACACTAAAAATGCTATTTTCACCAAGGATATCTGAATGTAATGATGTAAAATGTTTAAAAAATTATCTCACATGTTTTATTAAGTTACTAAGTATGGAATAAATCTTCCTCCTAATCAGATACTATCAAAACCTTCTCTGAATGGCACAAAATGGTCAGATTTTGCATAGAAATGAGGCATAGAGTTAGTCCAAAATGTGATCAACCTAATTATTGATTTTTTAGGGATTTAATGAACTTGAATCATGCTATGAAACTAAAAAATACACTCTAGGCTCTTCTTACCATTGAAAAATGACTCAAAAAGGGCCAAAAATGACTAGAAAACACAAGACAAGTGAAGGAAAAGACCTTAAATCACCTAAAAAACCTTAGGACCTATTAACCATGGATTATTAAAGGAATTTTTAGGAGTGATTACTGACTCACTAGGAAAACTAGTAGGGTATGCAAAGTTTTGAATGGTAGGGGTGACAATTTGACTTGTGAGGCCAAAATTGTCAACAACTCTCACTTTAGATGATTTCAATATGCATGTGGCCACTCACAATACCAACTATGGGACTTCTCATTAATCATGAGTTTATATCCATTTTTTCTCCTTATAATATTTTCCTAAATTATATTACATGCTTGAAATGATTTTATTCATTAATGAGTTTCCTCAACATAGGGGAAAATACCCTTCAACTATTTATAATCTCATGATAAGTGGTCAAGTAAAAGAACCCCATGTAGACACCGAAATCGTGTCTACCCCTTTGGTCGTCCTCCCCCCTTGGTCCCCTTGGTCCATTTCCTAACACTTGTCTTAATCCCCCTCAATTTTAAATTAAAATAAAACAAATATTTTAATTTATTGGCCCCTTTCCACCTCACCCATGCCACCTTGGATCCCCTCCTTGGATGCCCCCACCTCTTCTCTAGCTTTAATTGCCCAAATCCTCTCTTAATCCTTCCTCTCGCGACCATTTAAGCCCCTCAGGACCATTTTACCATGACCGTTTTGACCCTGGCAGCGTGTAAGAATGGACAGAGGCTAATTTTAGTCTCTGTCATCGTTCTTCTGCCGCCGACGTCGGTCATTATTCAGCCGACATCGGCGGTCCTACCAGCGTCAGTTTCAATTAAAACTGCATTTCTACAACTATCTCCCCCCACGAATGTGAACTTTTTTGGCACTTGGCATTTTGTTTCTCTCTCTCTCCCTCTCACACAGCAAGCATTAGCAGCTATAGGGACTCTACAGAAATAGCTCCAGGCTCTTGGCATTTGCAGGTCCTTCAACAACTCCAACAAAAGGGTTCTTCCATTCTTCCTTCAACAAGCAGGAGGTAAGCACTTTCCTTGTTTTCATTTCATTTCTTATTTGAATTTATCTGCTAATCCAGCCCACTATCCACAACCTTCCTTGTCCTTCCCTGAGAGGCTAAAAAGCCTTCTTAGATCCCTGTCTCCCTGTCTTCCCCTTTTTGCCTTTGTCACCCATTCAGTCCATTCCCAGACAATATTCTCTGTCCCTCAGAACCCAAAATAGTCCCTCAGACCTCCAAATAGTCCCTATGACTCCCAAACAGACTTTCAGACCCTCAAACAACCTCTTAGACTACTCTACAGACCAAAACCAACCCTGAAACTCATCCCTGACCATTACCCCAACCGACCTCGACCATTTCCCCTATCGACATCAGCATCATAACCGACGTCGGCAACATTCCTTAACCGACACTGAAAATACCACCAACGTCGGTGATTGTGCAAAGCAGACTGCTGCATATTGGGTACGCTTTTGCTTTCATTTTCTTTCATTTAGTCTTTTATCATTTTTGTTTCTGTCAACATTCTATTTTTAACAGTGGACTGTCATCCTCTAAGAAGTCTTTGCACTTCTAGGACCAAGCTTGTGCTTGGTAGTCCACTTTCTTGTCATCTAACATTTTTTGTGTTTTAGTCTCTTTCTCTTTCAGGTGTCATCCTCCACAACCAAAGATGAGTTCCTGCTATCGTCTGAATCTAGTGCGCAAGTCCATAATCTAGGTACGTACAAACCCTCATCCTTTCTTCTTAGTTTCTCATTTTCCTTTCTTGAATGTGAAAAGCGAAATCTCATATAGAAACATTATAGCAGGCCCGGTGGGACCCTAAGGTCTTCCTTGGGTTCTTTTCTTTCTTTTCATATAGGGTGCACTAGGTTTCTCCTTTTCACCTCTTTCTTCTCTATCTTCCAAAATACATCATAAACAGGATTAAAAAGAACTCTTCTTTCTTTTCTTGCATCTTAGACTAGTCGAAAGTCATGCTCTTCAACCCTTTCTCCATTTGTCTTCATACAAACTAACATTTTGACTTGGGATTAAAACACACTGCATTTCATTTCTGCTTGCTTGCATTTCTTAGTCCACATCTAGTAATTAGACCGCATCATGAATTAATCACACTTATGTTACACAACCGAATCACTTGCACAATTCAAACATCAAACTTACCTGAGACAAGGCCCGATTGGGATTTCATCACCCAGTGGATACCTTACCCCTCCTTGGCAATCTCACTTGGATTTCACCACCAAGGGGAAAGCCCACTCCATTTTCTGGTGGAGGATAATCTCTAGGGAAAGTATATTTTGGCTAAGCGAGACCAGCTTATCACTGCACTCGTGAAGTGAGGGGAGCTTGCTCCTTAGCACCAGGCCATGTACGGAACCTAACCCAGACTCTTGAGTGCCTAAACAAACCTGAAACCATCCATAGACTACCTCTTCTAGGACCCATCTCAAAATCCAATCTTCCCAAACATCACTTTAAGGCATAAGCCACAAGATTTTAAAAGTTGATTCTTAGGATTTAACGCTTAGGGTTTGCCTATCTCCATCTGTTTTTCTATTCTTATCTGGTTGTTTGAGCTAGTGAGGATGCTCTTCTCTTTTTTTCCAAGAATCTTCAATTTTTTTGAGTTTCTGGAAACCACAGTCACCGACATCAGTTTTACCACCGACGTCAGCAACCTTCCTTGCCGGCATCGATTATCTGACCGATGTCGGCCATCTCATATCACCGACATCAATTTTTCAACCGATGTCAGTCACTATCACAGTCCCTTTTTTAAAATAGCAGCCTAAAACCTGACCCTTTTTCTACCAAAAACCACATTCTGAGTTTCTAAAACTGAAAAAACACAATTTCTAAAACTTGACCCTGTTTGCCTTGAATGGTTTTGACACGCAGTCAAACCAAGGCTCTTCTTGACCATGCAAGACATCAACCACTTCCACCTTCCCCGTCCATAACCAGTCCTATAATGGAGTTCCACTCGGAGACCGAAAGAACTCCTACTCGACCGACCCCGACTCAGACTCCCATAGTCCCTGAAGGGGACCAAGATTTCGAAAGATTCTTGGACCTCAATGTCAAAGCCTTGCAACATTATCTTGCGTGAAGCCGAATGCGAGACTCCTTGGGCAACCCAATTTATGGGATGCCAACTTCCTTAGTCAAGACAATGATCACATCAACAACGTCCACAATTCAACCTATAGACAATCAAGCCAACACCTCGACTAATAACCCAACCGTGTCCTACCTTCAAAATTTAGCCTCTCCTTCTAAACCTACCTCTATGGGGGTTTTAGCACCCCCTCAACCTCAAATTACTCAACCAAATCCTACACCTTTCCAAAACCTAGTGGTCTCTATCCCCCCTACTCTTGCACCTATCAACACAAGAGTAACTACCTACCCTTCAACAAGTGTGGCCACCCCTCAACCACCTTTGACGGCCCCTATCTAATTTGTGCCTACCAACCCCATAACACAAGTGCCTTTGGCTTCAACATCTGCCCCGATGACTAGCTACCCATATGTTGCGCCTACACAAGAGCAACCAACCACGTCATATGCCTCCTCTAGCCTCTTTCAAGTGCCCTATAACCTAGGGGCACTCCACCCACCAATCCGTCAGCAGACATCATCAAAATACTGATGGATAAGATGTCTAGCCTAGAGACCTCTATTTTTGGTTCACGCAATGCCCTCTCATATGAGCAAATTTGCAATGAACCCATTCATCCCTCCATCCCAATCAAGCCGTATCCCAGTCAGTGGGAGCTTCCTAAATTCTCTCATTTTTAGAGCAAGGAAGACCTACAACAGCACCTATGGGCATTCAGACATGCCTGTTATCTCATTACACATGACAATGCATTACTTTTACACACATTTCCTATGTCACTCTCCAGTGCTGCTCTTGACTGATATAGTTCTCTTGCTAGTCATTCTCTCTTCACATTCACCCAGCTGGCATAACTCTTCCTTGATCATTTATCCATCAACATCACCAAAAAGGTCTCAATCATAGACCTCTATTCTATCTGGCAGTTCGAGGATGAATCCATAGCTGATTTCATTGCTCGCTGGAGAAGCCTCATCAATCAGCTCTCATTTTCCTTGCCCCAACCTGAACTTATCAAACTTTTCTCTCAAGCCTGTGCCAAGCATATTTCTTCTACCTTGTGGGTTCAAACCTTCCGCACCTTTGACAAAGCCTTCACGATGGCCTGCAAGCTTGAATTACGTGCCATCGAGGAGAACAAAGTCAAGTTACATAGTAAGAACCCCAACTCCAAGACCAATGACTCCTCTTCTTCCAAACCTTCTTCATTTAATCCTAAGTCTAAGGCATCAACAAACGCTATAGTCATTAGACCTTCATCCTCTTCACCTTCAACCAACCAGCCTGAGCCATCCACGTCCCAAAGCATCACCTGCCAATTCTAGCAAAGGTACATGCAACGACAGTATACTCCACTCAGAGAGTCATATGCCTCTGTGCTGGACAAACTTGTCAAATAGGGGGTTCTCAATCTCCCCCAAATCTGACCACCTCCACAATTTGATCCCTCACGTGCCATCCCTGTGTGGTATAGGGAAAATGACTTCTGCAACTACCACCGTGTTAAAGGCCATGACATGGGAAACTACAAGACCCTTAAGAACATCATCCAAGACATGCTTGAAAAGGGTGACCTTGTCCTCAAAAACCCCAATGCACCACCCAATCAAGGCATAGACATCTTCAAACAACCATTTCCCAATCATCCTCTGACCCAAAACAATGTCTAGACCATGACTGACGACACTCACAAACATAATATATGAACAGTCAATACGGTCTCGCCCTTCATCCCTGACCAACCTCTTTCACAAACTCAAGAGGTTAATCCACCCATCAGTCCATCACATGTGGACAAACCCCCTTCTCTGGTTAGTTCTCCGTCAACTTCTCTTTTACTGGAGGACGCCTTGACCATACCGGCACCACCAGTCCCACCATCCTCCTTATTGCTACCTATGGAGAACCCTACCCTTCCTACTCCTCAATCGCAAGTGGAGGGTGCAATCATTCTTACCCTTTACCCTCTTGAGGAGCCTCATTCTCCAGTTTCTTCTCCACCTAGGGAAGAACCTGTCTCTCCTCCGTCTCTAACCAAAGATGAACCTGTCACAACTTCATCATGCCTTGGGTCCGAGACTACTACATCAATCTCATCTTTGGCCCCATAACTATCAACATCTTCTCAAGGACCCAAATCTCATCCAACATCTTCTCAACCATTTTCCCGATTAGTGGAAAAACTTGAACTTCTCCCTACAAGGAAAGTGGAGCATTTGGTACTGTGGGAGCGACTTAAAGCTCTTCAGCATGCCCGTGCCATCTCATCTCATGCCGCCAACCCACCCATAGAAAAATCCACTGAAAATCTCAACAAAGACCAGACTTCCACTTCTAGACCTTCCAAACCTCAACCAACCACATCAGGACCAAAACCCTCATCTACCCCATCAAAACCAATCAAGACACTCGGTGTTTGCACTGTCCCTAACCTCACTCATCTGAAAGTGAAGGTGGACTTAGACCAAGCCTCGACCAATAGTAGTCTTCAAACCAAATCAAAGAAGACTGCTAAACCACAGAGGCAAACTCCTCTTCTGTCACCATTGCCCTCCATTTTAGGCCCTCATCCTTCGACCATAATCAGAGTCCTCCCCACTCTGACCTCTAATCAAAACAAATTGCCTCCTCTGCTTCCTTTGCCTACCAAAAGCCTACCCTCTCTAAAAAATTTGGCACCTCTCACGAAGAAAGTGTCGTCTCCTCATGTGGTCGCACCATCAACCCATAAGGTGGTACAGAAGCCTCTTTCAATGCCACCCAAGCAGAAGTCACTAGCATCGCACACATCAATGAGCATGGACCCTTTAGTGGGATCATACTCTTTGATATTGCACCAACTTTTGTAGACCTCCAGCATAACCCTTTTGCCTATCAGGCCCTTCCAACCTCTCAGGTCTAAGCCCTCCTAGTTCGATGATATGAAGATTTGCCTATATCATCATATGCCAGGACATGATACTGAGACTTGCTGTGCCCTCAAGGCTATCATTCACCACTACATGGAGAAGGAAACTCTTCTTCTTGAGGACACCATCGACAAACCCCTGATGCCTTCCCATATCCCTCCAACCTCTTTAACCACATCGACATCTCATCAGCATGTCATGACCCCTTCATCTCCTTCACCCCTATCTTCAAAATCAATGCCATCCACATAACCACTAGTTCACAAAAGGACAAGGCAAAAGAAAAAGCTGCCATTCCTTAGACCTATCCTTTCATCAAGCCACCTCAACCACCAAAGCCTAAAATATCTATCCTTGGCACGTCTCAACCCTCTTCTTCTTCTTCTTCAGGGGCAATCCATGACTCCATGTTAAAACAACTTCACCAGACGCTCATGAAGATGACCCTGTATGACCTTATCCAAAGTTCACCCTAGCATCGTCAAGCTCTGATCTGAGCCTTATAGGTAGTGGAGGTCTAACCCGAGGACCCCCAACCACTCGCTACCCTGGTCCACTCATTATCCCCTGTTGCCTCCATCACTTTCAGCGATTTTGAGATTCCTACATCTAACACAGAAGATCAGGACGCTGCTCTCTTCATCACTACCTATGTTGATCGAACCCACATTAAGCGCATTATGATTGATAGAGGTGCCAACATTAACATTATCTCCACCCATGCCTTTGATCAATTAGCCCTCGCCAAGAATTGCGTATCCAAAACTGATGCAATCTTCCAATCCTTCAATGACACCACTGCCACAACCATTGGCACAGTCATCCTTCACATTCACGTTGGCCCACGCACAGTCCTGGAGCTCTTCTATATCATCAAAGGAGAGTTTCAATGTAACATGTTGCTGGACTGACCCTAGATTTGTGCTATGGCTTGTGTCCCCTTTACCCTACACCGTTGTGTGAAATTTGAACACGACAGGCAAGTCCACACCATTCCCACTAACCCATCACCTTTTAAAACTTGTAACACAACCTATCGGCAAAATGACATCCTCATTCCTATCAAGCCATCAACCTCAGCACCGCCTCCATCCATAGAAGCTTCGACCATTTTGCAACTGGCGGTCACCCTCACCCCTCCTCTTCAAGTGGTAACCAAAGACCCCATGGAAGACATCTTCCAATGACTTTCACTTGGGGAATATCGCTTGTTGACCTTATACATGTTCCAAACTCCACAAGAGTATGGACACCTTCACCACAGCCCCAGTTATGATCACCAGATCAGGATGGTCGTGCCTTATTGTCCTCCTCACCTCTGAACCAACCTTGTCTATGGGGGGCTCAATCAAGCTCCTACTAGTAGCAATCCTCTCTCTTCACCACAACCATTCACATCAGACTTCTTGTTTCTTGGCAACCCCACCTTTGCACACACCTACCTTTATAGGTGTGCATGGAAGGGTTTTGGCTTCAGACGTTATGAGCAAGGCTCCCATCAGCCCATCAAACCGCTCAGTGATGAAAATTATAAGAAATGGTATGGCCTGGGTTTCCAAGACCCTACTCAGGCTCCTACAGACCTTTGCCCCATCAACCAATCTCCTCCAAGCTCACCCCTTCTTCCCCCTTCACTTACAGAGTTAGTGGTTTCCATCCCTCCTAGTTTTTTTACATAAAAACCATCCACTTGGAACCCCTGACCTATCAACTAAATGGGGTGTCTAGGTCTCTCCCTCTCATTTATCCCTTCATGATAGAAGATGAGTCGGTGACCATCAACACTGTCCATTACATAGACGATGATGCCATTCTATCTTACATGGGTGCCGACAATTCTTTCATCCAGCACTCCCTCCCTTTTGAGACCCAAGTTATGTTAAATGAATCAACCATTGACATCAACCTCCCTTCTTCCGATGTTCCTCACGTCTTAAAGATTGGCCAATATTTAGATGCTCAGGAGAAGCTAAACTACACCCAGTTCCTCTTAGACCATAGCAAGGATTTTGCCTAGACCTACAATGACATGCCTGGCATCGACCCCAACATTGCCACCCATAACATAGTCACCAAACCAGAGGCTAAGCCTGTTATGCAAAAGCTTCAAAAGATGCATCCTCACATTGCGCTCCTTATTAAAGAGGAGCTTCAACACCTTCTTTCTATCTCTTTCATCTAACCTATCGATTATCTGTAGTGGGTCTCTAACATCATCCCTATCACCAAAGCGACTGGGGGGATCCAGATCTACACAGACTATTGCAACCTCAATCTAGCATGTCCCAAAGATGACTTTCCTCTTCCCAACATTGACCAAATTGTTGATCTCACAGCCGATCATGAGATGCTATCTCTCATGGATGGGTTTTCAAGATACAACCAGATCTTGATTACACCAGAAGATCAGCACAAGACTACCTTCATCACCCCATGGGGGACTTTCTACTATCAGGTCATGCCTTTCAGCTTGAAAAATACAGGCACCACTTATCAGCGTGCCATGACTTACATTTTCCACGATCTCCTTCACAAAGTCATGGAGGACTATGTGGATGACCTGCTCAGCAAGTCCAAGCTTTGCCGTGACCATTTGACCATCCTCAAAATCATCTTCTCTCACCTTATTCAATATAATGTCTGCCTTAACCCTAAGAAATGTGTCTTTGGGGTCCTCTCAGGCAAGCTCCTAGGTTTCATCATTTCTTTCCATGGCATCGAGATAGATCCTACCAAGATCCATGCTATCCTCGAGATGCCACCTCTGACCAATCTCAAGCAGCTTTGCAGTCTACAAGGGAAGCTCCAGTATATTCACCATTTCATCTCGTAGATTTCTGACTGCTTCCAACCTTTTCATCATCTCCTTAAGAAGGACATCTCCTTTAAATGGGATAAGGGCTGCCAAGAGGATTTTGAAACCCTCAAATGCTATCTGGTCTCTCCACCAGTCCTCATTCCACCTAAAGATGACCAACCCTTCTACCTTTACATCTCAGCCACCAACCATTCGTTAGGTGCCATGATTGCGCACCGAGATGAGCATCATCGTGAGCAAGTGATTTATTATATCAGTTAAACACTTATCGACTATGAAACTCGATATACTCACACTGAGAAACTCTATTTAGCATTAGTATTTGCTGCTACTAAGCTCCACCATTATCTTCTCAACCACAAGAACTTTGTCATCACTCACATTGACCCTCTTAAATACATGCACTCCAAGCCATATCAAAATCAACATATGGCTCAGTGGCTCATAATGCTTGCTGAGTTTGACCTCGAGTTCATCCAGTAGAAATCTATCAAGGGGAAAACCATCACTGACCAACTGGTAGATTCCCCTCTTCCCAACAATCAACCTTCTCAGTGTGAGTTTCCTGACGAATCTATCGCCACACTTTCCACTGACGACACCGCCTATCAAATGACCATGTTCTTCGATGGCTCCAAATGTCAACTCGGTGGGGGTGTAGGAGTCATTCTCATCCCACTCGAAGGTGAGCCCATGCCTCTATCTTTCAAGCTTGACTTTGATTGTACCAATAATATGGCTGAATACGAAGCCTTAATATTGGGACTTCAAACTGCCCTTTCCCTCAGCATCAAGTCTATCAACATCTTCAGCGACCCATGACTTGTCATCAATCAGATCAACGGTTCATACCTCTGTAAAAATGAAATTTTACAAAGGTATAAAAACTGTGCTAACACTCTTCTAGCCTCTTTTGACCATTACCTCTTGCAGACTGTTCCTCGATCCACAAACAAGTTTGTGGACACCATGGCTTCTCTCACCTCGCATATCCCATCTTCGTCATCTTCATCTAGACTTTTTGTCATGATGCATCGTGTGCCACTGCCTTCATACATTTCTACTAACATCAACCATGTCAACACCATAGAATCTAATCCATGGGATGTTTGGTATAAACAACTTGTGGACTACTTGTCTCATTCTATCATCCCTCCCGATCTCTCTAGCAATGCATGGTGGGCTTTCATCAAATGCACAGCTCGCTATACCATGCTAGGGGGTCTTCTCTATAAGCGAGGCTTTGACGGCCTCCTTATTCACTGTCTAACCTCCACTAAAGCGTCTCATGCCATTAAACAAGTCCACGATGGGATTTGTGGCAGACACTTTAGTGGGAACTCGGTTGCCAAGCGCATCCTTTGCCTGGGCTATTTTTGGCCCACTCTTCATCAAGACTGTAGTGACTATGTTCGGCATTGCATCAAGTGTCAGTAGCATGCTAACTTGCTTCATCTCCCTAGCCATGCCTTACAAGTTGCTCAAGATTTTTGGCCTTTTTCACAGTGGGGTTTAGATCTCATCGGTGAAATTAACCCTCACTCATCTCTTCGTCATCAATCCATCATCACCGTCACTGAGTATTTCACTAAATGGGTGGAAGCCATTCCTCTCATCTCCACAAAATCCGACAAAATTATTGACTTCATCAACACCCACATCATCTGTCATTTCAGTGTTCCTCATAAAATCATCACCGATAACAGTAAGTCATTTAAAAACAAAACCATCTAGAAACTTTGTGACTCATTCGGCATCAAACGCAGCTTCTCTTCGCCTTACTACCCACAAGCAAATGGGTAGGCTGAGGCTTCTAACAAAATTTTGACTAAAATTCTCATAAAGGTGGTCAACAAAACTGGAAGGGACTGGCACATTCACATTCCCTTCGCTTTGTGGGCCTACCGCACTAGCATCTGAACCTCTACGGGTGCTACCCCTTTCTCTCTAGTGTATGGAACAGAGGCTGTCCTACCTCTCAAAGTACAGATCTTGTCTCTCTGCATCTCTTTGCATGACATTCTCTCCAATGATGACTTTTGTTAAGATTACTTAGCTCAACTTGAGTTATTTGATGAATGTCATCTTGCTGCCCTCAACCATCTCCATGTCTATCAAAATCGCATCAAGCGAGCCTATGACAAAAATCTGCAAGAATGATATTTCAACATCGAAGACCTCATCCTCAAATAAAATCAGCATGTGACCAATATGGAGTGAAGTAAATGAGGCAAGTTTTCCCCTAATTGGCTTGAACCTTTTATCATCACGCACAAGTATGGGTCAGGGACTTATCATCTGTCATCTCTAGACAGACGGCCAGAACCTGAGCCTCTTAATGCATTGCATCTGTGACCGTTCTACTGTTAGTCGAGTACTCGTCCTCTTGACATTTAACTTGAGCTCATCCCTTGAGCAATCCCCATCCTCTTAATTCTCATTCCTTTCAACCCTATTCCCCTATACAAATCCTCTATAACCCTTTTATACAGTATGGATGCTTTGTCCTAATAAAAGGGAGCCCTCAAACTTCTATAGTCTTGTCCATGACTTAAAAAAAAAAAAAAAAAAAAAAAAAATCAAGATGTCAAAAAATCCAAGGTCACAAAATCAAAAAGTAGACTACTCCCTCGAAGGACAACTGTACTATCATTGCTATAGCTAATAGACTACTCCCTCAAAGGACAACTATTCAAAGCCCTCATATATATAAAAAGAAAACATATAGACCACTCCCTCGAAGGATGGCTATGACTAAATCTTGCTACAAATAGCACTCTTTTAGAAGCTTCCCGCATTGATCAGCTTCACAAATGACCACAAAGCAAAATGACATCTCTATGTAAACTTCTCGCATCAATCAGTTTGTGCCAAAAAAAAAAAAATGGGTCATGGACTTGGCTTGTAGTTGTCTCAGGATCTCCTATAAAAAAGGGCAAGGTTATCTCTACTCTAAAATGGGTTACCCTATCCTCACCTATCATAACACCTGCTCAAGGGACTTCAAGCTCACTTTAATGTCAAAGTGATTTGATTACCACTCTAACACAACCCATGGTCAACGGCGTAATGCATGAATGGGGCTCTTGGTTCTAAAAATCCCTATCTATGCTATCCTTCTGGTCCTTGTCAATGAAAGGGCAAATATGCCTTTCACTTCCTTTACACTTTGGTCACATTCAAACTTCATCACTTGTCAAACCCAATCAACTCAACACTTTTTCAGACCACTCACATAGCCTATTCACACTAGTTTCTATGGACACCAATACACATGGAAACTATCGACCATACAAAATTTATGTTAAGCATAAACCAATACCTGCTCAAGCATAAATAGACCTCAATTCATTTTTAGAATACATCCATCAAGAATATGGAAAATTACTAGGGATGAAAGACCCCTTGACCAATGTTGAAGAATACACCATCACATAATATGGAAAAGGCTGCAACATCATCTTCTCCTCATCATTTCAACACATGACCAAACCAATCATCAACCATTTTTTCCATTCATCTAAACTACATTGGTCTGAGGCCCTAAGACCGGGGCTATGTAGGTAGCACTCAGATGACACAACGTCTTCTGAGGTTAGCTCAACCACCCTCATTTGTTCATCTCCTTGATGGACAAACCATTCTATCCTTTGACCATGACCTTGATCTCGACCAAGACCATCGACCACTTTGACTCCTAGTCTGAACTACATTGGTATGAGGCCCTAAGACCGGGGCTATGTAGGCAACACTCAGATGACATGATGTCTTTTGAGGTTAGCTCAACCACCCTAATTTGTTTGTCTCCTTGATGGACAAACCATTCTATCCTTTGACCATGACCTTGACCTCGACCAAGACCATCGACCACTTTGACTCCTAGTCTGAACTACATGGGTCTGAGGCCCTAAGACTGGGGCTATGTAGGTAGCACTCAGATGACATGACTATCTTTTGGGGTTAGCTTGACCACCCTCATTTGTTCATCTCCTTGATGGACAAACCATTCTATATTTTGACCATGACCTTGACCTCAAACAAGACCATCAACCACTTCGACCCTCTTCCTCCCTTTTAGGGAGAACTACATAGGCCTGAGGCCCTAACAACAGGGGCTATGTAGGCAGCACTCAGTTGACATGGGGTCTTCTGGGGTTAGCTCAACCATTCCTTCATCACATTCCTTCCATCACATTCTTTTGTCACCTGCCAATCACATCACAAACAATCACATATTTTCATAATCATTAACAAAATCAAAGCACCATCATCATAATCATAAAACATCATCACATTAAGTATCATCATAATCAACATCATCACATCATATCTTAGCATACATCATTAAAAGATATGAGAAATGCTGAAAACATTAACATTCAAAACATTTTCTTAACACATCAATAGCCAAAACCTCATCATATATATCATCAAAGTTTTTACAATCGCACAATCTGTGCATCTCTCTCTCAAAAAATCAAATACATCTCACATCAACGGCTCGTAGGCCAGTATATACATCATATCAAAATCTGCCCTCAAGGTTGTGGCTGTGGTGGTGGTGGCGGTGGCCGAGAAGATGCTGTATCCTCTCCCCCCTCTGATCTATGCCATCTATGCAAATCTATAGCAGTTGCCCATGACATAGACCACTGCCGGCTCAACTCTACCCTCATATATGAGTATCATTGTATCTGAGGAAACCTCCTAATGGCTCCCTCATAATATGCAATCTCATCCAACACATTATTATATCTAACTAAAGATATAGTCTGTGGTGGACCCATCTAACCTACTACCATGCCCTGCACTGAACCCTGTGGCTGTGAAAACCTTGGCTGCATTGACACTGACTATGTGGGCTATTGAACTAGCTACTGAGGTGGATGCTGCATCAAGCCTTGTCCTCCCAAAATCTATCCTGCCAATGCCTGTGCTTGGGTTGTGGCCAGCTGACCCTGCAAAATGGTCACTCATCCTCATGCTGCATCCCTCTCCTAAATGGCAGCATCCCTCTCTTGTCTGGCAGCATCCCTCTCCTATCTTGCTACATCTCTCTTTGATCACTGCCTACAGATCAAGTTGTGGCCCTGCCTGTATCTCTGCATACTGCCTTGCCCATCATGCCGAGTAGGCCTCTGTGCATCCTAGATCTGCTATCCCAGGGCCTGTTGGTAGCTCTTCAAAATTTGGTCCCTCTGTCTCCTCTGGCAATGGGAGCGGTGCCTCAATGTCATCCCATCTATACAGTGGGAAGGTGGGTGGCACATCTTGAAGTAGCCCAAACTGGCACCACACTCTCTCCACTGGTACCCTTTCGAGCTCGTCAGCTCATCTCCCCCTAACCCATCTCAAGCTCTGTACCCTGACCAACTACTCTCCCTAGTCTCTAAATGCTGGATACACCAAGTACGGTCTCCAGATGATATCTATAGGGAACAGGGCCTCCAGTACCCCTCTATAGTGGTCAATATCTCTGACCACTCCATCCATCCGTGCCTGTACCATCATCTTGTGCCATCACCTGAATCTGACCCTGAAGCCGGCCTGAATCGCCACTAGGAGGCCAAGAGGTCGGGTAACCACAATATTCTCATATGCCCAGCAGTGCAGGAGGTGGCCCACACATAAACTATACCACCACCATCGACTGATGCCCCACAAATCTCTGTATCCCTACACTAAAAAGATGAGCACCCAGGCAAACACTGTCTGTTGCTCTATCATCTCTATCAAAACTCTAGTCATAGCAACTGGAAACCTACCTCCCTTTGCATCTGGTAGTGTGTAAACCGTGATGCCTATCATCATTAGGACCGCCAGCCGATGCACATCCTCATCTATGGCATACAATGGCTCATATGCAAAACTAGCTGAGTGATAACTCACCTCAGCTGCATGCTCACCAAACAATGTAACCATGTGTATATCATGCACCTCTCTCAAGCACGCATATAGGTCTACTCTGTGTACTGGCAACCACAAAATCTGATATACATCCTTGACCGTCACTATCATCTCCCCTATTGGTAAGTGGAAAGTGTTGGTGGAATGATCCCACCACTCGATCAGAGCCACCATCAGACTCACATCCCTCACCACTTGATAGTATCACCACAACCCGCCGAGTCCCATTGCGCTCATCTATGCCCACTCCTCCCTGGTAATGTCTCGATGCATCTGCATCAGTGATGTTGGCAACTGATCTCACAGCATCAACATCTGCCTCACCTACATCCAATAGTCAAACCCATGTCAATGTAACTCCCAATCCCCATGACTCTTTTTCCTTTTATGAGACCTAGCTCACCTATTTGCCTTTTCATCCATCTACTTGACCTTTTACCTGATCATTTATGGCTATCCTAACACCCGGGAAGCCCTTGGCATAGCTTTGACCCCTTGACTTGGCAATTTTCTAAACTCTCTCAGACCAAGCAGCCACCGACATCAGTTTTCATGCTGACGTCGGTCACATAGTGACCGACATCGGCAAGAAAGTGACCGATGCTGGTCACTGGTTGGCTGACATCGATGAACCCACTGATGTCAGCAACTGGTTCAGCCCTAGAGCCAAATGGGGTGACCCCTAAAAATTAGGGCTTCCCCTTTGACCACCCTTTACCCCCCATCCCTCCTAAATACCTCCTAACCTATCCTAGACCCCCCACCCACCTTCTTAGCTACCCTTCCCCCTTAATTCCTGCCTAAAACAAAAAAAAATTCAAAAACCAAATCAAAACTAAAATCAACCAATTGAGCTCATTGGAGCATCCTACCTCATCCCATCGGTGCCGGCGTGGTGGCACGATAGGTGCCGCTAGTGGTGGACCTCCCACGGGTCTTCCTCTGCCCTCTACCATCTCCTCCATCTCAATTTGTCTATGAGTTCCTCTTGGCCTAACACTGCCTCTGTAGCCTCCTATCACTCTCCAACTCGCTCCCTCTCTTCACCAATGCCTATCTACCACCTCACCCCACTCACTCGGTCAACTCTGGGTCACTTTCACTCAATCAATCCAGAGCCCTTTTTTTTTCTCATTCAAACAATCATAAATGACTTTTGGTGGGCCGCCAATCTAGTTTTGTTAGATTTGGTAGGCTTCTGACGTCGGCAATGGCATGCCCTAGTCTGCCGACGTCGGCCGATTTATGCTGATGTCAGACCCATTATACTATCGACGTCAGTTTTATCATTGACATCGGCAGACTTCAACCCTCCAAATTCTTTGCCATGACCAAAATCATGTCCCCAATCAGTCAACTTTCACCATAGAAGTCATCTTAGCCTCCTGGGGCACACTTCAGATCACTTTTGCCTCCGCCCGCCTTGACCACCAGACCTTAGAGATCATAACTATCTCCTTAGACTCCAACCACTTCCAAGACAAACGTTGCCTTGGTTGTTTTTGCATGTCTGCTACCTCATGAATGGTTAGCAAAATTATGTGCAGACTATTTATGACCTTCACAAGTATAGGATTGCAAGCCGGTTGATCCCCACTACTTGTGACATTTTTGTGTTTTTAGGAGCACTTCCTGAGCCTGGGATACCTAGAACACGATGACCATTGGAGCTTCAGCTTAGATTGAATAACCTGATTAGCTATGACCAAATACTAGGGCCCAGTTATTTCAATTTTGGCACTCCTCGACCTTGACTTGTGACAATTTGACCTGACCATCCCATGGTGTGGTATACGTGCAATCCAAACCTTTGCAACATTCACACTCGCTCTTCACCCTCTCTATCCATCTCTTTGTTAAATTGACATTCGATCTCAGGTTCCCTTCCCTTGACTCCCACTTTGAGGGGGGAACACCTCATCCCATACTTGGGGCAACCAACTCCTATTTTTGTCTTGCAGTTCATGAAGAACAACCAACAAGACAAAAAGGGGCAAATGTAGACACCAAAATTGTGTCTACCCCTTTGGTCATCCTCCCCCCTTGGTCCCCTTGGTCCATTTCCTAACACTTGTCTTAAGCCCCCTCAATTTTAAATTAAAATAAAACAAATATTTTAATTTATTTGCCCCTTTCCACCTCACCCATGCCACCTTAGATCCCCTCCTTGGATGCCCCCACCTCTTCTCTAGCTTTAATTGCCTAAATCCTCTCTTAATCCTTCCTCTCGCAGCCATTTAAGCCCCTCACGACCATTTTCCCATGACCATTTTGACCCTGGTAGCGTGCAAGAATGAATAGAGGCTAATTTTAGCCTTTGTCACCGTTCTTCTATCACCGACGTCAGTCATTATTCGGCCGACGTTGGCGGTCCTGCCAGCATTAGATTCAATTAAAATTGCATTTTTACAACTATTCTCCCCCTACGAATGTGAAATCTTTTGGCACTTGGCATTCTGTTTCTCTCTCTCTCCCTCTCGCACAGTACGCATTAGTAGCTACAGGGACTCTATAGAAATAGCTCCAGGCTCTTGGCATTTGCAGGTCCTTCAACAGCTCCAACAACAGGGTTCTTCCATTCTTCCTTCAGCAAGTAGGAGGTAAGCACTTTCCTTGTTTTCATTTCATTTCTTATTTGAATTTATCTACTAATCCAACCCACTATCCACAACCTTCCTTGTCCTTCCCTGAGAGGCTGAAAAGCCTTCTCAGATCCCTGTCTCCCTGTCTTCCCCTTTTTGCCTCTATCACCCATTCAGTCCATTCCCAGACAATATTCTCTATCCCTCAAAACCCAAAATAGTCCCTCAGATCTCCAAACAGTCCCTTTGACTCCCAAATAGACTTTCAGACCCTTAAACGACATCTTAGACTACTCTGCAAACCCAAACTAGCCCTGAAACTCATCCCTGACCATTACCCCAACCGACCTCGACCATTCCCCCTACCAACGTCGGCATCATAACTGACGTCAGCAACATTCCTTGACCGACACTGAAAATACCACCAACGTCGGTGACTCTGCAAAGTAGACTGCTGCATATCAGGTACACTTTTACTTTTAGTTTCTTTCATTTAGTCTTTTATCATTTTTGTTTCTGTCAACATTCTATTTTTAACAGTGGACTGTCATCCTCTAAGAAGTCTTTTCACTTCTAGGACCAAGCTTGTGCTTGGCAGTCCACTTTCTTGTCATCTAACATTTTTCATGTTTTAGTCTCTTTCTCTTTCAGGTGTCATCCTCCACAACCAAAGAGGAGTTCCTGCTATCGTCTAAATCTAGTGCGCAAGTCCACAATCCGGGTACGTACAAACCCTCGTCCTTTCTTCTTAGTTTCTCATTTTCCTTTCTTGAATGTGAAAAGCAAAATCTCGTATAGAAACACCCCATTCACCCTCCCTTACATTCACTCATGGATTTGGAGGTGGAAACTTATTTTCTTCTCAATCTTTCCCTTTTATCTTAACTCCTCACACTATGACCTCTTTTTATTTGATTTATTCAATCTTCATGCTAAGTATCTCTAATAATATGGTAGGTTCAACATCTAGTGGGCCTTTTCTAAGACCCCTCATTCTCAATAATTCCACTAGTACATTATTTTATACCAATGTTAATCATGCCACTGGTGCTTATTTTCTTCTAATTCCAATCCTTATGCTAGTGCATCTTTCACTAAAAATGCTAATCATGCTACTAGTGCTTCCTTTTCAACTAATGCTTATCAAGCCACTCGTGTCATGCATGCCACTACTCATAGTGCAACCCATGTCACTAATACCAATGTTAATGCTTTGAATGACATGAAAACTAGTCAAAATACCACTCAAACCCATCAAATCTTGTTGAAAACTCTTAATCAAATCAAAGATTTTCAAACTAATAATGTCAATCAGATGATGCAAATGTAGAATCATCCTACTCACCTTCAAAATCAACCTCAAGAGGTTTCATGGGAAGCACAAAATTAAAATGTGCCCCACCCCCTTAGGGATTCCTATGGTAACCTCATTATTAAACCACCCCTTTTTAACAAAATGATAAAACATCTTCAAAATGAACCTCGTATACCTCAAATTTCCAATATCAACACAAGAGGTATCACACCTACCATTAGTTATAATGGGTGAATCGATCCTAACTTACATTTAAAAATGTTTGGGAATCTCCAAAAAAATTGGGTCAAATTAAATATTTTTTTTGCTACCAAGCTATTAGTGAAAACATTCTCTATAAATGCTTAAGATTGTTATAATCTCAAATTCCATTCTATCACTAACTTGGAAGATCTAGTTAATTCCCTAATACAAAAGTTTCAAACTAGTGACCTACTTGAGAATACCTTGGCTCACTTTATCAATTATAAACAACATTAAATCAAAAAAGCCCAAGATTTCATCAAATGGTGGCAGACCTTGTATAATAAGTGTGAACATAACATGGAAGACAATAATCTATTTCATCTATTCATTAATTCTCTTTATCTTAAGTTGTAATATTAGATTAGGAATCTCTCTCTAATAGCTTTGGAAGAAGCCCTCAACCAAAAAACATCAATATTTTCTCATGTGTCAGTTTGAACCATCCCAACCTTCCATGGGTACTTGCATTTTCATTAAAAATAAAAATTGTCATGCTACTAATGATGGTCTCACCGATTTTTATGATACCATTCACAATATTCAAGCCATTTCTCCCAACAATGTTGTGAAGCATGATCCCCCTTTACACAACACCCTAATCCTAAAATTTCTCAAATAAACAACATTAATGTTAAAAAACCATTATCCTTAATTGAGCTCCAAAAATATCTACCAAGGCCTCTACCACTAGAGTTTGAGCCCAATCGCCCTATGAAATCATGGTATGATCTAAACAATTTTTTTGGTTTCATGTAAGTTATGGTCACTCTCATGAGACTTGTAGGTACTTAAGTAATTTAGCTATGGATTTCCTTCTTATCCCAAAATTTTATAGTGATTAAATAATTTTAAAGTCCTAAAAATCCTATGATATATAAGTTAAATCTCATGAAACACAAAACAAAAATTCAATCTTTGAACCAGGATAATGCTCATCTTTCCATATATAAAGGTCCTCTTCCTAATCACCAAGATAAGAATGATAAACATAAATCTTCCACCAATAATGTTGAAATTATTATAGAACAAACTCTTAAAGAGAATGTGGTAAACATGACTAATATGCAAAGGGTAATTGATTTCATTGATTCTAATCCTACCCACACACACCAAACGTCTCAAACATTTTGTTTTATCCAATATTCTTTGCCATCTCATCTAATAGAGTTTGGAAAAGTGGACCTTATCTCTTTCCAATAACCAATTCTAAAACCTCAATTGAATAATACCTCTCATACTATTCATACAACTACTCAAACATCTACACTTATCTACAACATTCTTCAACCTTCCAATAACATTTATTCCAATCAGTCATAAGAAATAACTAAATAAAATATTACATTATCTAGAGACAATCAACCAATTTATCCTCAAACTAAATTGACCACATCTTATCAACATAAGTTTGAATACACTTCTAATCCTATTTCCCAAGAGATCCTCCAACATTATGCACCTCTATCTAGTAGTCCCCCATGGGTTATGATGAATGGGACCCCATAATATAACTTCCCAATCTCCCATCTTAAATACTCTTTATTTAACTCATGAAAAATTTTACACATCATCGTAACCACCTAGTGAAATTATTATTTGAAATGAAAATCCCTCATCCTACCTTAGCAAGATATGAATCTACCTTATCTAGGTTGGAAGATAATATCTTAAAATAATGTAAAGAGATGTTTATACATATTGATGAAATAATGGACACTTCTCTCTCCCTAAAATTTCTTATTTCTTCCATGATCTAAGATGATATTGTACTTCATACAGATGATCATCCATTATTTATAAGCATTCAATTCAGTGATATCCAAGTCAAGTATGCTTTGATTAAAAACTCTTATATGTTATGAGTGTAATTTTAAGTCCACACATAGTGCATGCCAAGCTTATGATATAAGGAAAATTCCTCCTTTATATTTCACGTGGCTTCCTATTACTATCCCTCTTGTCACTATCTGAGTGAAGGTTATGTTTTTTAGATTTCTCCTTTCCTACAACATCTTGCTTGGTAAGCCTTAGACTCATCATATGAGGTTTTTCACCTCTTATGCCTACCAATGTTTAAAGTTTCCTCATAATGGTGATATATATAGGATTTAAGGAGACACAAAGCCTTAGAATTTCAAACAATTCCAAGAATGTGGTGTACTCAAATTCCAACCCTTGAACCCTTGATGCATGTTCCATTCAGGGAATTTCAACATTTCAATTTTCCTGTCAACTCTACTCAAGGTTATCATGGTCACCTCAAACTCATTAGGATCATACAACCTATCCTATTAGATTTTGATGATGATAATCCTGATGAAATCAACCTCAAGATCAAAACTTTGGACTTATCCCCACATCTCATTTCCTAGCTTCCACCATTCTTGAAGTTACATTCTTGTTAGCCACTTATCAATGATATACACAAGGTCTTAACCAAGAATTGACATAATTAATCATGCCACTTGTGATAAAAAAATCATATCTACCTAAATCATCAACCTTAAAACACCTAATTATGATGATGTTTATAATTTAGATGATCCATTTCTAGGATGACTTATCTAGGCTAGAAATGTTGAGACTATTCAGTATCATTCTTCTTTATTTTAATATTTCCATTTATCTTATCATATTCATTCTTGTATAGTTAATAATTATAGTATTATTCCTCTTTTGAATAGGATAGAGATGGAATTATTACATGACACACCTCTAGTTTTGATAGATCCTCTTAGGATCATGATCGTGGATCATGATATGACCAGTCTTTATCATTTTTCTAGATACCAGGATATTTATATCCTTATTACCCCATAGATGCTTGCTACCATCCTTAATTCCTCTTCACATCTTACTTCTCCCTAAACTAAGCCTAGTCTTGTTCCTACTCCAACTCTAACTTTAGCTGAGCCTCATCTTATATCTGATTCTTTTTTTCCTTTAGATGAACTTAGCCAAATATATCTACTAGCCCTATTTCCCCACGATGATGGCCTTCTTCATTAGTCACAACTTGATCCCATTCTCACCCAATGGGCCAATCAACCTTACTATGATATTCATATATTTTTTAGCCATTAGAATAGAGATTGCTTATTATAATAGCATTCCTTGGATTCTACTTATATTCCTTCCATTAGTAGACCCTCAAATTCTACTAACAAGCATATCTATTTCTTCCACGACACAAATAATCATTCTTCCACTAATTATCTAAAGATTCAATAATATATTGACACATTTCATCCTACCCTTCCTAAGCTTAAAGATAAGGCTATACCTCCTCCCAAGCTATTATCTAAGTATATTCTAAAATATGGAGAGGTATATTATCTTTGGCACTAGTATGGTACCCATCACAATGATCATTACCACATCCTCTAGTAACATCTTCATGATCACCTTATAACTAATCTTACGCCCACTATTCCTCTTCCCATATGTCATCCACATAATAAGGCTCCTCATTTACCCATGGTTCTTTTCTATCCTATGGATCCTGTGCCACTTTCATCTTCTCCCCCACCCGTGGTCCCTTCTCCATTGGTGGTGCCACCTTCTTATCCCATAATTTCCATTTATATTCTAGAATCTTTTCCCCTTATTAAGTATTATATGCATGATATCCATCATGAGCATGATTATTTATTTATAAATACATTTTTGTTTAGGATATTTGATGAAAGGTCTTTTCCCAAATTTCCCTTAAGATACATGAGACTCTTGCTATAGTTAAGATCCAACTTCATAGAGATATATCAGATGTTATGGATAATATTTGTGGATGGATTTACCAATATTTATGAACACATCATGGTGTTATTTCACTCTTCAATATAATTTTGTATTGGACTTATGATACACTTTTATATCTATCTTATATCATTTGAATTTGTATCAAATTTTACTTTACTTATCTATCTTACATGGATATTTATATTTCACATTATGTGTTGTATATGGTTTCACTTATTTCATCATCTCTTATGGATTATTTTCATGATTTCCATGATTACATTCTTATATTTACTATTTCCTTGATTTTCATGGATGTCTTTGTCTTTTCTCATGTTTGTTTTCTACCTTATCTCATACAACATAGATAGTCATTATTATGACTTAGCTATACTAACCTTGCTCCCCT
The DNA here is from genome assembly GCA_037957365.1 of Torreya grandis. Taxonomy (NCBI): domain Eukaryota; kingdom Viridiplantae; phylum Streptophyta; class Pinopsida; order Cupressales; family Taxaceae; genus Torreya; species Torreya grandis. Next base: position 402,537 of record JARHVA010003154.1, on the reverse strand, counting down.
TAGTAATCCTTCTCTACCATGTTATAAATTAGAAAAAAATTCATCTCATTATAATTCTATCTAACCAGTCCCACTTTGGATCTCACTTTATTACCTTTTTTTGTTTTGAAAATTAAGCATACACATGGTTGAAACTTGAGATAACATACTAGTTCATAGGCAAGCCTAAGTGTTTAGTCAGTTACATATTTGAATACTAGCATTGTTTAGATAAAGTCTAAAGATCATTCATGTGTATCAATTTTATCCCTCATGTTGGTTATTACAAATCCATAGGGATGAGGATTCATAAAATCCATAAAAATTTAAAATCCAAATCATTCAAACAAAAGGCAATGATACAAAAAGCAACATTAAAATCCCAAAATTCAAATCACACTAAAATATGTGATTCATACCACCTCTCCTTTTTTAATCAAAGATTAAAATACATAATTGGCCTCATGATATAGTTAATGTCCATTGAAATTTGGTCAACCATTAGATTGGGAAAGGAGAGTAAAAAATATTTTAGTGCTACCTACTTTCACACACAAGTACCCAATCTTCACAGTAAATCAATGAATCTGTATGAGTACCTAAGGAATGGGGAACATGTTTTGGGGAGGTAGGTCCATTGTAATTTTATTATTAATATAACCAACATGAGTTTATCTTTGTATATCACATATTTACATATACAACTTTATGCTCATTATGAATGGGTATCATTTGTATTTTAATAGTCACTAGTCACTTAATGTCTTTTTTGTGTACTTAGTGTGCCTTGTATGCAATTAGAAATGCATCATGTCTATAAATCAATCTTGGATCAGAGAAGATAGAGCATAACTACATTTTTTATTGGGGATACACTTGTTAAGTGGGAGCATGACCAATATGGGGATCCACTAGGCCCGATTAGGGGATCACTTGTCACAACATATCATGCTAGGAAGGGTTCTAAAGCTTACCATCTAACATAATCACACAACAAACTTAATGGATTCCTAAGGTTTAAAACATTCACTTATTATAATAAAAAAAATTGAATCTAATCTAGTTTAACACCAAATCTTGGGGCATAAAGGGGGGGTATAGATAATATAAAAAATATGTATAGGGAACTTCAATTAAAGTATGTATGAGTAACAGCCTAAAACATGAAATATGAAATATAGTATTATCTGATCCAACACTTATGATACTTCTATCTACTAAAAGAGAGGAGAACAAAGTTAGAATATACTTACTTAAATGTGAATCTGTCATGACTAAATCTCTCCCTTGGCCAAATGGGCTTCATAAGAGGTTGTTGTGGTTTGTAAGGATCACTAAGAAAGGCCAAAGCATCTAAGACTTATCCACAAGACTAGATTATTCAAATAAGAAACCTAAAATACATCTCCTCAAGTATAATGGTGGAAGATAATATTGTGAAGAAGTACGAGAAAATAATAACTCTTGATTGCACATATGAAATAATGATGAAATGATCTTGTATATATAAGTGGATCTTACCCTAAAACCTTCCAAAAATATTAGCTATATAGGGTCAACCTAGTTGATCTAGTGTGTTTTTAAGGATAATTCACTAGGTCTGAGCTAGGTTAGCCAAAATTCTAATAAGCTAAGAAAGTGAAAAATACACCTAAACTATATTAGGTTGACCTAGTCAACCTAGTACAATTGACTAACCAAAAGGGGTTTAAGACAAGAAAAGGAGGGATGGAAAGAGAAAAATACTGGAAGAGTACTCAAGGGAGGAAAAATAGCTTAAATAATGGTTTTGGGAGCTATTTGGATTGGTAATAATGTGGAAATAAGGGACAACAATCATGTGAAGCATCAAAGGTATACCCACCCCTTTCTCGATGCACCCCTTAGGGTATTCACTCAGAGAGATTTAGTCTTGATGGGTTCTTGAAAGATGTAAAGCATTAGTATGTGATAAAAGTTAAAAATATTATGTGTATAAATATGTCCCACTCAAATCTCATCATTTATCACTAAGGTGTAACTAGGGATGGTGCTTTGAGAAAGAACACAGTAACACATAATACTGATGCTAAAAAAAATAGTATTTTAAAGCAAAAATAACTAAAATTAAATGATTGAAAGGGAAACTAATCTAAAAATTAAAATGTGATACGTAACTTGACTTACCCTTATCACAAGATGGTCATCTATTGTGTTTATAGTTTTGATTATGTAAGGTATAGAGTCTACTTTTAACAAACCCAAGAATACAAAATTAAAGCACAAAAACAAATAGATGCAAGAAAAGCCAAGATAACTAGTGCTATGAGGATGGGATCTAGTTGGTAAATTTGGAAAGTTGGGGTAATAAATGCTATGTTATACCAAATTACCAAGTCAAATAATAAGAGTAAATTAGGTAACCAAAAATCCAAGGCTAGTAAAGATAAAAAAAACTCAAACAAGCTATCCTTAAGTAAGAAAGGCAAACTCACCAAGTCAAACTAAGGAAACATGTCAAATAGGATGGTAATCAAAATAAATCAATGGTAAAATAAGAAAAAAAATGGTAAAACAACATTGATGAATGAGAAATAACAATCCACATCTCACTCAACAATGGAAAAAGGGTATGAACTCAGATGTCCATAATAGTAGGACAGTAAAACTATGATAAATGGTAAAAGGAAAGTAACGTAAGTGTAGAAATGTAAAATCATGGTGTAAATAAAGGAGAATCCATAGTTTTTCAAACATGTTATTTCTATCTAAGGATAGATAAAACTAAAACAAAGTAGTGCTAGCATTTTTTTAAGAGACGAATAAGAAGGAAGTAAAGAAGGAAGAATATATTTGAAATCATAGTTAATCTATCAAGGGGGAAAATGAAATGGGTGGAGGGGAGAATTAAGGAAAAAACAAGGTAGAGAAACTCTTTATCTAAGCTAAGACACTCAAATTAGGTTTATCAAAACAAGAGGACTTTCAATCTTAAGGACTATGAATAAATTCTCTTAGCCACACAAGTCTTAGGTCAACAAATGGAGTATATAGATCATTCCATGAAGGCTATATGCATGAAAATGAAAATGGACCTACCTTCCCACAACATGTTCCCCATTCTTTAAGAACCCTTACAAATATAATAGTATAATAAAAAGATTGGGTACTTTTATGAAAAAGTAGGAACCACCATAGAGTTATTTGAAATCCCCTATTCCAATCTACTGGCCTATCGCACCCCAAAGGACCTCAGCTCTATGTGAGGCCAATTATGGATTTTGAGATTTGATTAGAGATATGAGATGTGATTGAAATAATATATTTTGGTGTGATTTTGACTTTTAATATTTATATGTTACCTTTTAGATATCATTGCCTTTTGCTTCAAATGATTTGGCATTTAAATTTTTTGATGGTTTTTTTATTCCTCCTCCATATGGATTTGGAAAACAAAATATGAGTGATAATGATGATTTTAATTCAAATACTTGGGATAAGGTTTATAAGAGAGAGAAATTTAAAGAGCATGGGGTCTAAGAGTCTCATAAATATAATTTAGATAAAATTGCTATCTTGAATTTGACCTTGTTTTATCTAATATGAAGATGAAAGGAAGGGGAAATCAAGAGGAGTGACACATGGAATAATTTAAATTATTTAAAATAATAAAAACTATGAAAAAGGGAAAAAATGGATATAATTATATTAAATTTTTATTCTTTATCATGATAATGAGGGAAATGGACGAAAACATGCTAACATAGATTATTGTACATATTTCATCTAGCAAAAGAAGCAAAAGCTAAAGTTGAGAACAAGGATCAAGAAAATGAAAATGTGGTAGTTTTATGAGGAGGGTAAGGTCCTATCCATAGTATTACATTATAAATACATAAATTAAGGAAAAGAGAAATAAAATAGATGGTAGCTTTGTGAGGAATGTTGGGTCCTATCCATAGTCTTACAAAGAAACTCATAAAAGAAAAACCCAAGGGGTGTGAAACCTAAAGACCAAAAGGGAGGAATAAAGGTTTGTGAAAGGAAGGAACTTGATGCAAAGGGAGAGACTCATGCTGAAGTAACCTACAAAAAGTGTTAGATATAGATAGAAAAAATGACAAGAAGGAAATGTTTAGGAAAATTACTTTTTGAAGAATTATGCATTGGTGGGCTCTTTAAAAACATGGTCTTCTTGGTTTGAAGATGGTAGGTGCTTGGACTAATAATATGTTTAACTAAATATGGGACCCACCATTTTTGGGCATATTTACCTTCTTTATCATGGGTGTAGTCTAATTTAAGGATAAAATCACCAACATTAAATGTGCAGACTTTAACATGTTTTTTATGTTATCTGGTAATGTGAGCCTTGTATTGGTGGTTATATTACAAGTCAAAAATATGGAATTCATAAAGTAAATCAAGAGAATGAAGGAGAGATTCATGTAATTATTCATCAAGAATAATTCCATGAAGAGATATACTAAGAGAGGGAAGCTCAACTTCCAAAGGAAGAATTGACTTGGATCCATAGACTAGCGAGAATTGAGTTTCCCCAGTGGTAATATGTATGTTAGTCTGATAGGCCCAAAGTGTATGATAAATATGAATATACAAGTATGTGTGGGTTTCATGAATTATATTTTGAATAATTTTGTTAAGAATTTTATTGGAGGCCTCAGCTTGAACATTACATTATGGATAATAAGGTGTGGATAATTTATGATTGATCTTGAATTTATTGAAAAGATATTTAACATGTTTGTTTTTGAAATTACCACCATTTTCATAAATGATGGTATGGGGAATGCTAAAGTGGAAAATGATTTGGTTAATAATAAATTTGGAAATGGTAGGACTAGTGACATTAATGAGGGGCATGGATTTTAACAACTTGGTAAAATATTTGGTAGTGGTGATGATAAAGACATGCCCATCTTTGGAGTGAGGAAGTTTACCAAGGAGATCAAATCCCCATGTGGAAGACGACCAAGGAGATTAAATATTTTTAAGTTTTTCAGGAGGTGAATGAATTAGATCATCATGAAGCTGATAAGAATTACACTTTTTAGCATATTTGATTACATCCTTTTCAAGAGTAGGGAGAAAGTAACCCATACATAGGCATTTTCATGTTGTATCATGTCCACTACAATGACCATTACAATGCCCCCATGTGCTTATTAAAAAAGAGGAGGGACCTCATCTTGCATAATGTAATGAAGCAAGGTAACTTTAACATTATGAAAATAAAGGATGTTGTGTCAAAATACATACTTAAAATATTGTTTATGAATGCATGTATTTTCACGATAGTCTAAATTAAGAGGATAAATTTGGTGTTATAAGAATTGAATGATGTCTTTATACCATGGGATTTATTAAAAGGTAATAGACTCAATATGATAGATAAGTGAATTTGATGGTTGAATGGAATATGGAGATTTTCTTATTTATATAAGAAAAGAATGATCATAAATAACTTGATGTGGATGAAACAGATAAGCTAAGAAGGAAAGAGAATTAGCAATGGAATTTTGATCTCTAAGAATAGGATCAATAGTGAAATATATAAAATACTTAGTGATATTGGTTTCAATTTGATGATAGGTAATGAGTTTTTCACTTTTACACTGATAATCACCACTAACTTATCAAAAAATAAGTTGAGAATCACCTAAAACATGAAGGTATTGAATGTCTAAATCAAGATAAACTCTCATGCCAAAGATAAGATCTTCATACTCATCCATACTATTGGTGACATCAAAGGTGAAATGGAAAGCTAAAAGAATGATTTTACCAAGAGGACTTGTGAGAATGCAACTTGCCCCTACTCTTTGAAGGAATTTAACAACATCAAAGTGAAGGGTCCAATTATCCTCATGAAAGTCAACATTTATTTCATGGAACTCCTCAATAACTACCTTTGGTTTAGTGGTATTAGAGGGAGTGGAATATTATTTAAGTTGATTGGCTTCAAGATCGATAGTGAAGATATGAAAATAATATTTAAGAGAAATAACTTGATAAATAAATTCAATGTAAAGGATATTGTCATTTGGAAGATCATCTTGAAGGGAGGAAGTGGTTATAATAGGAGCTATGAAAAATTGATCAGCTATGACCTGCCCTTTAATAGATTTTTGAGTGATGATGTAGAGATCAAATTATATAAGTAAGACCATATATTTACCAATTCTATCTCCAAGAAGAAAGGCTTTAGAGAAGAAATTATGAAGGGGGTCAAAATGAATGATGACATAAGTAGTTTGATAAAGCATATATTGATGAAGCTTTTTAGTTATGAAATAGATGGTAAGGTAATCATGCTCAATTTTGGTATAATGTGTTTCATAATCAATGAGGTTTCAAAAAATATAGTAGATAGAATACTCTCTTCTTGTATCATCTTATTGGGAAAACCTTTCCCCAACTAAAATAGGCATGAAAGAATTATATAGAATCAAAGGTTTATCATTAGAATGAGGATGAAGTATAGGTGGATAAAGCAATGACTTTTCATGTTATCAAAATATTTTTGACATAGATCTATCCATTCTAAAGTAGTACTTTTCCTGAGAAGAGAATTGATGAAGTGAATTCAATATGCCATTTTAGGGATGAATCATCTAATTGCCCCAAGATTTCTTAAATAAGTATGAATATCGAGAATAGAATGAGGAATGGGCATGTTGATGATAGCACTAATTTTGGTGGGGTCAACATCAATGCCATAGAGGCTAATAATTTTCCATATGTGACTCTAAAGACACATTTATAAGGATTGAGTCTAACTTTATATTTAAAGATGGTCAAAGATGATAGAAAGATTATAAAGATGATTCTTATGATGTTTTTACTTAGTAATGAGATCATCCACATATGTTTCAACAATTTTTTGAATGAGATCATGAAATATGTGAGTCATTTCTCATTGGTAAGTGGATCTGACATTTTTGAGCTTGAAGTGCATTTTGACATAGTAACATGTGCCCCATTTTGTGGTGAAAGTAGTCTTATGTTGGTCCTCAAGAGTGATATGAATCTAATTTTATCCTAAGAAGCCATCTATAAGAGATACCATTTCATAACTAGCTGTAGAATCGATGATGGCATTTATTGAAGGTAGAGGGAATTTATCCTTGGGACAAGAAATATTAATATTTAATAAATCAATACAAATGTGAATGACTATAGTGACTTTATTTTGAATGGGGAAAATGTTGGGAACCCATTTAGAATAATCCACTAGTTTGATAAATTTAGCATCAAGTAATTTGATGATTTCCTTATGACAAAAAGTTGAAACTTCAGGTGGAAATTTTATTTATTTTTGATGCACAGGCTTGACATTAGGATAAGTAATGATATTATGTACCAAAATTCTAGGGTCAATTATAGGCATATCTTTTTAGGACAAAGTGAAAGATTCATGATATTTGTCAAAGAATAAGCTAAAATTATCATGTTCAGTAGGTGAGAGCTCATGATAAACTATAATTGGTCAAGGACAAGATGGATTAATATATTCAATGTGAGTGGTTTATTCTATAATCATGGCATTTCCATCTTGAAATTAGAATGGTGCATTAGGTAAGTCATAAATTGGATTTGTTTTAGGATTAACACTAGCAACAAAGTCACTGAAGCAAGGAGTTTTAGTTTTAAAGTTCTCAAGTTTATGATGCTGGTAAGGAAGTTAAAGTTCCCAAGCATGAAGTAACTCAATAATAACTTCATTTCTAAGTAAGTTAGGAAGAGGACCATAATATTCAACATCTACTTCAATATCTAGAATTTTATTTCGATGGCAATCATACTTAGAATGAATCTGATAGACATTGATTGCCTTGGCATCTAGTGTAATTTTAGGAGTAGATGAAGTAGATACATCAAGAGAGATTAGTGTGTATATGGATTAGGTGATGGGAGAAGGATCTGATGCAATGACTAGATTGATAGGTGGTAAAGGACATGTAAATATTTTTAGAGTTTTGGAAGGTATAATTTTCTCTACCACCTAAGGAGTATTGATAAGAGGAGGATTGATGGGAGGCACATGATCCTCAAGATCTAAATTATGATCCACAAAAATGGTATGTACATCCTAATTAAAAGCATGAATTTGGGATAAATTTTTTTGGTACTTATAGACATCCAAGTCTCTAGATTGAGCTTGGGCCATGATATAGTTATCATCATGTGTTGTAAAAATTTTACATGTTTAAGAATCAGAGGGAGTTTTAGAAGGTGAAATACCAATATTTTTGAATGTACGATGAGACATGAGAGGATCTTGAAATAATTTATCCACTCTAAAATAATTTCAAGTGAAGGCATTTTCTAGTAAAGAAGGTTATTGAGCATTGCATAGAGGGGAAAGTTGGTAATCTCATCAATAAGAAGAATAGTATGGTCTCTTGGTAAGAGAGAACTAGGAGGAAGACATTTAAAAATATATGGAGGTAACTTGGTGGTATTACAAGTATGTTACAAAACATTAGGCTCATCATCATCAAAATCCACAAGAGTAACTTATAAAGTAAGATTCATGTTGATGAACTCAGGTAAAGGAGCACTATTAATCTTAGGATTTGTAGGAATAAGATATTGAGGTTTAGGATTAGGAAGTTGGATAATCCATGGATTGGGGATAAATTTATGCTTGCACTATTTTCCATTATATAATAATTTAATACATTGACTACTTGAATAAGTAATGGCTCTCATTCGATGGGTCCATGGATGACCAAGAAGTACATTATAAGATGAAGGGAGATTAAGGACCATAAGATTATTTTGAACAGTCTTAGGTCTAATGGTTAATGGAAGCCAAATACAACTAAGTGGATTTTAATTAGCCTTATCAGAACTATAAAAGATAAGATGATTTTGTTTAATATGATCCTTGTTATAACTAAGTTGTTGTATAATCCATAAAGATGTGACATTAATACCAAAAACTTCATCAAATAAAACTTTTCAAATAAGAGTGGTGTTAATGGCTATTTTAATAAAGAGTTGTAGATCATCAACATGAAAAATAATTTCATAGTTAATCATGTCCTCTTCAAGAAACTCAATATAAGTCTTGGAAAAAAGACACAAGGTTTAAATGTCATTGGCATTAGTAGGTTGAGAATCAATAGAAGGTGGTTCTTCATATATGAGGGATAAATATTCAATTTATTGAAGCTATTTCATAAGGAATTTATGATGATAAGTTGAAGTGAAAATGAACTCCATAAGTGGAATCTTACAAGGCATAGAGTTGAGTTAATTAAGAAAATTCCAATGATATTTAGAAGAACCAACATAAGGTTTCAGAAAGGTAAATTAGTTTTGGAAGGTATATATATATGGTTGGATGATTGAAAGGAGGGAGTTATTCCTTAAATGATTTAAAGTTAGGATTAGGAGTGGTAATATCTTTAAGAATTTGTTCTTCTAAAGATGGATTTTTAGGCTTGGTAACAAGATCTTTGTGAGCTAGTTTATAATGTTAATTGACCTTGGTAGTGTTTACATATTAAGAGTTGTTATAATATTGGTCATATCAAAATCGATGGCACAAACATCCTTGACATTTGGTTAATTATTTGAATAATTTTTTTGGTTATTAGAAGTAGAATCTTTAAAAGTTTTCCATTTTTGGGAAGCAATAATGTATTATTGATGACGAAGATTGATCATAACTTCATGATTGAATGAATCACCAATCATATAGGAGATAAAAAATTTATTGAGCCCTCTATAATATTCATGAGAATGTCCAATTTCAACATGAAATTAGTAGAATAGATTAGGGTCATACCATTTAGGAGGAGAATTGGGATAGATGAAGGGTTTTGAGGATGACAAAAATTGTTTCATTTGTTGAACCAAAAGAGGTGTATGAGAAGGTGAAGAAACTCCTTATTTGGTTTGTGGAGAATCACTAGTGATAGTATTAGATGTTTGGAAATATCCTTTAAGGAGTTTAGGATTAGGTTTGAATTGCTTCATAAGAAAGTTTTGACATTTAGCTTGATCAAGAGCTTCATTTAGTGTTTGGGGAGTAAAGGTTAGAACTTATATTGGAGAGTAGGAGTTAAAAATATATTAAAGAGTTTAAATAAATTCTCATCAGTCATGTTATGGTCAACTTTATGATCTAATTATTTACATCTTTTGATAAAGCCATGAGCTGATTCAGTTGGAGATTGCTTAGCATTGATGAAGTGGTTAAGATAATTTTTAGGAAGATCATTATGTTGAAACTCTTTAACCAAAGGATTAACCAAATGTTAAAGTTGCCAAATAGAATTTTGGGGAATTTGATTATACCATTCTAATACATCACCAGTAAAAGTTTTGACTAAAAATTTAGTAGTGGCGAAGGTACTAGTTTAGATTCATTCCTTGTAAAGGTTTCCAAAGGATTTGAGAAATGAGGTGGGATCTTTAATCCCATCATATTTGATAGTTGGAGATATGTTACCAATATCAATGAAAATAATGAAGGGAGATAATGGTTTATTTTTAATGGTTTGAAGCATCTTATTATTCATTACGAGTTGAGGAATAACATTACCTCAAGCATCCCTAAGAGGTGGAGGGATATAGTTAGGATTAGCTTGAGGATGAATAGTTGGAGGTTGATTAGCCACATTAATCAAGTGTTGTTGAAGTTGCATCATTTGGTTGGTGTTATAATTTTGAATTATGTTCATTTTTTAGAAAACTTGGGCTAAAAGTTGGGTTATATTTGGAGGTAAGTTAGTGTTGGTAGGATCAATTCCCAAATTGGTATTAGGGAGAGGATTTCTAAAAGAAGGATTAATAGTGGGATTGTTAAGTAAACTTGTATCAATTACTCCCACATTGGTTTGAATATTTTGAAGATGATAAGTTTCTTGATAAGTATAGAAAGGATTAGATCCATCAACTTCATCTTGAGGTGTTATTTGTACCATATTATAGTTCATAGATGAAGGAGCATAAGATGTGACCCAAGAGTGATGGTGCTATTGGAAGTAAAAGAGAGGGAGAAATGAACATCCCATATAGTATCTAAATAAATTTAAGCTATCTAAGAAGATTCTGATAGGAGACTTCATTCTTATTGAAGAGAGATGAATATAATGAAAAATTGGAAAGATAAGGAACTATATTAATGAACAAGGAAAGCACAAGATAGTACATAGTTGAATAATTTGACCAAGAATAGAAAATAGGACCTGAAAACTATACAAGGTTAACTAAGTTGATCTAGTTCAATAAACAGAGGTAGGAAAAAGAGCAAAAAGGAGCTTCAAACAATAGAAATATGATAGAAAGTTATGAGTTGAAACATGACAATTTTTGTAGCTAATCAAGGAAAGTAAGAGTAGAATGGAAATAAATAGTTAATTGGATCAACACATGCCAATATAATTAAGACACACAAAATAAAAACTTACACTAACATTGGCTAATGCAAGTATTTTCACACACATTTGAGCAAAGAGCAAGAAATCAACTTGAAAAGGAAAGAACTAACTAATTGGTCAAATTTAATGTTTATTAGATTATTAAGATATGATTTTAATGTATTTGGAAGTTGGTTATAAGTAAGTTACTAGATAACAATCTAAGGATGGTTTCAGGTAGTTTGGGCTAAAAGGGACTATAGTTAACCATGATTTAGACTTGACTAGAGCATCAAGTCAACTTCCCCTTGGTGATGAAATCCAAGTAGGTTGGCCTTGGGTGAAAAAAATGTTAAAGTGATTGTTTATGTTTTTGTGATTTGGCCATGTGTGCATAAAATAGAAATAATGAAACTAAGAAATTAATTAAAAATCCCCTAATTAAACTAGGTGAGGTATTTTAAGAAATAAGAAAATAAATGTGTGAGCTAATTAATAGTAGATATGAGGTTAATTCTAACTTTAAAATAAGCTATAGTGCTGACACTATATGCACAAAGTATAAAACATGGTTGATAGGGTAAAAAATGTAATACAAAAGCAAAGACTAAACATGTATAGGGTTGGTAGAGTCAACCTAGTTATTTTAGACAACACACAGAACATAGAATCAGGTTGGCAGTGTCGATCCGATTGACTATGCAAGTGTAATTTTAAAGACTACAAAATAACAAAGAAAAGAAAGAAACATATGGGTAGAAAGGAACCTTGGTGGATCATATATGCAATGAAGGAATATTTTTGATGAATAACCTTGAAGTATGCTTGAGAAACCTATAAACTAGGTCGATAGAATTAATCAAGTTATACATGAACCTGTTGTAGAGTGCTGAAAACATATAGGGTTAACTAGGTCGACCTAGTAGGCTAAAGTAGATATCTAAAAGGTTAGAAACCTATACTAGGTGGTGTCACCCAAAATTTTACACAGAGAATTTTGGGATACCCCTTTTAAATTTTTGCCTTTTGTCTTTTGTGAGTCAATTATTCTTGCTGAAACCAATCCCCTAAATAAGACCTAGTATTTTGTAGATTTTATTTTTCTTGCTTTATTTTCCAATTACTTCAAACTAATCCTGAAGGTTTAAAATGTTTGCCTAAGGCAATCTCTAAAAAACCCATTTACCCATCTTTCCAAAAGGAATAAAAAAGCTAAGTTTTTGGGTTCATTTCCAAGCCAACTCAGGTTCTCTAAGTTACTTCAATTATTAAATAAAAATCAAGTCATCCCTGCAAACCTAAGTTGGATTGCCCAATTTAAATTAGACTTAAGAAATAACTTTGCTTCTCATCAAAAGGTAAGTAAAGTAGTCCTGTAAACCTATAGAGCACTAATCCAGAGCAAATCAGTGTTTTGACGTTACTTTACTTACACAAAGTTAGAATTATAAGTGATGAAGGTTTATGAGCCCAATGTACTCACAAGTCAAGACTAAATTGGGATTCCAAAGCCACTTAACTTCAAAAGTTAAATTAAGTGAAGTCATCCAAAAAACCCAATAAAAATCTAAGGGATTACATGTCTCCCTTACATGTGTCTCCTACTTGTCATTAGTGAAGTGGTTAATATACATATTGAGAAAATCCACCTCATTTTCAACCTAACATTTGAGTTATTTGACCAAGCTATTACCCTTATGAATCCTAAGTGACATTATTTGAGCTTCTGGAGCAATTTTGCACTTAACCTTCACAACCCATTTTTAGTTGAGGTATGTAGTTTTTTTCCCTTTATTTTCATGTCTTCTTTCTTTTTTTAAATCTCCTTCTAATATTAAATTTTCATATATAATTTTGATTATTTTCACTATCTTTTCTCATTTTCCTACGTTTGAATGTCATTATTGCATGTAAAATGTTGCTTAAAAACTTGTCAACACTCTCATAGGCACTTAGCATGTGAAAATCACACAAAATCCTAAAAATATTGAACCCTTCTTCAAGAAAAACCTAACTATCGACATAGCTAAGAAACCTGGGTTTTTCACAACTTGTTAGTTACCCAGAATCCTAAACCTGAGTTACTTGTCTTAAGAAACACAAAGTCATAAGTATTAAGAAATATGGTGAACTACCCAAGAGAGATTATGAATCCTCATAACTTAATACTTACTCAGAGTATCAAACCTAAGTAACTTGCTAATATAAACCCAAAGTTATAAGCTAAGATAAACCCAAAGTTATCCATGCCTATTACTTATTACTTGCTCAGATTCTTGAATACTTAAGACTTGAAAATTATCTAGACCAACTCAGAGTTGAAATACCCTATTACCTATTAAGAGTTACTTGGAATTTTTAAGTCTCTCTACTACTTGAAATATAAAGGTTGCTTAGGAGTATTGTTTGAGACAATAACTTGACTCATTTCTTTAAAATTTTCTAAACTAGTAGGAGTAGTCACTAAGTGTTCTAGAGAACCTATCAAGTTTTTTAAGAGTTAGTCAAAATAAATGTCATGATTAGAAGGATTAGAGGAATAAATAGTTAGAGTAGAAGAATAGAAAACCCTCATTGAAGAATTCCCTAAGTCAGAACTTGAATAAATACCTAGGCCAAGTAGGATGTGTAAGGCAAAAGAAAAGAAAGTTGTGAAATATTAGGAACCTAAGATAAAGTATGAGTATAAAGGGTACCCCATTAAGTCCAGTGTTGTATCCAAAATGCTAGAAATTAGTGAAAAAAATATGGTGCATGTGTCCATAACTAAGTTATTGGAGAGATCTAAAGCTATCTTCAAGACTCCACTCATACAAGCAATAACCAACAGTGGAATCCTACAAGTTGTAGCTTTTTCAAGTTTTTCACAACTACCAAAGTTTGTCCTAGAATGTGCCAAGTAATATGACTCTCTCGCAAAAATAGTGGACACTTCAAGCAATGTAACAATCAAGCTTGATGTTCAATACTTTGACTACTATTTAAAGATCCTAAAAAAGTCTAAAGTAATAGATTTATCAATGAAAAAATCCAAGAGTCTCTAAGAAAGATAGACTTTAGAATGTATTGAAGTAATGAAAACTAACTATCTAAAGAAAGTTAAGGAACCCTCAAGGTTCCCAAAATAGATAGTAAAGTTTGAATTCATCCAAAAAGTTGATGATATTACCCAGTTATTATGTAGAATAAATGAAGATAAGAATGCAAAGTTATTTTCAACTTGGATGTATGCATACATCAAGGCCATTAATGTCAACATGAGTTTTACAATGATTGAATGGTTAAGATTGATAAATGATAGCATTGACCACCAATTGAGTCAGGTGTTGGTGACTTTTGACTTCAAAATGACTTCATACTTAGTGTATGCATTATCATCAAGTGGATATTTTTATAGATTGACTACAAAGGTAAAATTGGCATCAGAGCCTATATATGAATATTACCCCCAATTGGTTCTTTTTTAATACTTCAAACATTATAAGAGGGTAAATAATGATTTCTTTTATGAAATCATTTGTAAGTTAAATATTTATTTGAAACATAAGAGAGTGTTAGATGCAAAATGGAATTTAGTTTTACATTTTGGATGCATCTTCATTCAATTTCTCAATTTCACATACATAAGAGTTGGTGGTTTCTCAAGCACACCAATAAAATTGCCAAAGTATCCCAGTGACAAATGGATCCTTATGGAGTTGTGTAGGTAAATAGTTGAGTTGCATGATTTATAGTCAAAATTTCACCATCCCTCTATCATTTTTACTATTGTTATTGGTCATTATCATTGTCCCAACATTTCCAAAGGAAATAATGTACAAAAAGAGATGTATCACAACTATAATCAAACCCATTTTAAAGATAGAGAAAATTTTATTATAGAGGTGTAGCTTATAATATAATTTCTCTTGAGTATATGAATATTCCTATACTTGAAGACTTTTATAATGATTATAGGGATGATTTTTTTGTAATAATAAGAGATAATAGTAGATTTATTGTTGATCAAATTCATGCTTTTGATTTAAAAATAATTCTAAAGGACATAGAAGATGATGGAATTGTATCTAGTGATGCCTACCACACAACAAGAGGGGATAACATTCCACTTTTGGAGATTTTTTTGGTAAAGGTCAAGTTAAGACTATTATTGACATAACTTATATAATCCTTACCATGACTTCCACATGGCTCCTCAATAAGGGGTATCACATGAAAAAATTAATTACTGAAACTACTCGGATAAGTCATAAGGGGAAGGTAATTCAAGGAGAAAGCTATCAAGTGCTTAATAAGAGATTGAAGTTGAATATGAATATTGATGAAACTTACTCTATGGTGAAAGATAAATAAAAAATTCATCTAGTTGTCATCACACCCCCTAGATCCATCAATACTCATGCCACCTCTAAAATATCATAACATAAAGCCTCCTGAGAAGCCCATTCATAAGAAGATTGTTTTTACTCATCCTATTCTTTCTCCATCTTCTCCACCTAATCCTCCATGTCCACCCCCTTGAGATGATAAAAAAACCACTTAGAAGGAGCCATAATAGGTAACTACTAAAAAAATGACCTCATCTCAGGAGGTATCACAAGAAAAGCAAAAGAAAATTGTTAAACTTGAGAAAGGGGTAGAGTTAGAGGTAGATGTAGAGGCAAAAATGGAAAATGAGAAGGATAAGGAGAAGGAAAAGGAGAAGGAAATATTGAAAGAAAAAGAGAAAGAAGTTGAGGAGGCAAAGAAATAAAATGATGAGCAAGTAGTTCCCAATGTAGTATAAGGTGTTTAGATGCATAGGAAGTTACTTCTCAGGACTTAGTTGTAAGAAGCAATTAGCATAAAATGGTTGTAAATTTAGTTACTCCAAAAGTTATATACTTCTCATCCTGGTTATCATTGTAAATATTTCTTAAGACTAGAGAAGTAATAAATTTGGAGGAGATTGATTTGTAGCTGTTAAAGAGTCATATTCAAAAAATAAATAAGCCTAAGAATGCTAAATTAACTTGTAAGATGATAAGTAAAACTTTAAATAAATTTTTGTAGAATTATTGATTCCTCCTTAGGGTAAAGGTAAAGATGAAGTCACTAAACAAGACTTAACAGTCATGAAAATATCCCTTAGAGAAGTTACCATAGAAGGTTTAGAGCAAAATACTCAGACCTTGATGAATAATCTATTCTAGAAGCTTGATGAAGAGAAAGATGACAAAGCCAAATTGAAGGAATAAATTACAAATTTATGTGAAATAATTTCCAAATGGCAAGATTAATTTCTCAATAGTCAATTCTTTTAGGTGATTCAATTGGTCAAAAAATAATAACTAAGGTAGAGAAAACTAGAGATAAGGCTAAAGCTATTGATGAATGGATAGAGAAGATGCTATAAATTGCTAAAAAATACTTTCCTAAGGTCCCAAGTACTCAATTTGATATTTAAAAAAAATTATAAAAAATAAAGACAATGATGAAGGAAATAGAAAATGAGAATGAAAATTTTGAGTTGTAACAAGAAAATCTTCAAAGAAAAAACTTTTTGAGTGAGAAAGTTTTAATATAAGAATAGATTATTCCTAAAGGGTCAATAAGGAAATCAAAACAAGAGGATTACCACTTATATTTTCACATGTGTATTCTTGGGGCCATGATCAAAGCAATGAAGACTTTAGAAGAAGATGCTCACAATGAAAAAGTGGATTTGGAAGATTGCATCTTTGGTCTCAATAACATTTGGTATGAAAAAACTCTAAGGACACCTAAATAGTTACATCAATAGTTCAAACAATATATTGAGAAGGTCACAATTCCTTTCATAGCAAAATCTATAAAGGAATTAATCAAGAGTCAACAAGAAATCAAGAGGCTTGAACCAAGACTTGAGAGGGTGAAAGCTTATTATAGGTAGATGGAGAGAGAAATGTTGAGATATGAAACTTAAAGGCAATCACTTGCCAAATCAGATGATGCAACAATATAGTTCATGATGTCTCAACATATCAAATATAGATCTAAAGTTCACAACGTGGAGTGATTGTTTTTCTCCTATTCTCGAGAACTTCTTCTTTCTTGTTCTATTTTATTCTATTTTATTTAGGTAATATGTTTGAATTAACTTTTTTATAAGTAATTAATTTAAGTAAAGTCATTTAGTGAAGTTACTTGTCAAGGTATATTACTTTTTAAAATGTAATACTCTAGTAACTTGGCTAAATGCCATTACTTGAAGTTATTTTGTAAAAGAAAATTACTTGAGCAAGCTTTATGTTGCATGCAAAGAGATTATTTTTTATTTAAATGGTAAAAACATAAATTTTTACATGTCATAAACTATTACATGCCATAGAGAAAAAATTCTAGGAGGACACTTCACAATGGATCCCAATTTTTAGTGCAGTGCATGGAAATTCAAAGAGTTGTCTCCTATTTGATTTTGAATTCTAAAATTGTATAAATATAAGTGAAGGACTATGTGCCTAGGGATGGTAACTTTTGGAAAGTATTTTTAACTAAATTAAGAGATTTTAAGCAATTTGAAACTGTGCTTATATTTTTAAGTTTTTCTTTTGTAATAAATTGGTTCAAAGTGAATAAGAAGAAAGTTGATTTCTATGAAACTTTGCATCTAAGGAAATCATTTGGTGGATTTTTGAAGATTAAAATTGTAAACTTTGTGTTATATTTATATCTAAATATGATTTCCAATATTTATTAATCATTTGATGAAACGATTATCATCTATCGAATGTTTATTTACTAGTATAAATTCAATAATCTCTATAAAACTACTTATTATAAAGTGAAACTTTCTTCTTCTCACATATTATAGTCTTTTCATTCTCTATTTCCTAAAATTTCTTTACACATTCTTATAAATAACTACTTACTTGCTTCAAAATCACCTTTTTATGATTCATGAACTCTGTGACTAAAGTAATACCCCAAAAATAAGACAACTTACACATAATTTTTATAATCTATGAATAACTTAGAGATATGAATAATTATAAGTAAATAGACATACACATATGGGAGCTTCACTATTAAATGAAGGGGATTTAATCCCATGACTGTATAGATACTTTTGATAGCATATAGATTATCTAGCCAATAGTTTCTAGTGACTCCACTGGGGAACTATGAATTTAACTCCTAGGACTAAATTTAGATTTCTCACATAAAGGTGAGGTAAGTGTAGATTAACTTAAAGTTATCCAAAATCCCTCTTTTTCAAACCATCATTTAAAAATTATGTATGTTAAGTAGTTACACACCTGTGAGTGAAACACGCCCTTTCTAAAGTTAACTCAACTTTTTAAAAATAGATGCATTACTTTTCTTCAGTTACTGCATGTCTGGGATAAAATTTTTGTTTTACACTTGATTTTTATTAAACTCATACATGTTAAGTAACCACCACCTAAGTCTTTAATTATAAACTAAATTAATTGAGTAAACATTTAGAAAAATTATTGCACTTCAATCTGACAAACTAACCTTTCACCAAAGCAAGGAGATCTCAAGGTCAAACCAATGACTTCTTTGAATTATAAGAACATTTTAATTTCAGCTTTCTCATTTAATCCAGAACAAGAAGAGCCAACCTCTCACCTGTCAGATGAGCACAAACTCTTGTGAATAAGCTAAAACACAATTCTTTAGGAATAATCTTATCCACAAACCCTCAATTCCTTATTTTCATAATAATGACATTACCACTTCTTATCCCTTGGGGGGAAATGATTAGACCTCTAAATTTGACTTTTCCTCTCCATGAATTACCAAATGGGTCAAGAAAGAATTTTCCAAATTTCATTGGTGATGGAAAACAAAGTCTAGATGAACACTTAGCCACTTTATTTGTAGCTTTTGGAGTAATTAGTGTTGAGCATGAAAATGTCTCAGTTAGACTCTTCATTAATAATTTTCATGACTTAGCTATAGAATGGTTTTACCATTTAGATCCTAAAATTATAGTTAGTTTGGAAACTATGCATGAGCAATTTGAAAAGAGAATTAAAGCTATTGAAGATTCTCACATATTGATTACCCAACTAACTTAGCTAAAAAAAGAGCCACATGAGCACATGCAATATTTAATTTCTAAATTTAATAGACTACTATATAAAATTCCTTAAGCTACTCTACCTACTGGAGATAATTAGAAGTGCTTCTTCATCAAGGACTAGCTACAAGAGGTCAGTTATTAACTACATAGAGCACAGTTGACTGATTTAGTAGCAACTCAAAATCTTTCTACAGAGGTTGAAGATGACTTGATAATGTCTAGAAAGATCAAGAAAAAAACTTCTAAGGGTGATTCTTCTACTTCAAGCACATCACAAACCACTCATCTCCTATTATAGAAATTGGCTAATGACTTGCTACAATTCAAAAAGAAAATATCTCAAGGTACTCATGTTGATCCTACTAGGAATGTACCTACACAAAATTTTAATAATAAAAATAATAACTAAATTGTTGGTCCTACAAAAATATTAGTAATTAAAGGTGCTCCCAAAAATCACATTGAGATGAATGAAGAAGATCAAATGACTAATAATACTCATCAAATTTTTGTTGATGAAGATAAATTTATAGATCTTGGTGGTGACTCTAACATTGGACAACTTGAATATAAATTAGAAATTGATTATGAAGAAGCATTTAAAGAAGATCATAGTCACTCTTTTGAATTGTTTTTAAGGTCACAAACTCATCAAGATGATGAAAAACATTCTAAAGAACAAGAGGAAGGAGACTCTTGATTAAATGTAAACATTATTAAAAGAGGTTGTCCTCTACCTTCTTTTCTATATCTAAAGATAAGTATGTAGTTTATTCTTCTAAAACTCATAAGACAATAACTTATACTTCTGAATCTAATCCTACTCTATCTACATCTATCCCCTCTTTTGACATAATTGATCACATAAAGAAAACCAAAATTCAAATATCAGAAGCCAAATACTTGAGGTCTTATCTAGATCAACTGAATAGACTAGTCAAGTATGTTCAAAGTAAAGGGTCAACCAATATAATGAATTATTCTAAAGGTATCTTTCCTACCCCAAAATAAGCCTCACCTCAAAATAATGTTAAAATTTCTTCCCCTATGTTTACTTCCACATCTGAAAGGATAGATCCATTCTATATTTCTCTTTTGATCAATGTCTTCAAGTTAAGTAACTATATCCTGGGCTTTGGATCTTATGATAATGTCATGTCAGCTAAAGTAGCCAATGCCCTCAACCTCATTTTGATAAATATAATTGGTAGATGCTACTCAATGGAGAGACAAGTTCCCTTGATTACCTAGATCAAAGATGCCCAAGCTCTCTTAACAACTTTCCTAGATAAAATACTCAAAATGACAATTTTGGTAGTAGATATTCTTATCTCTTATGGAATATTTTTAAGTACAAACTTATACAAAGACCTAGGTGGAGAATTCAAGATGGATTGGTCATGTGATCATGTTCCAATTAAAGGAGTAAATCAAAAACTTGAGCCTAAAAAGAAGTCCAAGTATATGATTTCTAAGTCTAATGATCCAAGATCATAGATTATTTTTTATTAATAAGATCATGGATTTTATTACCTTGAATTGGTAAAAGAGATAAAAGGACCAAAGGAAGTAGTAGTAGAAGAAGAAGATAAGATATATACTATAGGGTTAGATGGTAGCTATAGTTTTCTTAGTTTAGGTGTTGGGGTGGTATTGATATCACTTGATGGTAAAGTATTTCCTTAATCCTAAAAAAATCATGTTTGAAAATACTAACAACACAATAAATTATGAGACACTCCTATTAGGACTTGAAAAAGCAAAGGAAAAAGTAGTAAGACTCCTAAAATCACAAGGAGATGTTGAGTAATAGTGAGGCAAATTCATGGTCAATTTCAAGTAAATAAATACAAGATGAGGAACTACCATGATTGAGTTTTAATTAAAAAAGATTATTTTGTATCCTTATCAATCAAATACATTCCTTGTGATCATAAATCTATAGATGATTCTCTTGTAGTCACTATAACTCTACTTAGACCAGATCAACCACCCACACATTTTTGAGAAGGTGATTATAGAGTAGAGATGGTTTTTATCCAAAAGTTACATATAATGTCAATTAGTGGCAAGTTTTCAATGATGATAAGAAGATAGTAGCATTTATTAATCAACAAGATAACTTTGAGGAATTGTACTTTAAAGGTAGTAGTTCACTTCCATGCTAGCTAACAATCGGTATCATTGACCCTATGCTTATTGATAGTCAAAATATAATTCAATTAAAGGGAAATAAAATCCTTAAAATTTTATTTTACTTAGAATAAATATTTGACAAACATGATTATTTTGTAAAGAAAAAGAAAGAGTGGTGATAGTTCTTCTTTGGAAGTATATCAGATTAATTTGAGTAGTGAAGAAGAGTCTAAAATGGTCAACATTGGAAAATGTTACTCTCAAGAATAAAAATAAGCATTAATTGAGATTCTCAAAAGATACATTAATGTGTTTTCTTGGTATTATAAAGATATGAAGACCTTATAGCTAGATGAGGTGTAGCACTAAATTCCACTTCAACTAGAAGCAAAGCCTTTCAAGGAAAAGCCACCCCACCATAACCTAACAATATTAGGAACTATCTAAACTAAAATACACAAGATTATTGATTCTAAGATCATCTATATAATTAATCACTCAAAATTGTTAGCTAACATTGTCCCAATGAGAAAGAAAATAGATAAATATGTCAATGTGTTTATTTCTACAATCTGAATCAAGCTTCTCTAAAAGATAATTGCCAATTGCTCATTATGGATCACACCTTACAAGTAGTGATAGGTTAAGATATTTTTTCTATGTTACATGATTTCTCACAATATAATCAAATAAAAGTGGTGGATGAGTATAAATACAAGACAACTTTTAAAACACCATAGGGGATGTTTACCTATCATAAGATGCCTTTTGGGCTTATCAATGCTAGAACAAATTTTTAGCAAGTAATAGATTTAGAATTTTCACATTTAAAGAATAAGAGTATAGTGATATACCTTGATTAATTGATAGTATTATCCAAGCAAAGAGGCAATCATATGACTGACTTAGAAGAAGTTCTTATCTAGATTAGGAGATATGTAATTTCTTTGAATTCCAAAAAATCAATATTTGCCATGATCGAAGGGAAACTTCTTGGTCACATTATCTCAAGGGAAGGAATTAAGATTGACCTTAAAGGGGTAAAATTCATACAAATTATAACTTTGCCTACTTCCAAGAAGGGTGTACATTCCTTATTTAGCAAGGTCAACTTCCTCTAAAGATTCATTCCTAACTTTGCTGAGTTGACTCACCACATCTCTGATATGATGAAAAAGAAGCAAGACTTCAAATAAAATGATAAAGGTAAGTTAGCATTTGAAAGGATTAAATAAGATATAGCTAAATCTCTAGTACTATTTTTTCTATATTTTAGTAAGGAATTTATTCTTTATTATTATTATTCTGAGCATACCATGTCATTTATACTCCTACAAAATAATGATGAAAGAATTGAATCTCCTATAGCTTTCATGAGTTAGATATTAAAAATATCTAAACTAAAGTATTCAAAGATGGAAAAATACACCTTTGTTGTAGTCAAATCATGTAAAGTCTTTAGGTATTACATTTTATCTTCACATACTAAATTCTGTGTACCTGATATTGCTGTCAAATCAATTTTAACACATCAAGAGCTGAGATTACTAAAAGGCACCTAGGTAGTTAAGGTGCAAGAGTTTGATCTTGATATTAAACCAATGAAGCTAATAAGGGGAAGAAGCTTATGCCAATTGATGATAGAGAGAAAAATTGACAACATAGATGACATAGATATAGTGACACCTTCATTCCAAGTTGAATCACATGAAGATTGTCTATGGTGATTTTTGTTGATCTTGTTGATGAATGGTACAAAAATATTGATTACTTCCTAACTTATGGAGAATTTCTAGCTGATATTACACATAATGAAAAGCATACCATCAAGATAAATTCAAAGTATTATGTCCTTTGAGATAATGGTTTGTACAAAAGAGGAATTGATAGTGTCATCCTTCATTATATAGACACATAGTAGAAGACGAGATTACTGGATTAGTTCCATGATAAAGCATGTGGAGGCCACTTCTCGACACAAGTCACATCACATAAAATCTTATGAACAAGGTACTTTTGGCCTACCCTCTTCCAAGGTACTTTTGATTGGGTTGCTAAGTATCAAACATGTCAACACTTTGTGGGATGTGTAAAGTTGACAGCATTACCATTGAAACCAGTCATAGTCAATGAACCATTATAGCAGTGGGGCATGGATTTTATTGGCATGTTAAATCCTTCTTAAAGTGTTGGGCATTGATATGTTTTAATTACAACTAATTAATTTAGTAAGTGGGTATAATTGATTCCTATAAATCATGCCAGTTTAGAAGTAGTATTTGATTTCATCAAAGATAATATCATAGTAAGGTTTGGTATCCTACATAAGATAATAATAGATAATGTTGCCAACTTTTCTTCAGTGGAACTAACTAATTATTTTTACTCATATGGAATAAACCTAGTTCATACTTCAAATCACTATCCTTAGGGTAATAGTCAAGCTAAATCAAGTAACAATAACTTGATGACCATCATTTTCATGCTGGTGGATAATAATCAATGTACCTGGCATAAGAAGTTGTTTGACGTACTATGGGCTGACAAAATTACTCCAGAGAAAGCCATTGGTATGGTACCTTTTTAACCATTATATGGAATAGATGCTGAAATACTAATCACCATATAATTGTCTTATTTATAATTGTATACAGTTATTAAAGATACAACTTATCAAATTTCACTTGATTAGAGGATTATGTTTCTCACTAAACTGTAAGAGGTCCATACTCAAGTTACTAACTAGCTAACTGATCACTAGATGAAAGTGAAGAAGATATTTGATAAGAAGGCCTAAGATAGATAATTTTAAGTTGATGACTTGGTCCTTATATGTGATAAGCATAATGAACAAAAAGGGAAGCATGGCAAGATTGACTTCCTGTGTAAAGGGCCTTTCACTAGAAAGAAGATTGTTGGAAGAGATATCTTCATCCCAGCTTATAAATATGGAATTGAATTGCCACTACCTATTAATGGGCATAACTTGAAGCTATACAAGAATTTAGTAGTAGGGTAACACTTGTATGTATATAAATAAGTTTTTAGTCTTTCTTTGGTTTGGTTATTTTTGTTTCTATTGACCAAATTTGACTTTTAGGTCAAATTTGGACCCTTATAGGTAAAAAAATTGGTTTTTTAGATGTTTTAGGAGTATAATAATTTTTCATAGGGAATTTTATAGTTAATTTTATGTTATTTAATTCCTTATTAGGATTAATCATGGTCTAATAATTTTAATTTATCATTTTAGGTCATCCAATGGGTTTTTAGGGGTCATAAATGCAAGTATCATAGTTATCAAGGTGTACAAGTGTCCTATTTTCATTTCAAACATCCAAGAGGTTATATTACATATCAATAATGTTAGTTTAATCAGAATCTTATAGGTTATCTAACTGAAGATCAAGTAATCAACTAAAAAAAGAGAGTTTGGAACTTGTATGACCCATGGGAAGGGTGACATGTGGGACAAGGACATGGAACATAAAATAATATTTCTAAAGTTAATTTATATTATTTAAATGATTTTGAAGTATATTTTTTAATCTAAAACTATTCTACTCATTTTTTGCCTTTCTAGACACATAGAAGTGACTAATAAGTTTGTGCTTATTATAGACAACTGAATGGATTTTAGGTCAAATTATTTTTAGAGGTGGTATTAAAATAATATACCTTCATTTACATAATAATATTATAAGTATTAATAAACCGTTATTTATGAATCATCTCTAATAAGTCGACTATGTTTTTCTACTCACTGTTTCTTGTACCTTATATGTTTTGATCCATTTTGGAAAAGCACATACAAACCATTTGGTGATGTTGAATAAAAAGGATTTTGGATACCATATTATATTCTCTTCATACTTATTTTCATGTGTCATTATGTTTTTATGGGAAAATTGTCTCATGTTGCAGGATGTAATATCCCCTCCAAAATAGGAAATATAGCAACACCAAAAAACTTTGAACAAGATATAACTTCGGTTGAATAAATTCAGAATGATCTCAATAATATAGTCTCTGAATAGCAAATTACAAATCTTATCACTTGTCCTTTTAAACTATTACAATTGCAGTCCTTTCTCATGCATATAAATATGAAATACAGTCTTAAAAACCCTGGCTTATCAAAATTGGAAGTGAAAATTGAATTTTGGAAGGTCTCAGCCCTTCTGTGTCGACACACAGTTGCCATCGTCGGTTGATATCTCACCGACATCGGTCTCTGTCAGTCGGCTTTCTACCGATGTCGGTCTTCAGTCGACCGATGTCGGTCACTGAAAAACCCTCTGTCTATCGAGGTCGGTTCTTGAGTTGATCAGTACGGACCTGTACAGACTTGTACGGCCGCCAATTAAGCACAACTTCCCTATTTCCAACCCCTGGTCTGAAATATACATTTTTAGCACAGATGATCTCTAGCTGTATAATTTATTGAATCAAAACAAGAATAAATAAATACCTGGAACATCTGTAATAACTTCTATGTGAAGTTATCTCTCAAATCTAAAATTTTGTGATAACTTCTGGATGAAGCTATCTCACACTTTGGCAATAGATCAGCTGATATTCCACAGCCTCTTAATTGCACACACTGAAGAGGGAACGTTCTCCAATGCAAATGGAATCCTTAAACCCTAGGCTCAGTCTTCACAGAAGAAATTCTCAAAATCAATATCAATAATCAATGGCTAATCAACAATGGCCTCCATGAGAAACCCTTATACCCTCAAAAAGATATGCTTGCCCTAATTAGGGTTTCTTAAATTAGAATTAGGGTTTTTAATTAAAAATAGGCTAAATAATTAATATTTGATTAAATCAATCAAATATTAATATCTCCCTCAATATACGTCAGATCCTCAAACCGATCGAAGCAGGTGAATCAGGGAGTGATTCTGCACATGACCATACCAAAATAAAGGTGCTCTGCTGCATATCAAATATCCCTAAAAAGTAGGAGCTCAGGCCCAATGCATCTGAAATAACCTAAATGAAAACCAAATGTAGAAATTCTGTGAATCAAAGTCAAGCCAAGCTCCATTATGACCCTCTATCCATCCTAATTAGCCTACGAAGGTCGTATAATAGGCTAACCATCAAGTCTGTCAATGTCCACAAAAAAGGGGACATGACAATCTGCCCCTCCAGAAATTGCTTGTCCCCAAGCAATCTCAGAACAATGAACTACTCGATCCACCTGGATCCCAAATGTAGTTATGCTCTGCACTGCTGTGAATCAATGTGAGTACCTGCAATATCATTAGAAGTAAAACAAAGAGGAACCCATAATCAAATTGGCGAACACAACTCAACCAATCTCTAAAATCACAACTGCCCTGGATGTGTTGATACTGTAGACTGTGTACTTGGAAAATGCAAATTCCATCTACAAAAGATGGTGTTAATCCATCCTAAAACTGATCCCTCTATAATGGTGGCACAACCAACTGTACCATACTGTCAAATGTGTGAGAAGAATCAATCTGGAGACTCGACTCCATTGGTATCCCAAACTCCTCAAAATCAGGTACTCCCAAGTCCTGAATATGTGTGTGAGCCTCAACGACATGCTCCTCATAAGCAGCTATAGAAACATACTCATCACCCACACTCAGTGTACTAACATCTGAGTACACCTCCACACTCTGAATGCAAGCATCAGACTCATCCTCACTGTCTAACTCCTGAGTTAGACTCACCTTAAGACAAAGCTCATCCACAACATCTTCAACTACTCCTGCCTGTGAAGATAATGCGGATAAATCATTACCTGAAGATGTGTTAATATCTCCCTGTACTAGATCAGCATGACTGTCAAACTCATCATGCAAGTGGCTGCATGTCATAGGGAAAGCACTACGATCCTTGGGCCTATTAATTAAATTCTTTAACCACATGCAAGCTTTAGGTGAGACATTTCTCCCTTTTGTCCAGACATACCATAAATCTTCTGCCAAAAGTTTGGAAATTTTATCCTCCTCCTCAAACAAGATTGTGAACATAATAGAGTGCATTGATGCCAATATATTGCTAGAGTGAAACTCATCTAAAATATTCTAAAATATTTTAAACATCATGCGAATTTCACCAATACAACCTACTAACATCATAATGTTTTCAAACCCATACCTTGCAAATGTTTCAAGTAATCTTGCCCTCCTTGAGAAATGAGGGTCTCTAATGTTATCCAACTTTTCGAAGCTTTTTACCATGACATAAAGTACCTCTCTCATAATCTGATCATCATAAAAATCAAAACCAGCTATGATCCTCATGATTTCACTAATGCAAGAGAGGGCTGCAAGTCTTACCACCTCATCATGATGTCTCAATAATCGGGGCTTCACCAATGAATTAAATGCTGGAGATAACGCTCTTTGCATATCATAAGTATTTGATTGTTCCACCTTGCTCAAATAAGTTTCTAACTCCTCCAATGTTTTTAGAATGTCATCTACTTGCTGGAATGGATTATCTAGCTTCTTCTTCGCATTGTGCATTCTTCCTTCCAAATCTTTGACATCTATTAAAGCCATACTGAAACCCAAGCTACCCAACAGAATGGCAAGACATTAGTTCTAATGTGCCCAACAGGATGGTAGGAATTTGGCTCTGATACCACTGTGATGTCCCTTACTTAGGGGCTCTCTTATCTGCACAAAAGCTCTGATACCACTATAATATCCCCTCCAAAATAGGAAATATAGCAACACCAAAAAACTTTGAACAAGATATAACTTCGGTTGAATAAATTCAGAATGATCTCAATAATATAGTCTCTGAATAGCAAATTACAAATCTTATCACTTGTCCTTTTAAACTATTACAATTACAGTCCTTTCTCATGCATATAAATATGAAATACAGTCTTAAAAACCCTGGCTTATCAAAACTAGAAGTGAAAATTAAATTTTGGAAGGTCTCGGCCCTTCTGTGTCGACACACAGTCGCCGTCGTCGGTCGATATCTCACCGACGTCGGTCTCTGTCGGTCGGCTTTCTACCGACGTCGGTCTTCAGTCGACCGATGTCGGTCACTAAAAACCCTCTGTCTATCGAGGTCAATTCCTGAGCTAATTAGTACGGACCTGTACGGACTTGTATGGCTGCCAATTAAGCACAACTTCCCTGTTTCCAACCCCTGGTCTGAAATATACGTTTCTAGCACAGACAATCTCTAGCTGTATAATTTATTGAATCAAAACAAGAATAAAGAAATACCTGGAATATCTGTAATAACTTCTGTGTGAAGTTATCTCTCAAATCTAAAATTTTGTGATAACTTTTGGATGAAGCTATCTCACACTTTGGCAATAGATCAGCTGATATTCCACAGCCTCTTAATTGCACACACTGAAGAGGGAACGTTCTCCAATGCAAATGGAATCCTTGAACCCTAGGCTTAGTCTTCACAGAAGAAATTCTCAAAATCAATATCAATAATCAATGGCTAATCAACAATGGCCTCAATGAGAAACCCTTATACCCTCAAAAAGATATGCTTGCCCTAATTAGGGTTTCTTAAATTAGAATTAGGGTTTCTAATTAAAAATAGGCTAAATAACTAATATTTGATTAAATCAATCAAATATTAATATCTCCCTCAATATACGTCAGATCCTCAAACCGATCGAAGCAGGTGAATCAGGGAGTGATTTTGCACATGACCATACCAAAATAAAGGTGCTCCGCTGCATATCAAATATCCCTAAAAAGTAGGAGCTCAGGCCCAATGCGTCTGAAATAACCTGAATGAAAACCAAATGTAGAAATTCTGTGAATCAAATTCAAGCCAAGCTCCATTATGACCCTCTATCCATCCTAATTAGCCTACGAAGGTCGTATAATAGGCTAACCATCAAGTCTGTCAATGTCCACAAAAAAGGGGACATGACACAGGAAGGTGTCACCATTGTGAAACTTTAGTCAAGTTCTTCCTTGTTCCAAAATGGTTGTATTCTACAAGGGTATCATATGAATATAAGATGGTTTTTAATAGGTATTAGGGACATATGATAATATATTTCCATTTTTGGTTTCATCATATCATGATTTGAATAACTATTAGTCTTTTCATTCCTCTTAGTCAACTCTTTACTCAATTTTATGTTGAAGCGCACATATATATAGATATTTTTTAGCTTGTTCATGGATTTATAATTAGAGTTTATCATTTTTCCATGTCATACACTCCATCCCACATATTTTAATGTAAAAATGAATCCAATTTTGAGGCCAAGTGTGTAAGGTGTATTAAATAAGAGTTATTTGGACTACAGATGGGGATATCTCACTTTAGGAAGATTCCAGATGACCAAAACTACAAAAAATACATGGAGAGGCATGTATAAAATCCTTCCCCTTCATTATAATAATAAAACCTATCCCTAATCAGTTTTGGGATGTTCAAATAGGTGTGGATGATGAAATCAATTTTTGGAGCCAACACAAGGAGTTTCATACCACTTTTTATAAGTTTCATGCCTTGTATGGCCATTTGTCTCTATGAACTTTCATGGTTGATCCAACATCCTCTTCTCATGCACAACTAAAGCCTTTCATTATCTTTAAAAGTTTACTTGTGACCCTTGTACTTCTCTCTTCTCCTCTCTCTCTCAAGCTATATAAGAACTAGCCATTTTGGCCTTTGTAAACTATGCTCCACCTAAGTATGGTGAAGCCCTACTAATTTGCATACCATTTGATCATTGAGACTAATTATTTTTTCCTCTTCCATGACTATTCATAGTATGCTTACTTGGATTACTAATTTTTCTAAGTGATCACTTGTTGTTTCCTTAACATTATTATTTCATTCTCTCACCTATTTACAGTTGGAAAGCTTCTTCTTACAGGGCATGTGAAGTGTTCTAGGAAGAGTCAAGGTTTAATGAATTAGTATATTAACTACCTATTATCTAGTCCTCCTAGCCCAAACATGTATCCATAACCTTATAATGTAATATAGATGTGAGAAGATGTAGATTGGAGAAGTGTATGTTTAATTAGTATCTTGGTTTCATGTGTAACATGCAACTGGTTAGAAGTCATCAACTATTTTGGTGTATCAGATCCCTTCAGATAGTTTTATTTTAGTTTTATCTCTCTCTTTGGCCCCCCAAAATTTTAGATGTAATAGTGATCCAAAGTGGTACATCAAGGGAGCTATCCCTATCTAGATATTCACTTCACTCTTAGACTCACCCATAGCCTAGAGGTGTTTAAATTATGCCACTTTGATGAGGAGAGCTGAGACATCTCCTTAAAGGGTGCAAATCCAAGTGATAATATTTTTTCTATTTGTTTTTTTTATTTTTTAGTTTTTTGTGATTCATTTTTTACAAAGACTTAGTACCCAATAGACAAGACTCAAAATTAGAGATACTGGGATCTCATCCTTATTTCTGTATTTTTGATAAAAATAAATATGTCCCCAATTAGAGCTAACTGGTGTCACCCAAAATTTTACACAAAGAATTTTAGGATACCCATTTTAAATTTTTATCTTTTGTCTTTTGTGAGTCAGTTGTTCTTATTGAAACTAGTCCCATAAATAAGACCTAGTCTTTTGTAGCTTTTGTTTTTCTTGATTTCTTTTTTAATTGCTTCAAACTGCTCTAGAAGGTTAAAAATGTCTATCTAAGGCCATCACTAAAAAACACATTTACCCATATTTCCCAAAGGAATAAAAAATATAAGTGTTTGGGTTCATTTCCAAACCAATTTAGGTTCTCCAAGTTACTTCACTTATTAAATAAAAAACAAGTCATCCTCGTAAACATGAATTGCACTCCCAGTTCAAACTATATTTAAGAAATAACTTTGTTTCTCATCAACATATAATTAAATTATTCATGTAAACCCACATAGCACTAACCTAGATAAAAATGGAATTTTTGAGTTAATTTAATTACATAAAGTTACAGTATAAGTAATGAAGGTTTACGATCCCAAAGTACTCACAAGTTAAGACTAAATCAAGATTTCAAAGCTGCTTAACTTCAAATGCTAAAGTAAGCAAAGTAATCCTAAAAACATAACAAAAATATAAGGGATTGTGTGGATACCTCACATGTATCTCCTACTTATAATTAATATGATGGTTAATATAAATATTGAGAAAATCTACCTCATTTCCCACTTGGCATTTGATTTATTTGATCAAGTTGTCACCCCTACGAATCTCAAGCGACATTATTCAAGCTTTTAGAGTAGTTTTTACACTTAACCTTCATAATCCATTTGTAGTTGATGTATATAGTTTGTTTTCATTTGATTTTCATGTCTTTTTTATATCTGTAAATTGTCTTCTTCTACTGTTAACTTTTTACGTATCATTTTGATTGTTTTCACTATCTTTATTCATGTTTCCTACATTTGAATGCCATTCTTGCATTTAAATTTTTTCTTAAAACCTTTTCAAAACTCTCATAAGCACTTAGCATGTGAAAATCACACAAAATCCTAAAAATATTGAACCCTTCTATAAGAAAAACCTAGTTGTCAACCTATCTAAGAAACCCAAGTTTTCCATAACTTGTTACTTACCTATAATCTCAAACCTGAGTTACTTGTCTTAAGAAATATTAAGTCATAAGTATTAATAAAGCCAATGAACTACCCAAGAGAGACCTTAAATACTCTTAAATTACTACTTAGAGTCTCAAACCCAAGTAACTTGGTAATATAAACCTGAAGTTATAAGTTGAGAAAAACCTAAAGTTGTCCATGCATATTAGTTGTTACTTTCTTAGATTATTGAATACTTAAGACTTGAAAATTATCTATGCCAACCTAGAGTTGTGATACCTATTACTTATTAAGAGTTACTTAGACTTTTCAAGGTTCTCTATTGCTTGAAATCTAAAGCTTACTTAAGAGTATTGTTTGATACAACAAATTGACTTATTTATTTAAACTTTTCTAAACTAGCAGGATTAGTCAGTAAGTATTCTAGAGCAACTATCATGTTTTTCCATAGTTAGACAAAAAAAATGTTAGGATCAAAAGGATCAAAGGAAGAAATAGTTAGAGTAGAATAATATAAAATCCTCATTAAAGAATTCCTTGAGTTATCACTTGAATAAATCCCTATTATAAGTAGGAAGAGTAGGGAAAAAGCTAAGAAAGTTGTGAAATCTTAGGGACCAAAGATGAATTATGAGTATAAAGGGTACCCCATTGAGTCCAATGTTATTTATAAAGTGATATAAATTAGTGACATAGATATGGGGCATGTGTCCATAACTAAGTTATTGGATAGATCTAAATATATCATCAAGACTCCACTCATGTAAGCAATAACCAATAGTGGAATCCTAGAAGCTAAAACTTTTCCATGTTCTACACAACTACTCGAGTTTGTCCTAGAATGTGACAAGTACTATGACTCTCTCATCATAATAGTGAAGGACACTTCATGAAATGTAATTATTAGGTTCGATGTTCAATACTTTGACTATTATTTAAATATCTTAACAAAGTTTAAAGTAATATATTTATCAATGGAAAAATCTAAGTGTCTCTAGGAAAGATAAAATTTAGAATTTATTAATGTAATGAAAACTAACTTTTTGAAGAAAGTTAAGGAGCCTTGAAGGTTCCAAAAATAGATAGTAAGGTATAAATTCATCTAATAATTTAATGATATCACCTAATTATCATGAAGAATAAATGGAGATAAGAATGTTAAGTGCTTTTCAACTTGGATGTATGCATACATCAAGGCTGTTGATGTCAACAAGAGTTATATAATGATTGAATGGTCAATATTGATAAGTGATAGCATTGACCACCAATTTAGTGAAGTGTTGATGAATTTTGATTTCAATATAACTTCATACTTAGTATATGTAGTAGCATCAAGTGGAGAGCTTTTTAGATTGACTATAAAAGGAAAATTGGCATTAGAGCCTATATATGAATATTACCCCCAATTGGTTCTTTCTAAATACTTTAAACATTATAAGAGGGTAAATATGGGTTCTTTTATGAAATCATTTATAAGTTAAATACTAATTTGAAATAGAAGAGAGTGTCATATGCAACATGGGAAGTAGTTTCACATTTTGGATGCCTCTTCATTCAATTTATCAATTTCACATACATTAGAGTTAGTAGTTTCTCAGA
Source organism: Torreya grandis (assembly GCA_037957365.1). Lineage (NCBI taxonomy): Eukaryota > Viridiplantae > Streptophyta > Pinopsida > Cupressales > Taxaceae > Torreya > Torreya grandis. The sequence goes on along the minus strand of JARHVA010003154.1, from coordinate 368,836 downwards.
CACACCAATTAAATTGCCAAGCTATCCCAGTGTCAAATGGATCCTTATGGAGTTGTGTAGGTAACTATTTGAGTTACATGATTTATAATCAAAATTTCACCATCCCTCTATCATTTTTACTATTTATATTGGTCATTATGATTATCCCAACATTTACATAGCAAATAATGTGGAAAAGGAGATGCATCATAACTACAATCAGACTCATTTTCAAGCTAGAAAAAATTTTGATTGTAGAGATGTAGCTCAAAATATAATTCTCCTTGAGTATATGCATATTCCTGCACTTGAAGAATTTTGGATTGATTGTAGGGATGATTTTTATTTAAGAAGAAGAGATAATAATAGATTGACTATTATTAGATTCATGCTTTTGATTTTGCATCAATTCTAGAGGACATGGAGGATGATGGAATTGTAACTAGTGATGCCTACCATGCAGTAAGAGGGGATAACACTTCATTTTTAGAGATTTTTTTAATTAAATATCAAGTTAAAACTATTTTTGATATAAATTTTATATTCCTTTCCATGAATTCCACATGACTTATCAATAAGGGGTATTGCATGAAGTAATTAATGATTGAAACTACTCAGATAAGTTAAAAGAAGAAGGTAATTCAAGGAGAGAGTAGTAAAGTGCCTAATAAGAAATTAAATTTGAATAATAATGTTGATGACACCTAACATATGGTGAAACATAAAGAAAAAATTCAACCAATTGTCACCATACCCACTTTGGTCACTTCCATAGATACTTTTCCACCCATTATTTATACTTATAATGCACCTACCACATATCCATAAATACTCATGCCACCTCTAAAATATCATAACATAAAGCCTCTTGAGAAGCCTATTTAGAATAATATTATTTTTCCTCCTCTTCCTCCAGATTATCCACTTACTCCTCCACCTCCACCCCTTCAAATGATCAACCAACCACTCAAAGGGAGCCAAAATGGGTAACTACTAAAAACATGACCTCATGTTAAGAGTTATCAAAAAAAAAGAAAAATAAAACTATTAAATTTGAGAAAGAGGTAGTTTTAGGGGCAAATGCAAAGGTAATAATGGAAAAGGAGAAGGAAAATCAGAAGGAAGTAGTGAAAGATAAAGAGAAAGAAGCTGAGAAAGAAAAGGATGAGCAAGTAGTTCCCAATGTAGTATAAGGTTTTTTAGATGCACAAGAAGCTCTTTCCTAGGAATTAATAGTAAGAATTAATCAAAAAAAAATGGTTGTACATTCAGTTACACCAATAATTACAAAATTCTCATCCTAGTTAACATTGTAAATAGTTATTGAGACTAGAGAAGTAATAAATTTAGAGGAGAATAATTTGCAGCTATTAAAGAGTCTTGATTAAAAATGAAAGAAGCCTAAAAATGATAAAGTAACTTCCAAGATGATAATTAAACCTTCAAGGTAGAAGTTTTTAGAGGTATCCATTCCTCCTCAGGGCAAAGGTAAAGATGAAGTCACTAAACAAGACTTAACCATCACAAAAATATCTCTTGGAGAAGTTACCATAGAAGGTTTCAAGCAAGATACTTATAAATTTATTAATATTGTATTTTAGAAGCTTGATGAAGAGAAAATTGACAAAGCCAAATTGAAGGAACAAATTGCAAAGTTGTGTGAAATAATTTCCAAAGTGGAAAGATCTACTCCTCAATAGTCAATTCTTTTAGGTGATTTGATTGGTCAATAAAAAATAATTGAGGTAGAGGAAACTAGAGATAAGGATAAATCCATTAATGAATGGATAGATAAGATGTTACAAACTAATCAAAAATACTTTCCCAAGGTCCTAGGTACTCAAGTTAACATTGAAAATAAATTAGCATAGATAAAGGTAGTGATGAAGGAAATAAAAATTGAGAATGTAATACTTTGAATGAGAAAGTTTTAATCCAAGAATAGATTTTTCCTAAAGGTTCAATAAATAAATCAAAACAAGAGGAGTACCTATTATATTTTTGCATGCGTATTTTTTGGGCCGTGCTCAAAGAGATGAATACTTTAGAAGAAGATGCTTGTAATGAAAAAGTGGATCTAGAAGTTTGTATCTTTGGTCTCACTAACATTTGGTATGAAAAAAATACAAGGACATATGAATAGTTACATCAACAGTTCAAATAATTGATTGAGAAGGTCATAACTCCTTTGTTATAAAAATATATAGGAATTAATCAAGATTAAACAAGAAATCAAGAGGCTTGAACTAAAACTTGAGAGAGACATATTATTAAAGGAAACTAGAGAGTGAAATGTTGAGATATGAAACTGAAAGACAATCACTTGAAAAATTAGATGATGCAACAATATAGTTGATGATGTCATAGCATATCAAATAAATAAAAAATGTAGAACTAAAGTTCATAATGTGGAGTGATTGTTTTTGCTCCTCTTCTCAACAACTTCTTTCTTCATCCATTTTCTTTTATTTTATTCAAGTAGTATGTTTGAAGTAGCTTTGTTATAAGTAATTACTTTAAGTAAATTCATTTAATGAAGTTAATTTTCAAGGTCTATTAGTTTGTAAAATGTAAGACTCAAGTAACTTGGCTAAACACCATTACTTGGAGTTATTTTGTAAAAGTAAATTACTTGAGCAAGCTTTGTGTTGCATGCAAAGAAATTATTTTTTATTCAAATAGAAAATCCATCAAGTGCTACAAGTCATCAGCCATTTCATGATATAAAGGAGAAATTATAGGAGGATGCCTTTCAATGGTTCCCAATTTTTAGTGCAACACATGGAAATTTAAGGAGTTGTTTCCTATTTGATTTTGACTTCTAAAATTGTATAAATATAAGTGCAGGCCTACGTACCTGGGGATGGTAATTTTTGGAAAGAAATTGTAACTAAATTAAGAGAGTTTAAGTAACCTAAAACTTTATTTTTATATTTTTGAGTTTTTATTTTATACAAAATTTGTTCAAAGTCAATAAGAAGGAAGTTGATTTCTATGGAACTTTACATCTAAGGAGATCATTTGGTGGATTTGTGAAGATTAAATTGGTAAAATTTGTGTTATATTTAAATATAAATATGAATTATAGTATTTTTTAATCATTTTTTGAAAGGATTATCATCTCTTGATTTTTTATTTACTAGTACAAATTTAATAAGCTATGTAAAACTACTTATTATGAAGTGCAACTTTCTTCTTCTCACATATTCCAATCTTTTCATTCTCTATTTTACAAAATTTATTTACAAATTATTATAAATAGATATTTTATTGTTGCATAATCACCTTGTTATGGTTCATGAACTCTATGATTAAATTGATACCCCCAAAATAAGACAACTTGCACATAATTTGTATAATCTGTGAATAAATTAGAGCTGTGAATAATTAGAAGTAAATAGACATAAGAATTTAAGAGCTTCACCATTAAATGAAGGGGATTTAATACCATGATTACCTATATACTTTTGATATCATATGGAATATCTAACCAATTCTAGGTTAACTAGGTCAATCTAGTTGCTTGTTCCTGAAAACCTATGCATAGAGAAAAATAGTTGGGTCAACTAAATTGATCCAGTATGTCAAAATATATGATAAAAATAATGAAATAAAGTGAAATAAATCATGCAAGGGTTAGTTTCACTTTAGGTTCACCAGAATGTATGCAATCAAAAATGCATCTTGTCTATAAATCAATCATGGCTCAGAAAAGATGGAACATACCTACACTTCTAATTGGAGATAGATTTGTTAAATGGGAGCATGACCAATATGGGGATTTGATAGAATTGAGTAGGGGATAACTTATCACAAAATATCATAGAAGAATGGTTCTAAATCCTATAGTCTAACATGGATTTTTATCAAAAATGTGCCATACATTTGGTGGGGGGTTGAAAATGGTGGGCTAGGAGTGCATGGATGCATTCTATGTCTGGTAGCCAGGCTAGGGCATTAGGCCCTAGGTTGTATCTGCTAATTTCTTAGTCTACATAGGATAGAGACATCAGTGGGTGAAGGTAGCCAGCAACAAAAGGGAGTTTCACTGGGGAAGGCATAGATTAGGGGCAAGAAACTATGGCTCTAAAGGAGCTGACTCAGGCCAGGATGGATAGAAGCTACAGTGAGGTGGTATGGAGAAAAAAGTAGGGGATAGATCCTAAGAAGGAGGTATATTCAGAATTTAACCAAATTCTAGGACCGTTTGACACAAACTCAGTTGGGGGTTCATGAATTGCCAAGGTGATTGGCTGCTTGGAATGTTTTAAGGAGAGATCAAAGCTAGTTATCCCATTCAATATGATTGCTGAAGATGTGGAGTATTACTCCAAGCATTCACTATACTATAAATTATTGAGATTGTGCATCTCTCTCCCTTTTTTGGAGAATTGGGCTAGACGTGTGTGAGAGCTAGAGGGTGAGATGGAGGTTATGCTGCTGGCCAATAACTTCTTCATGGTCACATTCATATCTTTGGCTGACAAGAACATGGTCTTTGAAGGTGGTCCTTATTTTTATAATTAGGTTGGGCTCTTTGTAAAACCTTGGCATGTTGGTTTTAATCCTATTGAGGAACTACCAAATAGAGTTCCAGTGTGGGTAAGGTTACCCAGAATGCCTATTGAATGCTATCGTGAGGATGTTCTTCAGATGATTTATTTAATGCTAGGAAAACTTGTGGGGTCTTCCACACAAACTTTAGGTAATAAAATCTTGAATTTTGCTTGAATTTGTGTGGAAATTGATTTAAGTAGGAATTTACTAGATGCAGTTGAGTTGTGTGCGAGTTCATACTCATGGGTAAAACAACTGCACTATGAGACACAGTACAACAACTACACTATGAGACACTCCCGTTCAGATGCCGCTTGTGCCATGAGTATGGTAACCTAGTGCAAAGGTGCCCAAAGGTAAAATTGGGTGATCAACAGCCTTCGCCCCCACCTCCATTGAGTAGTGGTATTGGAGTGGACAAAGGGAAGAATATTGGAGCGGATACTGGAAAGGATTCATAAGGCTTTGTGTAGGTTAAGACTCAAAGCTAAAATAGAGGACATAAGAGGTCCCTATTGGAGCGTCTAAAGGAGGATTCGGTTAATAGGTTTGGGGTTCTAGATGAATTTGGCTAGCAGGAGGATTACTCAAGCTTAATTAATGAAGAGCAGGTTGGGAGAGGGTCTGAAACGGCTGGAGATGCACCCATGGAACAAGTAATGCATCATGTGGAAGTTGTCCTACTTATGATTATGGATGGATAGGCTGAGGAGAAAAAGGCTAGTGAATCAAATGCTGATATAGTTTAGGAAATTGGGGCTAAATCTCTTCCCACACAAATAGAGGCGATAGAGGTGGAGAAGAGAGGTAAGGCTCCTACTCACTTGGGAATTCTTCAAAGGGATGGGAAGAAAGGGGTTTATAAAAAGAATGTTAAAATGGGGAGGAAGAAGGACATGGAGAGGATAAATATGATTGGGAAAAATTTGGTTGAGTCAGGGTCAGTCAAAACCTTGTCTCCTCCAAAATGATTGTTACTTCTTGGAATGTTAGGGGTTTGAACAACAGCCCTAGACAAAAAGTTGTTCGGGATTTGATTAGGAATCATTGTCCAAATATTCTCTTCCTTCAGGAAACCAAAGTTTCAGTGGAGTATATGTTGAGTCTTGCACCTAAATTATGGAGGCAAGGTTTATGTCAATGCATAGGGGCACAGGGTTCTGCGAGAGGTGTGGCTTGTCTCTGGAATCCATGCAAGGTTCAACCGATGTCCTAGATCACCTTCAGGTCTTCACTTTCTTTGGTCTCCTTATGCATTGAGTCAGGAGAGTACATTCTTTTTTTGAATGTCTATGCCCCCACTGATTACCAAGGTAAGCTTCATGTTTGGAATAACATCCACATAGTTTGTAGGATCTTTCCTTATCTACTATGGATTATGGATGGTGACTTTAATGCTATCTTGGATCTAACAAAAAAAAGGGGAGGTAATGCTAGATTATAACCATCTTCCTCTTTGCTTCGAGACAAGATTTTAGAGCTCAACTTGGTGGATATTAAGCCTTGCAATGGGTAGTTCACCTAGAACAATAGGAGGATGGGAAACAACTTTATTTCTGAGTGTCTTGATAGATTCATGACTTCTTGTTATTGGGTGGGCAGCTTATGGTCTTTGAGTTTTGAGATCTTTGATTGGAGAGGCTCAGACCACTGGCCAATTAAGCTTCACATTTCTTCAAATTGTAGATAGAGAAAGCAGTCATTCAAATTTCAACTCATGTGGCTTAGGGACCAAGATCTATTTCGTCGAGTTACTCATTGGTGGAGAATTGAGAGGTTGACTATTGGTACAATAATGTATACATTCACCAAGCTTCTCCAATTCATTAAGTATCAACTCAAAAGGTGGAATACTATGAGCTTTGGGAACATCTTTTAGGAAAAGAAAGAGGCACAAGGGGAGTTGAATAATATTACCAGATTGATTAGAGAGGAGGGTCTATCCAAATTTTTGCTGAGAGAATAAGTAAGGGCTATTAAGAAGGTGGAGGAATGGGAGTTGAGGGAGGAAATCTTTTGGAAGCAAAAAGCTAGGGTTGAGTGGTTGCAGGAGGGTGAGAAGAATACAACTTTCTTCTTCAACTCGGTTAGAGCCAAGCAACATGGCAATATGATAACTTCTTTGGTAGCGGATAGTAGAGAGACTATCTCTTCCATGAGGGATATTTGTAATGAAGCTATGCAGTAGTTTGCTTCTATTTTTAGAGAAGAAGGATAGAGGGGAACGACTGCTGAGGATCAGATACTCGCCTATATTCCCAATTTAGTTTCTTGGGAGATGGAGGAGCAGCTGATGCATCTAATTAACATAAAGGATCTTAAAAAGATTGTCTTCATGATGAAAAAAGGTAAGGTGCCAGGCCCAGATGGATTCCCAATTGAATTTTTTTAGGAATTTTGGGAAATCATCAAATTAGATCTGTTGGCAGTGGCTCAAGAATCTCAGAATAGCAAGCAAATGCTTAAGGCCTTGAACTTGACTTTTATGGCTCTCATTCCTAAGAGAGAGGGGGATGATCACCTAAGTCAATTTAGGCCTATTTCCCTTTACAATGTGGTCTATAAAATTATATCAAAGTTGATAGCTAAAAGACTAAAAAAGTGGGTAGGGGTGCTGATCTCAGAGGAACAAAGTGGCTTTGTAGAGGGGCATCAGATTTTGGATGGGATTGTGGTGGCTACTGAGGCTCTCCACTCCATGTCCAAGTCAAGGGATAAGGTGATGTTCATGAAGCTAGACATGTCTAAGGCATATGACAGGGTTTGATGGTCCTTTCTTCAGAAGGTTTTGGCAGCCTTTGGGTTCAAGGAAGATTGGATTAGGAGGGTTATGAGCTGTGTGAACTCAATTTCATTCTCTATTCTGGTTAATGGGGAGCACTCACACCTCTTCAAAGCCTCACATGGCTTGTGTTAAGGAGATCCATTATCTCCCTACTTGTTTCTACTCTTGGAGAAAAGTCTTGGATGGCTGATTAGAAAAAAATGGGTGAAGGTGGTATCTAGGGATGGACATGGGGAGGTGACCTTCCGGTTCTTTCTCATCTTCAGTTTGTGGATGATGTGGCATTTATGGGCATGGCTACTATGAGGGAGGCCACCAATATTCACAGTGGTTTAGATGCTTACTTGGCTGCCACGGGACAAGTAATTAATGATGATAAGTCATCCATTTTTTTCTTCAACACTCTGCCACCCATTCAACAAAGAGTGGCTGATATTCTTTGGTTCTAAATTGGTAGCCTTCCAATTCTTTATCTTGGTATCCCTATATCTACTAGGAGACAGTCCAAGGAATTGTGTTAGGGGATCTTGAACAAGTTTAGGACTAAGGTGAATCACTCGACCAATAGGTGGCTATCCTTCACAAGTCAGGTACAACTGATCTAGTCTATGATGCAGGTGCTTCCTCTATACAGGTGTATGTTCCAAGTGGCACTAGTGAGTTTTGTTAAGAAACTTCACTCCTTGGAAAAATAGTTTTTATGGGCAGGTAACCTATCCTTGATGAAGTGGAGCTTGATTAGGTGGGAGGTTGTTTGCAACCCAAAAAGGTTTGGAGGTCTGGGATTGCGGCAATCTATTTTGGTGAGTATGGCCCTAGCAGCAAAATTGTATTAGAGATGGTGTGTGGAATAAGATCGTGTGTGGGCCAGGATCTTGTCACATAAGTATTTTTTTGGAGCCCCTATGAAAGATATCCCCAGATATAGTTTGTCAAGTAATGGATCGGTGATCTGGGATACTCTAAAAAAAGGAGCTACTTTGATCAAGAGAGGTCTCTTCTAGATCTATAGGGGTAATGAGGTGCAATTCTAGCATGATTCATGGGATAGTTTTCCCCCTCTGGTTACCCAGTACCAACACCTAGAGGTTCTTGCATAGAGATTTAGTGAGGTAGGGTGGAATAGGGTGTGTGACTAAAAATCTCTCCTTCTTCATGGTCAAATGATGAAGGTGAGATGGAAGGATCTGAAGGAGTGGATGATTGCTAGTATGGAGGCTAAGTGTGTTGAGCTACATAATATCCTTGCTAGCCACTTCTACTGCACACTCAAGGAGAGCAAATTGCTGGCATGGTCCCCTCATCCTAAGGGGAAATACACGGTCTCATTGGGCTATCAGGAGCTGATAGCGTAACAATGTGGAGAAAGAGGAGAAGTTCCTTGGTGTAAAAGAGTTTGGAGTAGATTTTCATGGCCAAAGTGCAACTGCTTTACATGGACGTTAGCCTAGAATCATTTCTTGACTTGGGAGAATATTAGACGGAGAGGATTTGTTGGCCCTTCATGTTGTGTCCTATGTAAGGGAGCAGAGGAGGAGTCATCTCATTTATTTTTTAGTTGCCCCTTCACTCTTAATTTGTGGCACACTTGGTGGGATGCATGGAGGTGTCAATTCTTGCACACCTCATCCCTAGTCATTTTTTGGTCCAAATTAGGCAGGCCACCTTCTGCTACTCACTTCTTATAAGAGGCATGGTATGCTGGACCCATTTTTCTGTTGTGGCAAGTTTGGCTAGCATGAAACTGCTAAATTTTTAATGAGGAGAAGTTGGTGATTTACCAAGTATGGAGCAAAATTATTGGAATGATCCAGGAGACTATGGGAGCTAAGAGTGAAATCATTTTGCCTCTAGAGAAGGGGGACATAGCATTGGCTAAAAGGTTAGGCATACAAAATATTTCTCTGGCCTCTACTTGCATCAAGTGTGGTCGATGTGGGAAGCAAAAAATTTAGAGGAGTGGGAAATGGATGCCCCCTCCTGAAGGTTTTTTGAAAATTAACACTGATGGTTCTTCCAGAGGTAATCCTAGCCTAGTTGGGATAGGTGGGATTGGTAGGGATTCCTCCAGAATTGTTGTTTTTATTTTTTCAACTCACATGGGGGAGTAGATGGTTAACAGAATGGAAGGATTAGCTGTTCTATTTGCCTTAAATAGAGCTTATGAGTTAGGCTAGTGAAGGGTGAAGTGTGAAGCTGACTCACAAATTCTGATTAATATGCTCTAGGAGAGGAAGTTTAATGATGTGAGCTGCCAACTATCCTTGATAGTGCAATAGATAGTTCAGATTAGTATGCTTATGGTTTCCATGTCTTTTGCTCACATTCCAAGGGAATGGAACGGGGCAGAAAATTGCTTGGCAAAGTGGGCTTCTGAGGATATTGATGGACACAGGATGGATGAATGGGCACTATTGCCCAAGGAGGTGTGTCAGAACCTGGAAAGGATTCTTAGAGAGGATGGAGATGGTGTTGAAGTGTGACGGTTTTTGGTGATTGTTTTCTGTGGTTTTCTTTGGTTTTTGGGGCTTTGGCCTTTTGCTGGTTTGTAATCCTTTTCTGAATTTAATAAAGTTTTTACCCCTTTGTATAAAAAAAATCCTATAGTCTAACACAATCACACAACAACCCTAATGGATTCCTAAGGTTTAAAATATTAACTTATTCTAATAACAAGATAAATATAATCTAGTGTACACCAAAGCTTGTGGCACAAAGTGGGGGGTTAGAAAAAATATAACAAATATGTATGGGGAACTTCAATTAAATTATGTATGAATAACACCTTAATACATGAAATATAAAAGATAGTATTATTCGAGGCAACACTTATGATACTTCTATTTACTAAAGTAGAGGAGAATAAAGTTAGAATATGCTTACCTAAATGTGAACCCATCGAGACTCAATCTCTCCTTTGGCCAAAGGGGATTCATAAGAGGTTGTTATGGTTTGTAAGGATCACTAAGAAAGGCCAAAGCATCTAAGACTTATCTAAAAGACTAGATTCTCCAAATAAGAAAGCTAACCTAAGTCTTCTCAAGTAGAATGGTGAAAGAGCAAATTATGAAGAAAAGTGAGTGAATAATAATTCTTGATTACACATATGAAATAATGAAAAAATAATATTGTATATATAGGTAGATCTTTCCCTAATACCTTATGAAATTATCAGTTGTACAGGGTTGACCCATTGTGTTTTTATGTATAATTCACTAGGTCTGAGCTAGGTTAATCAAAATGCTAACAAGATAAGAAAGTGAAAAATACCCCTAAACTATACTGGGTCATCCTAATTGGCCTAGTACAACTGATTGACCAAAAGGGGTTCAAGAAAAAAAAGGAGGGATGGAAAGAGGAAAATATTGGAGGAATACTCAAGGGAGGATAAATAGCATAGGGAATGGTTTTGGGAGTTGGTTAGATTGGTAATAATGTGGAAATAAGGGACAACAATCCTATGAAGCACTAATGGTTTGATGACCCCTTTCTTGATGCACCCTTTAGGGTGTGTACTCAGAGAGATTGAGTTTCGATGGTTCCTACAAGATGTAAAACATCAATATGTGGTAAAAGTTAAAAATATTATGTTTATACATGCCTCATGTTTCTTAAGGTCTTCTCATAGATATCTAAGTTATGATTTTTATATTATTTATTCAATTTAAAATGATCCCAATATTTTCCTTTGAAAAATATTATTTTGTTAACTGATCATTCCCCCTAAGGTTTCTAGTTCTGAGTTGTATTATAAAACCATGGTTAGGACCAAGCCTTCCTCACAAATTTATACATTACAAACATTATTTTAAAATCATTCACCCATTTGTATCCACCTCATCAGTGTTCCCTTTATGATTTTTAGTGTAAGACCATGGATGTGACTTGTCCCTCCTCATAAAATATTCCAATACCCAAGTCACAATGAAATTTCATGTGTCAAATTTGAGATAAATAGTGATTGATTAGGAGTTACACATCATTAACATGCTTCCCATCTTGATATAGTAAGTTATATGCTTCCTTAATTAATATTTAACTTTTATCTTCTTATTTTATGATTGAATTTATGCTTACAACCATTTTTATTAAAATTTTCATACTTCTCAGCTTGAATTAATGTGATTAATCTAATTTCATTTTCTAGTTTTGTCTTCTATTTTATACTTCCCAATGTGATTTAGTATGATGGATTGACTTAATTATTTTATTTTTATACCATTTGGTTTTCATATGCTTTCCATTTTATTACATTATTTTCATACTTTACAATGTGATAGAGTGTGATTTTATCTTGTTTTAACTTGGTACAAATCTTTTACATGGTTTAAAAATATTTTTTTACCCTTTTTACCATCTTTGGTTTATTATATTTAGTAATATTTTGTTATTATACATTTTCCATCATGATATAGTCTTTAGTACATTTATTTTTCATTAATTATACTCTTCTAAGTTATTTTTTGCCTTTTTTTAACCATGCATATGTGTCACATAACACTAGAAAAGAAAACACTCAACATATATTTCCCATAACATATACAATAAAAGATAAATACATGTGCTATAAATAAATATATCTATGAATCAACATCTATAACCAAGTGCAACTCATGAGATTACTAAAAATGTCAATATATATATATATATATATATATATATATATATATCCTCATTTATTTTATATAAAATACAAAGTAGAATATCTCCAACTCTAAAGTTGGGCTCCATCTTGCCTATCTTGTGGCATATCCACACTACCCATATATGCCTAAGATTATCCCTTATAAATATTACACTATAATGAGGTAGTTTGAGATCTAAAATCTGTAACCTGCCCCTATAGATTGGCCACTTGGGCTTACACTTGTCCAAGCTAGATAGTGGTAGCCATGTGTGTCACTTTATCCTATACCAAGTCATATCAAGCTTGTGTCTCTCCCTCTCCCACATTTTTAAATGGTTGTAGTCCATCCCTACATGCCTAAAGATACCTTTTAGCCTCCCTCACTAGTCTAAACTAGCCTACTTGGGCTAGGATAGATGATACCGTAGGAAAATCAAAAGTGGTGGGGTCATATGGAGCTAACACCCCATCCAAAATGTCATGATGTGTTTCCACTATTAAAACTCTCCATCTAACCTCCTCTATCTTAGCATATTAAAAACAAAACAAAATATGCATAAGATCCTATGTATATCTCAAAATCATCTATCTACCATAATCATAATATAACTAGTGTCTTATATCAAAAAATTAAATCAAAATTAAAAGATTTCTCACCAATGTTGGTGTCACTAACCACCATCTCTCCATCTACTCAGCCAATGAGCATGGTATCTCATCTAATCATCTACTAATAATCTCCTCTATTGGTCACCTCCACACTAATGCAAATCTGGGAGTCACCACTCAAGCACAACATGATCCTCTCCTTAGAGATTCCTCTATGGAGTAGTTATGTATTGGAGTAGTTATTGGGTCCTCTTGTGCTACATCCCTTGATTTAATTTGATCTCACTGATGATGCCTCCATATATGATGAGGCCATGGTGGTTTTTGATGCTACTACTAATGTGGTTCCTAATGTGTGATAGCATACTCATCTATGGCATCTCCCCCTACTAGCTCTGCTACTAGCTATTGTTGTGATTGACCAGTCCATGGTCTATCACATCATGTCCTGATCATTGGTATAATTATCAATAACCCTCCTCCTTCCTTCCATATCATCTCTCTATCATGTTTTCCCCCATTATTAGGCACTACTATAGGGGCCACTAGGTATGGGAGTTCAAAATATCTTGACAATCATTCCACTAGATGAGTCTCTACCCATGAGGTGTAGTGGCATATGATTTGCACCCATGAGAACCCTATAGTAATGATAACCAAAATAGGCAATATATTATAAATGTGTATATATAATTACCACACAATCTCTCCTTGTGTAATAACATGTAGATCTGGCAGGTGAAGCATGACTTGAGATACATGATCTTATCTCCACTACATGATGCGAGGTAATATTTCATCAATAACATGAGGGAAACCTAGCTAGTTAATACATGAGGAACCTCCAAACACTCAATAAAATAACATGCCCCATATGGTATTCTACCCTATGAATAATATCCCATACATATCATGCATGAGATGGAACTAGATGATATCAACAAGGTTTTTTGAGTTTTCCTTGATCTAATATTGACTTACACAAGGCTATCATGTATAAAAATACCTTGCTATATAAATTATGACATAACACTCATGTTGTCACAAGTATTAACATTGAATTTTGGATGTCTAGAATGGATAAAATGTAGACATCAAATAAACTCACGCTCAACCTAGGGTAAATCCTATGTAAGCATGTCACCCACTGGAATAGTGATCCTCTCTCATCTAGATACTCTAATGTGTCAGTGATCATTAATGTCCTACCTATAGGAATTCCAAGAAATGCATGGGCGTCCTCCAAAGTAATCTCCACCTTAATGGTATCCCCATCTACCACCCATGAAAAAGTGTTGGTAAACTATTCCCATACTCTAAGGAACATGACAATTATATCAAAACTTAGAAAGATCTACCTCATATCCATGATACCTTTAAAACCTAGTGTACCCAATTGATCTGTATTGACATCACTCAAATGATCTAACAAATTTAGTAGCCATGATGCATCCATCTGGTGATAATATCTTTGATGTCTATATAAAATATCAAACAAAAAAAGATGTATCATCTCTCCATGTCATCAACAATCAAAATACATTCTTAAAAATTCATAAATTTAACTACTTACTTAGTTGGTTTGATTAAGTTTCTCATTTTTCTTGATTTCCTACATAATTGACCTATTTAATACTAAATCATCCCTATACCTTATTTTTGATACTAAATTAGCCATTATCATTTTTAACTACATCAACCTATTTTATACTAAACCGGCCCTTATTCAACTTTAGCATACCAAATTAGACTTGTAGTATATGGTCAGCCCCATTTTTTAGACTATATAGGCCCTATTATAATAACTAAATTGGCCCTATGGTATGCAATTGACCTTCTCCTCATTGAAAATAAAGTAGGCCTACTACTATGTATTTAACCACCCCTTAGAGTACTAAATTGTCCCACTACTATATAGTAGGCCCCTTACTTTCTACTCTTCTTATAAATTAAGTGGACCCAGTCAACTCTATCCTATCATAGTGGTGACTTTTTGAAAATTTTTCGTAAACACCTTAGGCATTCATTAGTCTAACTTATTCCTACCTAATATCTTATTCTACATCTAATTTACCTACAAATTTATTAGGGTCAATGTTGGTGCCTATATTTTTCCTACCAATCAATTTTGTATAATTAGCTAAATTTTAAATAAAAATACTCAAAATTTTGAAATTCACAATTGCTTATCTATGTTGCATTAATTATGACCACTATGCATCCTTCCCATCTCAAGTATCATATCTTCACCATGATGGCTTTCTAGTCTCAAACTAGGTCTCTTAGAGCTCTATTTTCTCTGAATAGTAAAAATAACAAATGAATTATTTTTCACCCTATTTATATTTACTATTAAAAATTATTTACCTATTTAATATTTACCACTAGATTCTATATTTTTATCATATCTTTGTTTCTACTAGCTCTTTTTTTGAACTATAAGATGTTCTACAATGTTAACATTGTAGATAATCTTCTCACATGTTACGTGTGTGTGTGTGTGTGTGTGTGTGTGTGTGTGTGTGTGTGTGTGTGTGTGTGTGTGTGTGTGTGTGTGTGTGTGTGTGTTTGTGTATTCACTCTTTTTTATTAATTTTTATAGGTTTTCCTAATGTTACCTACATTGGATACCTTCAAATTTATTATATCTCATTATTTATCTACAATAATATGGTAAATAAAGGTATGTATTTTTTAATTCTATCCTATCATTTATGTTATTTTTATCCTTAATGAGATTTATTTATCTTTAACATTATGTGTCATTGTGTTCTTTTCTCGAAGAACCATCCCATGTTGTACCTAAGTGATATATTATGAGATTTGAGTGGGGAATATTTATAAAAATAATATCTTCAAATTTTATCAATTACTGATGCTTTATCTCTTGTAAGAACCTATCAAGTCTCAATCTCTATGAGTGCATGACTTAAAGGGTGCACCGAGAAAGGGGTGGGTAGACCATTGATGCTTCAAAGGATTATTGTCCCTATACCACCACTTGTTATCTACACAACTATATCCTAAAAATACCCCCTAAGTTTTTCCTCCTCTTTTGCACCCTCCTCTAGTCAATTTTCACCTTTATTAGCCCTTCCCTAAGCCTAAAACCCTTTCCAATTATTTACATTACACTGTCGGCTCCATTGACCTTTACTATAATTGATCAAACTCATTTAGGGTCTAAATCAGCCCTTGGATGACCTAGACCAAGACCTAATTTGTTTTTTTCAATTAATGATATAGAGTTAATTGGGCCAACCATGTTATCTAAACTTTTAGAAAGGTTTAGGGTTAGATTCATTTATATATACACATTTATTTCTATCATTTATAGTAAGAGGAGAAGAATAATATTATCTTTCACATATATTTATCCACCATTCTACTTGAGGAGCGTATCTTAGGGTTTTAATACTTTCTTTAGAGATACAAATCTTGTCTTATGGAAAAGGATTTTAGATGCATACATAGGTTGTGTGGCCTAGAGCTGATTTATCTTTTTTATCCTTACATACACAACAAACTCTTTTAAATAATCTTGGTTAAGGGAGAGATTGAGGATCGATGGGTTCATCTTCAAAGTTAAGTATTCTTAACTTTGTTTCTCATTTGTAATATAGATATATTAGCATTTGTACTTCTCTCCCATGAATTAGTATTTACTATACATTTACATAAGTATAGATCTTCTAAGCATGTTTATTTTTTATGTTTATTAAACCCACTTTGTGCCACAAGATTTGATGAGAAATAAATTATATTTTACTTTACTTATCATTTACTTTTGTGGATATTAAAAACATAGGAACTAGCTAGGGTTATTATATAGCTTTACTCGACTAGAGGATATGGAACCCTCCCTAGTGTTTTAATTGTGATAAGAGATCCCTTAACTAGGTCTAATGGATCCATATTGGTAATGAACCTGAATATCAAATGTAATAACAATCAGAGGTGTAAGTAGGATTTATCTTCTATGAAATAGGATCAATTAATAGATTAGTTAGATTTCCCTTTCCATACATATTTTACTTAAATTTTTCAATTTCACATGATGAATAATTTTACCCCTTTTTCATGTATCATACCCTTTATTGTGATTGGGTTCCATAGAATTCATATGCTAATTGATGTTATTATTTCACAACTTGAGTAATTTTTCCATGACTTCCAACTTGGCTAGAAAGGAGGTTATAAATTTCACCTTTTAAGAGTTTGGTTTTTTAAAATGATTACATCAAACATTATAATAAATAATTATTGTCATCCCAATCAATGTTTTTAAGAGGCATTTATTACTCTAACATTCCAAGAAAATACAATCATATTTTCCATGGAGGGACCTATCCCCTCTAACTTAAAATCATATCAACTAATGTTATTTGTATGCCTACTCCAATTGATTCACAAGATTATTATTCAAATATTTATAGTTTGGTTCTTCTTCCTTTTTTTATACATTGTTTGGGGATTATATTTTGTGATCTCAATTTGTGAAACTATGTATTTTTAATTCAATTATTGTCACTTACCCAAGGGTTTTGAGCTAGTATCCTCCTTGTATAGGGAGAATGACATATTATTTTTTATCTAATTTGGTATCCATTATGATTTATAGGGTGGATTCAAGATTAATTTAATACATTACCACATCTAAGGGTGGATGATATACCATCCTTATTTCATGTTCTCTTTCCTTAGGAATGATAATATCTCAAACCAATTATGACCCATTATCTCTCCATTTGGGAGGAGCATTATCCTTATAGAATAACCACTATTGATTTATTCTGAATAAGAAATGATTTTCATTAAAAATTTATTTCTTGTGCCAAATTTATTTGGTATACTTTCTCACATTTTCCCCATGATTGGTTTAGTTCCTTTTTTTGTGCACAAAGTTTGGCTATATGACCCAACGTATGGTATACACATCATATGAATGAATTAAACTCATAATAAAGTTTATACATGAAGAACAAAATTATAAACATGAGGTTCATGGTTGGGAAAAGAGGCTTTGAAAGATATAATTTTTCCTTTAACCTTGTGTATGAGGAATGAATTTTATGAATTATAGCTAGATAATATTATAAAATATCTCTCAAGGATATTTATAATTTTAGTTATTCTAATATTATAAAATAAGGTTTTAGATTCTTACCCATACCTCAGTGAGCCTTTAGGTCACCTTATCTTATTATAAATTACTTCTCCATGGGTAGAACATTATTTCATAATCTTTATATTTATGATGCTCTACCTTAATAACTATCCTAAACTCTTTGTTTTTTTATAGCATATTATGAAGAATCTTTTTGGAAGATATGAATTAAGAGTGGATTATGTCTATAGTTGATTTTGATCCATTCTTATAATTTTTTTCCATTGGTATATTTTCATATATTATTTCTATTAGGGTATTATTTATTAACATCAACGTTTCTCAAAATTTTGGGATTTTGAGGCAAAGTCAGTGTGGTGTTAAGCATAGTAATGTTTTGGTGTGTTGGGTCACAAAACATGAATAATTTATGAGGGAATAATATTGAGAATTTAATAACTTAGAATACATTTTTGATTGTAATGATAAAACATTAAAAATTCACATAAAATAAGATGAACAAAAAAATTAATTGAAAAAGGATTAAACATTACCATGGAACATAGTAACCCTTGTCATTTTTATAGAACATGTGTGTGTCTTTGAAAAAAAATAGTTTATCCTTTGTATGAGAGTTTTAATAGATATAAAACATAATTTGAGGTATATTTTTTTTACTATTCTTATTCTTCTCTTTTAAAAACAAGTTCCATGAGAAGTTGTGCATTACTCCACTGTCATTTAGGTGTGTATAGCATCAATATAGATATATTTAGTTCTAATCTAAGTATATCTATACTTACACAAGTAATAAATAGCCATGATGAAGATTACTTGGATCACTCCTCTTCTAGAATGAGTGGTTTTAATTCTTTTTGTTCTTATAGGGATTGAGAACCATATTTTCCAAGGTAAAAAGTGTTTTAATTTATTTTAATAATAAAAATTTAACTCATATTACATTTATTATTAGTATTTATTATCTCTTAAATAAGTATTAATTTTTTAGAACACAATTAATTTTTATCAAAGTGAAGTATTTATAATTTTTCATGATAACATCAAAAACAATTTCAATAATATGAAAAACACACTATTTTCAAGTGTGTAAGGATATTGAGGAGTGTAAGGAGGGTTCTAACATCAACCCTAGAAAATGTTACAAGAAATGTCATCGCTGCATGATAGGAAGCATAATGACATGTGGCAAAATGGTAGGAGGTATAACACAATCTTCCTTTTGCCAATAGTGGCATGTAGAATCTAGGCAAGGAATTTCCCATTCCCTCATCCATCCCTAGAATGGAAAAATAATAGATGATGTCTATGTTGGGTCATTGGATACATATGTAGTATGGATGCATTGTCTTAGACTCTTGGCTAAATAGAATGTCTTGGTGAGCTTCCTATGTTGGTGCAATAAATCTCTTTTATTAGAGAAAGTATGGTGTTTTATTTTCTAGATTATGGTCTTCAAGCCTTGGTAAGGACCCTAGATAACACACAACCCAGTATTTTAACCATTGGTGTGTACTCTTTGCATGATTTTTAGTTGGACTAGTTTTGGGGTTTTCTATGGTCATGGGATCTTATAAATCAATTGAATTCATAGTCCTTCCCTTTGAACCTTAGTCTCTCATGGCTTGCCTACTTATATGTGTTCTTTATATGGGGTGGATGATGGAGGATCCCCCAAGATCCCTTTTTAGGTCAATTTGGTTGTTAGAGGATCTCACTCTTGGTATTCCACTAGTCTATTAGTATCTTTCAACTTGGTTGTCCTTCAATGGGGTAAATGATGGTGGATCTCTCCCTAGTTTCTTTTTTTAGGGTAAGATGGGTATTAGAGTAACCCACTCCCCTAGTTTATTAAGAAGCATAGATATTGTAGGAAACCATGTTTTAACCCTTATTATTTGTTTGGAAAATGAAAATTTCCATTTATTTTTTTGGGCATGGTTACTTTGGTATTTTTCAAAGTTCTTAACTTTATGGAAGGCCCTTTGATGGATTTAGGAGGACCTAGTTTTTTTAATCCTCCTTGTGATTTTTAGGGGTTATGTTATGCTCTATTAAATTTGTGAATCTTAGTCAGAGGAGAGGCCCACTCACTATGATTTGGCTGAGTGGTAGTTGAGAAAAAGATTTAGGTAAAAGAAGGCCTTCCTTTTCGTAAGATATTTAGTCTTGTCATGTCTTTAGAAATGACATGATGAAGGGTGCCATCCCTTACAAATCCACTATTTTGAATCTCCTTTGTGTTCTCAAGGTTACAGGATCCTTAAAAACCCTAGTTGTAGGTACCTTAAAACCCTCATGCTTTATGATTAAAGGTTGTAGGATCCTTAAAACCCCATTGTGTTTTAAAAATATTATGGATATTAGTGGGAAGATCAGCCCACTTATTGTGACTCAGTTGTTTGGATGTCCCAAGAGGTGAAATATCTTCATTTCTAGTTGAACTTATGTTTTGTTGTTTGTCTCTTACCGTGCTTTACCAGGATGTGATTCTTAATGGGATGATAAAACCTTTTAGTATAATCATACTATATGGTGGCTATGAGGAAGTCCTTAGTGGTATAAAACCTCATTCTTGGGTAGATCTTCTAGTTTATAGTACCTTTAGAGAAGTCACGATGAAGGGAGATTTCCCTTTGAGATTCACTATTTAATAATACCTTTGTGTACTATAGGTTACAGGAACCTTAAAGCCCTTGGTTATGGGAACCCTTAAAACCCTCTTATTATCTAGTCTTGACTCAATCTAGGGGACCTTTAATTCAATTTAAAAAGGTTTGGGGAGCCTTCAAAACCATCTTTACTATACTTTCGAGTTACAAGATCTTTAAAACCTTTGGTTGTGGGAATCCTTAAAAACCTTATGTTTTCTATTCTCTCCAAGGTTATGGGTACCTTTAATTCTATTGTTTGAGGTTTCGGGAACCTTCAAACCCTCTTTATTATTATTGGTTGTTATAGGGATTTTTTACCCTCTTTGTTGTGCCTAGAAGTGGGTCTAATTATCAAAACACTCACTATCCTAATTCATAGCTCCAATTTCAAAAGTGTTTTACCCTATCAAATTAAAAAAAACATTATTTTAAAGAAAATTATGCATTTAGTCATGGAACATACCTAGATCTAGAGTTTAAAATACCTCATGAGTGGCCCATGAATATATTTAAGTCTGATAAAATGAAAATTGTGGGAAACCTTGTAAACTAGATTAATGGTCATGTTGACCTTATTTATTAGAAAAATAACTTAAATCAAATGAAAGGAAAACTAAATTATGAACATCAAACCAAAATAATCTAGTCTTATCTTCTATAATTCAGATCTAGTAACATACCCCCAAAAGAAAATTGTAGAAAAAATTATCTTCTTTCTGATCAAGGCATTAAGAGCAGGTTGTGAATTGAATTTAAGGCTGATTTGGAGGTTGGGTTTAAGATGACTAGTTCTAATATGAAAGTGACCTTGAAAGGGCATCCTATTTATTTAGATGGTGAGTTGAAGGATAAGGATGAGGTCAGTAATACCGATGCCCATGTGCATATAATATTGAAATGGAAAATAGAAAGATAGTTACTAATCAAAAATAGAATTATAGGGATGCTAAAAAGGGAAAAAGGAAGGCAGATGATGAGAATAAGGAGAAACATAATGAGGATTAGAGACCTGTTAAAGGCAACAAAAATAAAATTTTGAAAATGTGGATAACTATTCTAAGGAACAACAAAAGATTGTTAAGCTTAATGAAGAGTTAGATTTGCATAAATATTTAATGAGATGGTTTATGAGGGAGATTTTAGGGCTAAAAGAGAAGGTAAAGAGTCTTGAGAAAGACAAGGATATTTTGGTTTAGAAAATAGAGGTAAGGGATTGGTAAATTCACATTAAAAGACTTGGGGATAGAGTGGGAGATCTTGAATGTGAAAATGACAAGTTAAAGGACAAAATTAAGTAACTAGGGGACTATAATAAAGCAATAATGAAAGATAGAATTCATAATATGAACACCTTAAGGTCTTATTAGGAGACCCTTATAACTCTTAAAATTCCTTTGGGTAAAAATATCATATCCAAGGAATACTCTAGAGAATTTAACAAGGATTAAGGGATTCAATAAATAGATTCAAAACTTAAACATATGAAAAATTATTTGGAAAATGTGAAATGGAGATCAGGGCACTAGTGGTTTTTTGGTGGTATTTCAACTGTGTTTTAGTTGTTTTTGATATGTTTTTTGTATACGATCTTGATTTGTAACTTTTGATATCTTGTGTTTAGTGAGTATTTTTTGATTCTACTATATTTTTGTAATTATTTTAGGGATTGGAGTCCCTATTAATTTTTTTAACCTTAATAAAAAAGGTAGAAAACAAACTAATCTAATTTAAAACTAATTATCCCCAATCAAGTTGGGAGTGTAAGGGGAAACTGAGAAGTAATACTCAAAGTAATATAAATTCACTATGAGTGGTACATCCTTCTCTTTCAAATATTTTACTTATAAATAATAATTTCCCAATATCTCAAAAATGTGATATAAACTCCTCCAATGGGGGTATAGTTTCACACGTTACCATTTATTCTTATTGGATTTCCCCCACATTAAGACCAAATATAAAATTGTGATTATCAAATTATTTTATTCAGAGTGGTAAAAATAATACAAAAAACATATAAAATGGGAGGGGAAAGAAACATAAAATATAAATATAATAAAATACTACAAATAAATATCTACCTAATGTATGTGTAGAATAATGAAAGTACCTTGAACAATTCATAATTGACAAGGAGGTATAGATATGCATAACTAATTTTTGACTCACCAAAGTTATGATAGAGGTTGAAAGTAATGGAAAGGAGGTATTAGAATAGTAAAAAATAAAATATAAAAATTAAACAACAAACTAATACAATGAGCAAAATTAGACCCCTTTAATAATGACACACTAGTATTAGACCCCTCTGAAAGTTACATTTTGATCCGATATTGGAATGTCCCTTTTGAAAGTGGTTATGTAAGTTTGATGGATCTAAAAATTTATAAAACTCTTCATCAATATATAATTCATATAAACCACTTTGAAATAAGTGAATTTAAGTATGTATGTGCCATAATTATTTATCCTTTTATTGAGTTCTAATCCACACTTGCTAAAAAATAAAAATAAAGTGGGTTTTGTTTTAAGGGGCTTGCCTCAATTAGTCCCTTGACCATGTTAGTTTAGGTTTTATTTTAGAGATTGAAAATCAACACTCAACAAAGTCATCAATAAATATGTGTATATGATAATGCCATCCCTTAAACATATGATATGAGATTAAAGATACAACTAGGGAGAGATATATATTCTCTTTCAATAATGCAATATACTTTATTTAGTAAAACTATCTAAAAATAGTCTTCAATAGAGGGTGGTAAAGGTAATAAGGAGTAGAGTGAAAAGGGATGTGATCACTATAGTTTGATGGTACTTGATAGGAATTAATGATAATTTATTAGGGTATAAGTGTATGTATAATACTCAAATTAAAATTAGGACTTATTCACATGCAATAAAACCACATAGAAGTAATACAATCAATAATCATTATACAAGGAAACATTATGGAATTGAGGTAAGGACTTTAAACTGACATAACTAAAATTGACATGGTCCAACAACTATTAGAATATTCCTATTCTAGTCAATGTGATCAAAGCTAAGTAAAATAAGATCAATGAGTTGGTAGGAGTGTTGTTGAGCATCCCAGTGAAAAAATGACATATTTGAAGGTGTTCATGAGTAAATATTAGTGACAAAATATTTTAAAATGTTTTACATAAAGTGAAAGTTTACTAATAAGAGTATAATGTGAACTAATGATCCAAATATACAAAAACATTATAAAATAATTACAACTATAAGAATTACACCAAAATTAGGTGTCTACATAATTCTACACTATAATTTGTGTGTGCGTGTTTGTGTGCACATATATTAGAGTAAAAAATAAAGGTGGATATTTTTTTTTATGACAACCTCATCACTTTTAAGTTATGCTTGAAGTTAGTTCTAGATATAACAATTACAAGGAAGAGAGAGATTAATTATATCAAAGTTTAGCTCTAACAACTTATAAAATAATAAAATACTATCTCCTCACTATTCGTATGAATGTATTTATTTCCACTAATAATATTTGAATATTCCAACATCATAATATAAAATGTAACTATAATAAAATGTGAATGGATACAAGTAGGTCAATGTTGAGATAAATTTATAATGTAACCAAATGAAATAATTAAAAAATGAAAAAAAAATAGTAGGATTGAATCAACATGGTGGTATGTTAAATATGTTTTCACATCTAAAAATAACTAAAATTATGATGAAAACTATGAAAGATGGATCCTATTGACCCCGTCAAGTGACAAAAAATAATTTCGAGTTGAAGAAGTAAAAATTTGGGTCCTATTGATC
Source organism: Torreya grandis (assembly GCA_037957365.1). Classification (NCBI taxonomy): domain Eukaryota; kingdom Viridiplantae; phylum Streptophyta; class Pinopsida; order Cupressales; family Taxaceae; genus Torreya; species Torreya grandis. The sequence goes on along the minus strand of JARHVA010003154.1, from coordinate 344,690 downwards.
TTTTTAGTCACCATTTGATTATATCATTGAGTATGTTAAAGTTAATAAGGTATTTCATCATAATTTTCATCCTTTTAATAGTGAAAATATGCCTAGTGAAGTCACATTGAGGTTTTCCCTTAGTCTAGGAGGGTAATTGTAAAAATTAAGAATTTATTGTGCCCTCTTAGTATTTTTTAAGACCCTTTTACAAAATTTAAGTTATTTTTGACAAAAATAAGTTTGATTTTGTTTTAATATCCCCCATTAATTTATGCCATATAGAGTATTAGTTGATTTTTTATCTTCATAACCACTTCTTGGTTGGTCATCTCAAACTTATAAGCATGCCAACATGGAAAATGAAGGAATTCAAAGTTAAATTTTCAAATAAATAAAGGATGACACATATGTTGATGTGAATAATAATATTAATACCTTTAATTAAGGACTTTTATATATTATTCATGCATATACATTAGTTGTGAAGATATTTTCGTGCTCCAACTCATATGCAAGGATGTAAGGGTAGTTTTCACACATTTTCAAAGGCAAAAAATGGGATTTTTATTTATTTATAGGTGGGGAAAGGATTATTCACATATTTATAAACTTAATTTATGTTTCTTAGATGTTTTAAAAATGTTAGTAACTCAAACTATGCTTAATTTATTCTAAAATAGCTCAAATATCCTTCAAAATTGATTTTCAAGCTTAAAATTGCCCCAAATCTAATGTGGTAACTTGGTGGAGTGTTTTCATGGATATAAATGATTTATATGAGGTTTAAAAGGGTGGTTTAATATAATATAATGGTTTTTAGTCTCATAAATAAGGCTATATCTTTATTAACAATTGTTAACAAGCAAGATTCCTCCAAAACCCTTCAAAACCTTATCTATAGAGCATAAACATTGTAAATTTAAAATTTTGAAGTGTTTTAAAGATTTATAAAGCATTAATAATGATTTTTATTCCATATTAATGATATAAAGTCACATTATATTAATTTAAAATCATTATCAAAGGTTTTTACCTATAAAATGGACCTAGATGACAAGCATGCATGAGAAATGAGCACTTACAAGCCTGCAGACCTAAAAGTGAATTTTTGGAGTGTTTTTAAAATTTAAAATGCACTTTAAATTATTTTAATATATATATTGGATATATATAGTCATTTAAAAAAATAATTATCTCTTGATACCATGTATATCTAAAAATATAAAAAATTTACCAAATTGGCATGCTTACTACCTTTAGAGAGCCTAAAAACACAAAAATGAGCATAAATTGAATTATATTGATAAAAAACCTATTAAATTTAAAATTAAAGTGGGGGGAATATTTTTTAACTTTTAATGGTGGTCTCATGTCCTTAAAGTTATTGATGAAAGATAAAAGTCAAAATTACATGCCTATGCATGCAAAAGTGGTGAAAACTAGTTCTCAAGAAGGCTACAAGTGCTAAAACTCAAGTTTTATTGATATAAATGCATTGAAACTTTTCATGTAGGTGTTTAAAGTTTTTATCAATTAAATGCATTTTTTTTCAACCTTTGGAGTCCATTTATGAAGGAATTTAAGAAGAGAGATCTCTCTCTCAAGATCTTCTCAAGCACTAATGGAGCTCACACCTACAAATTTGAACTAAGTAATCATTAAGAGACATTAAAAACATTATTATATGCCTCAATATATCTAATATCAGGTTTATTTTTCATGATTTACCTTTATTTGAAGTTTTTTAGGTCTTAAATAATTCTCTAGAGCTTTGGATGTAAAATAAGAATTTGAACATGGTCAAAATATCATCAAATGAGCAAATGAAGTTGTACATTATCATGCACTAACATAATTTACATTGAAAATAAGACATAAAAAAAATCAATAATATCATCCTTACCTCTATGCCAAAATTATGGAGAAGAAGTCGAATCAAATAAGGACTTCTCCAAGTGGAGTTTCATCATGCAAGATTTGAGAAGTTGGCTAAAGACCAAGTGGAATTTAATCATGTAACTTGATATTTAACAAACTCAAGCCTCTAACAAGGAATTTTATGCTCCCATCACAACTTAGAGACTTCAGATATAGTAGTGAAATTTTGGAGAAGGAATAAGATGTTAATTGAAAGTTAACTTTATGTATATTTCAGTTTTCAACCTTAATGAGGGCATTTATGACAAGTTTTCATGTTTATCCCCTCATTAAGGAATCCTTTCAATATATGAACTTGTTTTTTATAAGTAATAATAAATACATATAGTTTAGTGTGGATCATCCCTACCAAATTTCATACTTTTAAACACCTTATTGAGTAATAAAAAAATTTGATTTTTGCCTTCTCATATACTAGTTATTGTGTGCAATTGATAAATTATTGATGTAAGCTTGTGATAATTATATATTAGCATTGATTTATGTCCAATTTTGTGCAAATTTATGTATAAAACTTGATAATTTTTAGGTTATAGGTTGTGTCTCTAATATTTTATGAAATTCATAGTTGTGATGATTGTTATTTGAGTTCCCTAAGATAAGTGGTCATCCTTCTAGGTATTGTTATAATCTGAATCCTTTCAACAAAACACTTATGCCTAAGATTCATTAGTGAATTTTGACTTGTGTATGTTTGAGTGATATTTTATCTCATTATTGGTGTGTCAAAATCAAGTTGAGGTATTCAATTTTGGTGCATCACCCTATAGTCATAAAAGTATAAGAATCTCTCTCTCTCTCTCTCTCTCTCTCTCTCTCTCTCTCTCTCTCTCTCTCTCTCTCTCTCTCTCTCTCTCTCTTCATTTTATGACCCAATATGAATACTGAAATATACATAAAGTTAACTTTCAATTACCTTTGAATGAAAAGAAATAATATGACCCAATATGAATAAGATGTATGAAAGGACATATGTAAAGTGATTTTCATTGATATAAAATATGTAAGATTTATAGACACATGGTCATATCACTCCCCTAATGAATAATGTATAAATAATGATGCACAATAATAACATTCCCATGTATCACTAATTGATATAGGAACACTAAATAGTTTGTCCCCTAATGTGGGAAAGATATAATTGATATAAATAAAAATGTAAGGCATGCCTCAATATATAAAATATAACATCAATAAATCACATGAGTAATGTGTAATAATAATTCCCCCTTGGTTGTAAATATATGGTCAATACAAGCACAATAATGACATATCCCAAATACAAAAGATATATAGTCAATACAAATATCTAAGTATCATATCCATTTGGTGAGAAATATATAGTAAATGAGGAATTATTGTATAATATATTCCCATTAATGAGTGGTATACAATTAATATTGAAGAACACACATAGGTCCTTTCCCAAATATAATCATTTCATGTATCATAATAATGTAGGAAAGGACATAAAACATCTGTGCTATATGGATAATGGAAAATAAATTATATGAGGACATGTGATAAATAAAAAAATTGAAAATAAATAAATAAAGTGTCATTGTGACCTAACACACACACACCCCATTTAAAAATTTCAAGTGAGGAACCATCATTGTTGAAAACCTCTATTTGGGGGCCCTATAGACCTTATAAGTTCACAATAATATGTTATTCATATAAATCCTAAGGTTATTTTAATGAGTCTAAATTTATAAAAAATCAAATCATGAAAATCAAAGCTAAAATGAAAATTTTAAGTTGTTTTGAACCTTGGGTTTTCATAAGTTATTTTCAAAATTGATACTTTGATTTATCAAATAATAGTACTAAGATATTTTTCATCCTAGTTTTCCTAAGTGTTTTATGTGATCACAAGACTACCAACCATGACTTATTAATCATCCATAATCGAGCCTCACTTTTTATGATATGTGGATCTATTGCATTGCCCATAACCTTTGGCTTTCTCAAAAGTTTCTAAGTCTTCACATAAATCTTGAGATTTTAAAACACTGATAGACAAAATTATGACATTACATAGATACTTTAAAGTTTAAAGGAAATTATAAGTCCTTTGAGTCTTTGATCTCTAAAAACACACCACATGATGTATTATTTTTAACTTAGAAATTCATATACTTTACAAAAAAATGTCAATCAACTAATAGGTCTGAGCTCTTAGAGTCTAATAGTTATGAGCTTCTATAATTATGAGTATTAAATAGTTGGAAATATTTTGTCAATCAAAACCACAAAAGGATTAACATAGTCTGATTATTCATGGTCTAATAATTCTAAGTTTTTAAGCTCTGAATATATGACACTTGGCACATTTTCATCCAAACATAACTCTAAAAGTATAAAAGCAAAGGGTCCAATGGTCTCATGGCCCTGAGTTTCCAAGTCTCTACATCTCTAAGATCATGTTACATATTATAATTTCATTACCTAGAGCCCTTTAAGACATACACAATTCAAATATTCAATCAATTAGGGATCTAACCTTCTGAGTTCCCACATGCTTGAGATCACTCCACATGGTTCAATCACATTAACTCAAGACTCTATAGAAAATGAAACAAAACTATGAATATAAATATCCAAGTGAATGGAGATTAGAAAAGTGTCATAACTTGAATAAAACATGTTCAAGATACATATAAATAAGGTTTAAATCAAATCAAAACAGATCATGAATGAATAAGTTACATCTGTCTCAAATGGGATGACTAGACATATAAAGTTAATGAAATGTTGCCATTTGGAAAGCAAGTGAACCTACCAAAGCTGATTGGAACATTTAAATCAAAATGATAATTAAATGTAAATTTTATTATTTTCATTTATGACACATAATTCATTAAAGACTCAAAATTTAGAGTGATAAATGCAAAATCTATGTGAAGGAAAGTCATTTCACCATTGCTCTCTTGATCAAGCATTGCAAGTTTGATCCTTTGAGCATCCAAGAAGCCTTAATTTTATCAATTAAGATTGATAGAGTGAACTATTAAATTAAAAATAATAATTATATCATTAAATTTGAAAAAAATGGCCTCCTCTTCAAAGAAGGGTCATCCCCAATCTCCTTTTGTGTATTTTTATGCTTCAAGTGAGGAATTTATAGATACTGTGTTCGAGAAGAGTGACCTAGGCTTCAATTTATTCACTACTAACTAATGTGGAATGAAGTGGAATATGTGGTTCCATATTTTATACAAGATCAAAATTCTCTAGATGGGAATCAATATATAGATGACCTACTACACATTAGATTACAAGGCTTCCACCAAGCAACGATAAAACCAGAGGTAATGCCTTACATAAACCTAATTATAGGTTTATTTTTTAATGGAACATTTTTTAAGGATTTTATACACATTAAGAAAAACAAAAACATAAATAATTATATTTATGGTAAGGAATTTGAGAGGTGTCTTAGGCTTCCAGTCTTTAAGACCGCATATAACTAAGTCTCATCCAATGTTTGACTCGATAAAAGTACCGTAGATGGAAATTTGAAACAATAGTTGGTTTAAGATCAGAGGATGAATCCAAAGGGATGGATTTCATCCAATTATATTATTAATTTTAGACCAAGAATTAGGGTAGTTATGACTCTCCTAAATTGATTATATGGTTTTACCAATATGTGTAGGTCAAGTGGGTCCTATTGTTGGATATTATTTCAACATCTGATAAAGTAGTCACCCTTGGAGAGGTCATAAGTGTTAGGTTGAAGATGAAAATGTTTTATATTGATAAAAGGCTAGCTAATGGTAATTTTTATATTATGTCCTATTTACTAGATGGATTATTAAGCACTATTTATCAGACACATGGGAAAATATGGAAACTATCAGCATAATACTTGGTGAAAATGATAAGAGAGTATAGTTATTTTATATTCATATGCATGTATAAAAGTGAAATTCAAATAATATGTGATGAGGTATATCCTCAAGTGTTTCAATCAATTCATGGCACTCCAATGCCTAGGGTGTTTGACAAACTAAGAAGAAGCCTTGAGAAAATGGGGGACTATTGGTATTACTCTGATGTCACTATCATTATGATAGAAGGCACATGAACATATCTACTATTACTATTGCACCATGTTTTAGATGAAATAATAGAGAAGGAAATAAAATTTCAAATTTATAAAAACATTAATGAAGAGTTAGGCCAAAAACACTTGGCTTATTACTTTAAAACTCCTTTAAGCATTAGGACACTATAATATGTGATTAGGTCATATTTCATCTAGGATAACAAGACCAAGACTTACTACAATTTAAAAGTATCACCATTTAAGGAATGAGATCCTAGGAATAATATAAGGGGATACCTCCAATACATTAAGGAGAAAAAATGGGTTAAAATTTAAAATGGTCACCAAGAATATGATCATGATGTTGTCTTTTTGAATGTATCATATGAAATGAAGGCATATACTAAGATTAAGAATAAACCATTATCTATGATTTGGGATCAAGCCCTTGAATATGATCCTAAAGTTACAAAAGAAAAGGAATAGAGGACATAAAAACCATTAGTGGACTCTAGCCTAGTCACAAGATTCATAGGTACAAGATCAACCCTCCTCTTATATAAGGGAAAAACTAGACTTACTAGAAGGGTAATCAAGTAGCCAGAGGGAATTCAAACCTCAAATAAGGAGGGAAAATATAAAAAGCCTCCCAAGTCCTCAGTTTCTTTCTTCATATTCAAATAATACTTATACAATTTTGGGAATAACTAAAATAAAGGATAAGTCTACACCTCCTTTAGATGGATATAGGAAGAACACTCTTGTTATGATGCCTCTACCACCCCTTAAAATGGTTACCTAGGTAAGTCTCCTTAAGTTGCTACAAGTTTTGTTCCTATCTATTCTAAGTGCTCTTGATTCTCTCAAGTATCCTTGAGTAAGTTCACTAATATCCACTACCAATTGTGATGATACTTCTCAAAATCTCCCAAACATGCCAAATATAATCACCTATTTCCCTACCACTATTATTACACCGACCATCCCTTCACCACCACCTACAATGATGCTTACCACCACTATTTTTCAACCATTTCACCATCTCCTCTAACTTCCTCTCCTCCCATAGTCACCAAAGGAAGCCCAAAGATCTTCCCACCTCCTCTAATGGAAAAAATTTAGAAGAAAGGACATCATTGGGTCTTATTACTATAAAATAGTCCCTTTATTAAGAGTAGTATGAGGAAGGAGTAGAGAAAGAGAATATTGAACCAGTAATATCATTATTTGAGTATTCAACTAATAAAGAAGATGTAAAAATAATGAAGGGGCCAAGCTCATAAATGAGCGAAGAAGCACCTACAAAGGATGAAGAGGCATAATTGGATAAGGTTAAGTCAATAAGTTTGGAAAGATTACAATAAGGAAGAACTTTAAATGGATCTTTGGATTAGCAAATACTCACATAAGAAAAAATTCATAACATGAATGAGGTAATTTTTCCCCTTATTTCATCTATTCCATACTATAAATATTCTAGTTATAGACTTGTCTCTATCTATTTCAGGTATTCTTTTATTTAGCTATGTTAATCCACCCATTATTTATCCTTCAATTCAAATAAAAGTCCCAAAGGAAGGGGTTCATTTTCAAATCAAGGTTAAGGTTTCCACCTATAATCCAAAAATTCCACTAGTTCTTGAGAAATAGTTAGCTCAATTAGATCTCCCAATGCCCCAATCATTACCTATGCCATTAACTACCATTACTATTGAGAAGATCATGGGATTAACCAAGTTTGTATCTAAGGCTACTCTAATAAGGGAGACATCACCATGGGAGAGAGTTTTTTACCCACATCTCCAGTTCTCAATACAAATAAGTGAATCTTTGGTACCACCATCAGTAACACCCCTCCTATGACTCCACCTTCTATATCCAAAGATGAAGGTCTAGATGAAGAAACATTTAAACTTGTTAATCCCAAATGGGTAAAGGAAATTTGGAATATAAAGATGAGATATAGAATTTGGTCCTCACATAGTTACATGTATTCCCAACCTAGTTTGACAAGAAGAGAAGAGATATTATTTGAATAAAGGGAGAATTTGTTTCTTTTATAAAAGAATCCTAATGATATTATTGAGTATAATAAAGATTTATCTACTTTTGTGGATTATATTGGTGTTACCATGAAATAAATGTATGAGATCAAAGATGAAGCATATAAAATACTCTAGTAGAGATAAACTATACGTACTCCTCTAGAATTAATTAATGATGTGCAAAGTGCAACTACTAAGATATACACCATTTTGAATAGCATCTAAGTTTTTAGGGTAGGAATATAATACAATAAAATATGTGTAACCAAGTTTTGGCATAAAATTATAGAGTTAGAGAAGAGGTTGAATTTCTTGGTTCAATATTACAAAATTAGTGCATTCAACCAATTGAACTTGATGACTAGTATGGATGCATCTAGGTGCCTTAACTATGAAATTGTAAGAAAGGATGACTCCCTTAATTGGCATAATCAAATGAAGACTCTACTAGGAATTTTTTATAATCATGAAAATGAGGTGTTAGATATTTTGATTTACATAAGGGTCATTAGTGGGATCACTCCTACAAGAGAGTTAGTCAACAAGACAAATTTTGATAACCTCATCCTAGTAACTAGAAATAATTTCAAGGAGTTAAAAGTACTATTTACAGAACCAATGATGAATTTTTACAATTGGCTAATTTTTATAAAGATAGGGTAGTAAGAGCTGAATATATTGGGAAAAAATTAAATATCTCAGAAGCTAAACAATCAAGTTGATGGTTGAAGCTATCAAACTCTTCAAACCTTACCTATTCAATTTTGATGTCATAAATAAGGATTTCAATGAAACACATGTATTATTTGAAGAAATCAAGGCAAAAGAGGTAGCTTCTAGATCATTCCCTAGTACTCAACCACTTTTTTGTGTACCTACAACAACTCAAGGTGCCCAGTTTCAATATTTATAGTCTTGTAAATTCATAAAGGTCTAGTTTTGATCTTTTAGGGACCCTTAGTGGTTCCTTCAACTGCAACATCAGTTAATCCACTAACTTCTTTAGCTAATGGTGCCACATCAACACCCTAATTAATATATCTATGTATTTTCATGTTTTAATTAAGTTGGAACTTTATTTCCTAACTTACTTACTTTGCATATACATTATATTTTTAACTAGATAGTTTGTTCTAAATATTATCATTGTACATGCATATTTTACATGATTCAGAACACACTATTATATTTTTATAATTTTAAATATATATATATATATATATATATATATATATATATATATATATAAATTTAGAGATGAGGCTTTCCCCATCCCAAAAATATATATAATATTTTAACCCACCAATCCCAAAGGGAGGAGAATTTTTTCTATTGAAATTAATAAAAAATTATGACTTCTACTAATTTGATTTTGATGTGTAAATCTTGATTATTCACCAATTATATGGACTATGTGGGACTTTATATCATTTTAAAATCTTAGTTATTTTATTATGCATGAGTTATATCTTATAATATAGTTATTCACTTTAAACTATAGATTATTTGAATACCTTTTTCATGCAAATTATAATCTCCCTTGTAGATATGTAATAACAATCTGACAAACATGGAAAATTTTAATTTTGCATGTTTAAGTTTATTGTGTTTTTTTCTCCATTTGACTCATAAATATGTTTGATTATTGGTGTGATACAATATATTGTATCATACATTGGTCTTTTGATTTCTTGTCCAAACTTAGGTCAAGTTCTGGTCTTGAGGAGTTTTCATCATGTGTGGTCCATAAGCCTCTTTTCTGCCCTTCATTTCTCTCTATTTTTGAGTTTCTTTGAGAATCATGCCTACCTTAGTTAAAACAATCATCCTTCCACCCACTCCAAATATATTTAGGTTCAACAATAGATGACCCACCCATGGTAAATAATCTATATTGATCACCACTATTTCACCAATAGGTTGTCATAAATCTAAATGTCCATCAACTCGTACTTTGGAGTGAAATATTTACACCAATCCTAAAATGTTAGAGGCTACCTCATAAAGGTATTTTTGGTGTGAAAAAAAATGACATAAATAATTGTGTGTGAATAAATAAAAATAATTTAAAAAAGTACCAATAAAATAAAATCCCATGAGGAATAATCAATAGTGACAATCAAATCCAAGTAGAAAATGAAATCAACAAGAACCCATCAAATCAAAGAAAAAAACCAATAAAAAATAGAAGTAAATGAAATGTAAAATTAAATGACACCATAATTCCCCCATACCCAATTGTGAATCTGTTGACCAATTTTGCCCAATAGGCAAAATTTTGGTCCCCTTCTTCCCTTGCTTTTCAAAACCAGTCAATTTCAGGTTGCACAAGTTCATGCCATGGTTCTTTGGTTTGGTTCAACACTTTGGTTCAACCCCTTGGTTCAATCAGAAATTGGTTCATCCATGTTCAAGTTCAAAGATATTGATTCAACATGGTTGAATTGCTTGAACCGTTGAACTAATTTCAGTTCAATGGCTTGGTTCAACGAGCTTGGTTCAAAGTGAGTGGTTCAATGTTTGGTTCAATCGATGGTATGAGCTTTGGTTAAATGGTTTGGTTTGATGAGTTTGGTTCAAGACCACTGATTCAACACTTGGTTTATCAGCCTAGTTCAATTAGTCAGCTCATTAGCCAGTTCATTGGTGTGCAATGGTTGAACCATTGAACCGTTGAACCATTTTGGTTCAATGGCTTGGTTCAAGGGTATGCCAATTGGTCAAGGGGCAGTATTCAAATTTAAATACCCTTGCGAGGGACATGATTTTCAAACAAAAAGGAAACTCAAAGGATTTTAGATTTCTATAAGTCCTGAATTCCTTCAGACTTTTTTCCCAAAGGAATTCCTTCGGACAAAAAGACTGAAGGAATTCGGGCGCAGCTCAAATCAAAAGGCTAGGGCTGGGGAGAATTTCTATGGACTTTTTGTCTATGGGAAAATGTCCATAGACAAAAGCCCATGGAAAATATGCAAAGCGGAGGACAGACCAGGGAAAATCATCCGTGGACAAAAAGTCTGTGGGGAAATTATCTGCAGACAAAAGTCTGCGAGAACTTAGGAAAGCGTCTGAAGGAACAAAGGACCCACCGAAGGACCCCAAAGGGCACTTTCAAAGGCTGGAGGGTCACTTTCCATTTAGGAAGGTGCTAAGGAGATACAAAGGCAAAAAAGTGCCCATATAGAGGGCTGATGAAAGCAAAGCTGCAGAAAGCCAACAAAGGACCCGACGATGTTTTGACAAGGATGAGGACGTCTTGGAGGCCATCAAAATTAACAAAGTAGATTATACATTGGTTTTCAAACCAATGATGACTATGTGAACATAAAAATTAGCACAATGAAAAATCCATTTTCTTTCAAGCTAAAAAGCACTAACCATGAGAGCCCAAAATGTAGCGACCCGCCAGAAGTTTACCCTCGAGGGCCGAAGGAGCCAGAAGAGACAAGAAAGGGAAAATGACAAGGTGTAGAAAGAGACAAATCATTCCAAGTGGAAAAGGGAAGGCAAAATATTGCTTGATAATCCCCCAAATGGCAAATAGTAAATGGTGTGGCCTGTGCATTTAAAAGGGGATGAATCTCAATCTATTTGCAGAAAAGGGGGTAGTCTATGTTTCCACATTAATGCTCAAATGCCAAAGTCAAATTTGGTGATTATACAACATGGTTCTAGCAGGCCTCTTCTAGAAAGATGACATTGGCAATAGTGTTTTCCTCTTCCCAATGAGGGGATACAAATGGGCCACTTGTAAAAAGGGGTGCCAAATGGGCCTCCTTTCTTCTCCTATATATTGAGGACTTGTCATTTGAGAAATATTTTTTTCACATTTTTTAAGGCGTAGCCCTGGTAAAATTTCCACCTAAATCAATAAACATAGTTTTTACCTCTATCTTGGATAGATATATCTGAGTATGTCTTGAGTGTTTGTTTGTGTTCAGTCATTATCTCTTGATGCTTTCATAGGTCCAACACCAACATACCTATTGTCTACAAGGTGCCATTTCTACAGCTAACAGGAGGAGAGCTATATTTAGAAGTGTAGGAGCAGAATAAATTACTTATAGTGTGCATTTCATAGCACCTTGGTGAATCTCTATTTTTTGTTTTTCATGAATGCCTCCCTGCCAGTTTTTTGTAGCCTGGTCCTTCTGCCAAGTGTGAAGTGTATGTATGTATTTGTCTAATTTTAAAGTGTGGATGTGAGAAGGTTGACTTATTTTGGTGCATCACCTCTTTAGAGTAGTTTTTTTTCCTATAATATTTCTCCCTTTTCATCCCCCCATTATGTGTGTATATATATATATATATATATATATATATATATATATATATATATATATATATATATATATATATATTTATGTGTGTGTCTGCACTTGCTGGAATGAACATGATGCATCAAAGGGAGCTAGCCCTTATCTAGAGACTCTCCCCTCTAGCTTCACTAGTCCCACAGGTGAGAGGGGAGTTTCCATAGTTGCGAGGAGAAGGTAGGAGCTTGGCCTCCTACCAAAGGTGAAATCTCTAACATCAATAGTTTTGGCACGCCCGGTGGGACCCAATTTGACAAATCAGTAAAGTCTTAGGATTGATTCTAGTCCTGTTACAACAAATCAAATATTTTCAACATTTGGTGACTTTGAGTTAAATCTGCTGGTTAAGCAGCCAAGTGCCATCAAAAATCACTTTTTATATGTATATTTATTTCACACAAAATCATGGGTCTTATTTTTCATCATATGATTTCGATCAGACTCAAAAAATTTAGAGAATCACCTCAAGCAGCTCTTCTAGTTGCCCTTCAACAATAAGGGAAGTGGCCCTAGAATTGGAGATTAATAGACTAGAGGAGTAGTACAGATATTAGCAGGAGCTGATGTATGAAGAGGAGTGTTTGTTTAGGAAATCTCAAAACTTGAAATCCATGGGAGAGGAGGTAGCAAAATGGAGAAATCCATTTTTTCAAGGTAGTCAGCCTTATGTGCCCCCTCTTAATCTAAAGAAAGCCCCCTCTTTTGTGCCAAATCCTTTCTATCAAATAACACTTGCTCACTCCATCTCATCTGACACATCTTCTCTCAATCTCATGTGCTTGGCTTTCCAACACCAGAAGACATTAGAGCAACCTCCCATGGAGATGAACCCTCTAAACTCCTTAGATTGTGAATCTTCTATTGAGGGAAATACCTCCAACTAGCACGTCCCTCTTCTAGAGACTCTTCTAGTGCATCAACAGTCTCTTCCTAGTGTTCCTCAACCTCCCCAAGTCCTTCAGCATAATGTGTAGATTCTAGGTTGGAGGAAGGAATGCCAGGGACCAGCTCAAAGATTTGAAGAGGATCATGCTAGTGACCTCTAAGAAATACTCTTTTAGGACAATATAGCAAAGCAAATTTAAGATTTAGAGGCTAGGATGAAGCTGCTTATTGAAGGAGAGTTTGAACTTCTAGACCTTGTGGAGGAGCCCCAGAACCTTGGAGAAAAAAAAGTTGCTGCCTGTTCACATGAACAAAATTCCAATTTCGAGATCCTGAACTGGGGGGAAATAGTAGAATCATAGAGTTGGAATCCAGAGAAGCAAGGTTTTTCTCAAAACCTTGAAGAATTTGAGGCTGCTCCTACTGATGATGATACTGGTGACCTCCAGGAAAGGCATTTCCAAGAAGATCTGGCTAGGAGAATAGCAGAGTTGGAATTTAGAGAGAGTTTCCTCAGCCAATGTGTGATGGATGGCTCAGACCAAATAGCACATTCTATGTCTAAACACACCCCACCTACACATTTCCAAGAGAGATATCAGGGCATACCTGATATTGATGAAGTGTTGACCAAGTGGAAAGAGGAAAATCATTCAATTCTAGCTCAAGGACTGCCTCCTCTTCCACATGTTTTCTCCACTTCACCCCTTCTCAAGGAAGAACTTGTTCTATAGGAGGTGAGTGAGGAGTAGAAGATCCAATCTATAGTTCTTCAAGAGGATGTCATGAGTGACAATGAAGAAGAAATCATCATTAATGCTCCTTGTGAAGACCTTATCAGCAATGGAGAAGATGTAGGTCTTGTATATATGCAGATGTTCCAGCAATACGAGGAGGAACAAAAGCATGGTGAGCTCTCTTCCCCTCTATTTGATAAACTTCCTTGCTGCTTTGATGAGGAGGACAACTACACTAAGGAGCTTGAGTTGGAGAAGGATCAGGAAGATACCTTTGAACATCTAGAGGTCCTGATCTTTGAGGAGGAAAAGGAGAGGTCTATCTTCCTAGAGGAATGCCTTGAAGAAGAGAGTTTTAAACAAAGAGGTGATGTTCTATGGGATGAGCAATCATTTTGTGAGTCCATTGCAGATATCACCACAGTCACCCTTATTCAAGAAGGCCAAAAGAAAGTAGAGAATGAGTCTGACAGAGTCTTCAACGAGGTAGAAGGAAAAAAGTCAAACCATGATACATTGCAGAGGGAATGTGCAGATCAAAGGGCTTATGGTGATGAGCTAGCAACCATTGATTTCTTGGTGAGGAGCACCAATATGAAGGACTAGAATTTAATAGGCTTCTAAGGACAAGTAGAGTACATATATGTCAAAAGCATGTTTGATTTTGACCCACTCAGATACCAGCCAACTCAGGTGGTAGGCGAGAGGAGTAGGTCACCAACTCTTTTTTCATTCAGCTACTTGCCTGGCACCATAAGTCTTCTTGCCAGGAAGGGGACTTAAGAAGTTTTCCCTTCAATTTAGGAGGGAGGCAAACATTACTAGTTAGCTGTATATAGTAGTTTGTTTTCAATTTCTTTTCCTGCTTTCCCTAAGTGTAGTTTGCATACGTAGTGTTTTTTATCCTTGTGTGTTTCCCTTTGCGTGTGGGATAAAAGCTTCATGTTTGATTCTCAGATATTTTAGGGCTGTTGCTAACTCTTTCATAGTTCCATCTGACTCTATGCCCAATGGACTGAAAGGCAACTAGTCTTTAAGCATATTAGACATGCTTCCCCTATGAGTCACCAATTTGTTAACCAATTTTGCCCAACAGGCAAAATTTTGGTCCCCTTCTTCCATTGCTTTTCAAAACTAGTCAATTTTAGGTTGCACAAGTTCATGCCAGGGTTCTTCAGTTTGGTTCAACACTTTGGTTCAACCCCTTAGTTCAATCAAAAATTGGTTCATCCATCTTCAAGTTCAAACATCTTGATTCAACATGGTTGAACCGCTTGAACCATTAAACCAATTTCGGTTAAATGGTTTGGTTCAATGGCTTGGTTCAATGAGCTTGGTTCAAAGTGAGTGGTTCAATGTTTAGTTCAATTGATGGTATGAGCTTTGGTTTAATGGTTTGGTTTGATGAGTTTGGTTTAAGACCACCAGTTCAACACTTGGTTCATCGGCCTAGTTCAATCAGTCGGCTCATTAGCCAGTTCATCGGCATGCAATGGTTGAACCATTGAACCGTTGAACCATTTTGGTTTAACGGCTTGGTTCAAGGGTATGCCAGTTGGTTGAGGGGTAGTATTCAAGTTCAAATACCCTTACGGGGGACAATATTTTCAAATAAAAAGGCAACTCAAAGGATTTCATTTTTTTTTAAGTCTCGAATTCCTTCGGACTTTTTGCCCGAAGGAATTCCTTTGAACAAAAATTCTAAAGGAATTCGGGTGCAGCTCAAATCAAAAGGCTAGGGTTGGGGAGAATTTTCATATACTTTTTGTTGGTGGGAAAATGTCTACAGACAAAAGCCCATAGAAAATATGCAAAGCGGAGGACAGACCCGAGAAAATCATCTGCAGACAAAAAGTCTGCGGGGAAATTATAGCAGACAAAAGTCTGCGGGAACTTGGGAAAGCATCCGAAGGAACAAAGGGCCCACCGAAGGACCCCAAAGGGAAATTTCAATGGTAAAAAGGTCACTTTCCCTTTGGGAAGGTGTTAAGGAGATACAAAGTCAAAAAAGTGCCCGCAAAGAGGGCCGATGAAAGCAAAGCTGTAGAAAGCCAGCGAAGGACCCGATGACATTTTGACAAGGATGAGGATGTCCCAGAGGCCATCAAAATTAACAAATCAGATTATCCATTGGTTTTAAAACCAATTAAGATCATGTGAATTTAAAAATTAGTGCAATGAAATAGCTATTTGTTTTCAAGCTAAAGAGTGCTAACCATGAGAGCCTATAATGCAGTGACCCGCCATAAGTTCACCCCCGAGGGCCAAAGGAGCTAGAAAAGACAAGAAAGGGAAAATGACAAGGTGTAGAAAGAGACAAAGTAGTCTAGGTGGCAAAGGGAAGGTGCTTTATTTCTTGATAATCCCCCAAATGGCAAAGAGTGAACAGTGTGGCCCATGCATTTAAAAGGGGACAAATCTCAATCTATTTACAGAAAAGAGGGCAGTCTGTGTTTCCACATTAATGCTCGAATGCCAAAGTCAAATTTGGTGATTATACAACATGGTTCCAATAGGCCTCTTCTAGAAAGATGACATCGGCAATAGTGTTTTCCTCTTCCCAATGAGGGGACGCAAATGGGCCACTTGTAAAAAGGGGTGCCAAATGGGCCTCCTTTCTTCTCCTATATATTGAGGACTTGTCATTTGAGAAAGAATTTTTTCACATTTTGTAAGGTGTAGCCTTGGTAAAATTTCCACCTGAATCAATAAACATAGTTTTTACCTCTATCTTGGATAGATATATCTGAGTATGTCTTGAGTGTTTGTTTGTGTTCAGTCATTGTCTCTTGATTCTTTCACAGGTCCAACACCAACATACCTATTGTCTATAAGGTGCCATTTCTATAGCTAACAGGAGGAGAGATATATTTGGAAGTGCAGGAATAGAAGAAATTACTTACAGTGTGCATTTCACAGCACCT
Organism: Torreya grandis; assembly: GCA_037957365.1. Taxonomy (NCBI): domain Eukaryota; kingdom Viridiplantae; phylum Streptophyta; class Pinopsida; order Cupressales; family Taxaceae; genus Torreya; species Torreya grandis. Next base: position 327,806 of record JARHVA010003154.1, on the reverse strand, counting down.
TGGTGAATCTCTATTTTCTGTGTTTTCATGAAAGCCTCCCTGCTAGTTTCTTATAGCCTGGTCCTTCTACCAAGTGTGAAGTGTATGTATGTATTTGTTTGATTTTAAAGTGTGGATGTGAGAAGGTCGACTTATTTTGGTGCATCACCTCTTTAGAGTAGTTTTTTTTCCTGGAATCTTTCTCCCTTTTCATCCCCCCATTATATTTGTGTGTGTGTGTGTGTGTGTGTGTGTGTGTGTGTGTGTGTGTGTGTGTGTGTGTGTGTGTGTGTGTGTGTGTGTGTGTGTGTGTGTGTACTTGCTAGAATGAACATGATGCATCAAAGGGATCTATCCCTTATCTAGAGACTCTCCCCTCTAGCTTCACTAGTCCCACAGGCGAGAGTGGAGTTTCCATAGTTGTGAGGAGAAGGCAGGAGCTCAGCCTCGTACCAAGGGTGCAATCTCCAACATCAACATAATCCATGCTCATATGTGTATGGTGTAAGCCTCATATCTACCATGTTAATTATTATGATGTTTGTATTTGATATTGATACTATAATTTATTATGTACCCATTTAATTTCATAATGAGGCTTGTTTTATTCATCCCATGAGTATTAATTTATTAAATATTTTTACTTGGTGTTTTAACTATTTCAAAATCAACATATTTTTTTATTTGATAAGTTAAGCTCAAGCTTTATAAGGACCTAAAAATCATAGTTCAATATAGTAAAACAAACCAAAAAAAGGAAACAAGGACCACATATCCTAAAATAGACAAACTTTCAATAAAAACTCATCACAACAAGAACTAGATCAAACTAACCAAACATAACACTCTGCTAAATTTCATCAAATTAATTTTCCTCCTTACTATCACCCACCAATTTATTTACAATATCTCTTACATTCCTCTCACTTTAGGCCTTTATCTTCCTGCTATGTTTTGTTATTTCCCATCTTTCCTATGATATTTTTCACCAAAGATTTATCTCTCTTAGTAGTATGATATTTTTGAGTGTTGGTGCTTACCTCCTTACCTTTGGGGGTACTCTCAGTCTTACCCCCTGTAATATTATGTTATTCCCTAGTCCCCTCCTTCAAGTCATAAATATATTATTTCATCTTGTTCCATTTATCAATATAAGAAACCATCTATCTTCCTAGTCTCTACAAGTTTTCATGGAGCTCTAACAAATTCTGCCTGATACCCTCTTGAAGTTTGGTAGGGTTCTCATCCTTTCTCCAAACTTCAGCTACCTTGGGTTCATGAAGTTTTAAGTTTGGGTTTTCTATGTATTATTAAAACTAAAGGCTCTTACTAGCCTTCTTATTAGGGATCTTCTATGGGGGAGAAGGGTCACAAGCCTTTCTATTTTCCTTCTTCCCTCCCTCCTATAGAGTCAGGTGGGTGGAAGGGGAGGCATCGCTAGTTCCTCCCTCCATAGAGAAAATATTCTCAGATATTTTCTCACTCCTAATTTCCAACAAGTGGATTTAATGACTTCTCATGGGGGTTACCCATTTAGTGATAAGAAGGATTATCCCTTGATGGATAATATCTAAAGAGGCTTTTTCCTGAAAGGTTAGAACTATTACCTTCAGATACATGATCAAAATGTATGGCAAGCTAATGTTATGGCCTTTGAAGTGATTTAGCAATAAAAAATGATGTGATAAGATGTGGGTGAATTTACCTTCAATAATAAGATACCACATTTCTTGTAAGTAGACTTTAGGTCATATTCATGAAAGGTCAGCTCTGTCAGGATTAGGAGCACAATTGATTACCTTGTATAAGCAACTAAACATGGAATTTAACCAAAAGTAACAAGTAACAAGAAATTAGAAACAACACAGAATTTGAGAGACAATACAATCTTATATTCAACTCATCCAAAAATAAAATACAATCAAGAAGATGCCACACTCTTCTCACACCTATGAGGCTTCCCACACCTCTAGGGCTCCCATTAATTCTCGATCAAGAGTTCTCTCTCTCAATTACAGTCACAACAAATAACTCAAACACAGAGTTATTGTTCACCTCCACCAGTCAGTAACAATACTATTAGTACACAATTACTCAAAGTACTTAAATTAGATCTCCCATGAACTTGCAACAACCTGCAACTCAAATGATCTTACTTACCATGTAGATCTAACATGATCTTGCACAACCTACAGATCAACCTAGTCTTGCACAACTACAAACCTAGATCTTACAATCAGAAGGATCTCTTCCTTGTCCTTAATTATAATACAGCCCCATGAGTCTATTATATAGATCCCATGAAAACAATAATTAGACATCTAATTACAATAATTAGAGCTGCAGCTCCAAGACTAAAATTAGTCTTTACATGTAAATAACCCATTCAACAAACTAACTATTCATCAACAACCAGTTCTAGAACATACAGGTGACCGACATCAGTCCCTGTCTATCTAGAGATGACCAACGTCGACTGATCCCTAACTGATGTTGGCTGCTTTGTAACTAGATGTGACTGATGTCAGTTGTGCCTACCGACATCAGTTGCTCTGCAACTCAGCAACCTCCTCCATGTTTGCAATAGTGAAGCTTTTAGCTCCACAACCTAATAATCTCCCACTTGGAGATAAATAGTTACACCTGTACTTGTACCTGTACATCATCTAATTTGTTTCTTGGCTTGTATCCCTCTTCAAGATCAATCTTGAAGACTAACCACCACACAACTTGTGGTGTAATGCCTGTCATCCAAGTCCCTTGCCACATCTAATTCTACATACCCATGTAGAGAAGTGCTTGACCTTGCATCACATGTATACCTTCTACTGGTACCTCTCAGATACCTGAGAATCCACTGAACAACTTTCCAGTGCTTCTTTCCTAGATTGATCCCAAACTCCCTGACAACACCCACTACTTGGGCAAACTCAGGTCTAGTACATACCATGCACTTAACCTCATTATGTGAATTGGGACACTGTTCTATGAACTATCCATCCATAGGTGTGCAAATTGGTTTTGCATCCCACATCTTGAACCTCACCACTACCTTATTCACACAATCATCTAGAGACAAAATCAACCTGTGACCTTCCATGTCTCTAGACATTCTCATGCCAAAGAATCTTGCTGCTCCTAGATTCCTCATGACACACCTCTGAACTAACTTTACCTTTAGCTCAGCAACTCCCTGCATGTGTGACACTACAACAAGCATACACACCACATACAGTAATAAGATAATGTATCTAATATTATCCAACTTGGTAAAGTAAACACAATGGTTAAACCTCCATTGTCTTGCAGCTTGCTCAAGACCATATACCCTGGCCTTCCATCTCACGTGTCCATTCTGTCTCTTCTTTAACCTGGGAATATATTTGTCTTTCAGTGCTTTCTCTTTGGCTAGAAAATCTACCAAATCTCCCATTTGGTTCTCTTCCAAAGAATTCATGCCATGCTCCCACTGTTTCCTAGATTCTACTTGCTTTGCTTCTTTAAAACTTCCTGCTTATTGACCATCAGTGAGCAAAAAATAATCTAAAGAAGGGGAACAATGAATTTGAGGCTTACTTACCCCTTCAGTCCTCCTCATGGGTGTTTGAGACTCCTTGATAGCTTGTTATCTGCCCAAAATCCATTCTAATAGTGATCGACCTTAGTCACCTCTCAGTCTACATCCAACTGATGTCGGTTCCATGTGACTGACCTGACTGCTGACATCAGTTCCCTGACTAACGTCGATAGCCACCTGCTTGACACCATCGACTCTGGTCTACATATGACCGACATCAGTATCTGTCTATTTGACATCAGTTCTACATGATCGATGTCGGTACCTGTGTTTACCTGTGAGTGATGACTTTGAACTCACAAGCTTACTTTGAATCAAAACCCTATCCAAACTGCCTTGCTCAGAATTATTCAGCCCCTGTGACTGATCTCTATCCATCATCTTCTCCTTGAACACCAAGGCTTTCTTGTTCTTGTCAAAAACATCATATTTCCTTTTTATGCCATAGACCTGATCCTTTCTTGTAGCATGTGTTTCAAGAAACCTCACTTTCTTCTGTTGCTTACATAAATCTCGATCTATGCTTCTTGAATTTGAACTCTTACCCTTTGACTCAAGAACATGCATCCCCTTCTTATTCATGTGACCAAGCCTACAAAGCCACATCTTCAAATCTACAACTGAAGTAGATAAACTAGAAGGAGAATTAGTAATACAAGTAGATAGATAAAGAGTACCTATTTTCTTACCTCTTGCTAAAACAAGTGCACCCTTGGAAACTTTCCAAGAATCTTCTGTGAGAGTTACTGTGCATCCCTCATCACCCAAATTTCTAATATAAATCAAGTTTCACTTCAGTACTGGGACATGCATGACCTCCTTCAACACCCATGTGTTGCCCGTTTGCAATTTTAGCTGCACTTTCCCTTTGCCAACCATTTGACAAGGCTTACCATCCCCTAAATAAATCTCTCCAAAGTCTCCCTAGACATAATCATGAAAAGATGCTCTATTTGGGGTTGCATGGAAAGAGGCACCAAAATCTAACACCCAAGATTCCACTTTATCCAAGGAACATACAAGAGCATCTTGTGCAACAATATTTGCAACATCTTCTTCTTCATTTCCTTCATGTTGATCTTCAACTGACCTACAATCTTTCTTTTTGTGCCCTGACTTTCCACAATTCTAGCAGATAATCTTGCCATACCTAGATTTGGATCTCCTACCTATCTTTGACCTTGATCTCCCTTAATCAAACTTCTCTCTTTGCCATCCCCTACTTTCATCACTTAAAGCCTTCCCTGATGATTCACCTATGCTTTTCCTACAAATTTCTTCGTTCAAGATTACACTAACAACATCATCAACTTTCAAAATATTTGAAGTAGACGCAGTATTGCTAACTGCCATTACCAAACTATCCAAATTTTTAGGTAATGAGCATAAGATTAAGAGATCCTTAATTTCATCATCAAAAATAATATTGACTGAAACTAATTGGTTTACCAAACCATGGAAATCACTAAGATGACTGTGTACAGATCCACCTTCCAACATTTGCAAATTAAATAACTGCTTCATAAGAAATGCCTTATTCGAAGCTGAGGGTTTTTCATATAAATTTGCCAAAGATCCCATTAACTCTACCATTGTCTTAGCCTATGATAAGCTGGAAATCACAGACGATGCTAGGCTCAACCTTATAGATCCCAGAGCCTTCCGATCAAGAACCTTCCATTCTTCATCTTTCATATCTATGGGTTTGCTTGTAACCCCACCCAACGGTAAGTATAGATCTTTCTGATATAGATAATCTTCTATCTACATCCTCCATACTTGATAATTCTTTTCGTTAAACTTCTCCATTCTTAGCTTACTTTCTTCTACCATTGCTTTACTCCCGCTCAATCAGAAACCCCTGAGAGTGACCTGTAATCAAACACAAACCTACTCCCTACAACCTCACTCTGATACCACTTTGTTAGGATTAGGAGCACAATTGATTACCTTGTATAAGCAACTAAACATGGAATTTAACCAGAAGTAACAAGTAACAAGAAATTAGAAACAACACAAAATTTGAGAGACAATATAATCTTGTATTCAACTCATCCAGAAAGAAAATACAATTAAGAAGATGCCACACTCTTCTCACACCTATGAGGCTTCCCACACCTCTAGGACTCCCAATAATTCTTGATCAAGATTTCTCTCTCTCAATTATGGTCACAACAAACAACTCAAACACAGAGTTGTTGTTCACCTTCACCAGTTAGTAATAATACTGCTAGTACACAAGTACTCAAAGTACTTCAAGTAGATCTCCCATGAACTTGCAACAACCTGCAACTCAAATGATCTTACTTACCATGTAGATCTAACATAATCTTTCACAACCTATAAATCAACCTGGTCTTGCACAATTTCAAACCTAGATCTTACAATCGGAAGGATCTCTTCCTTGTCCTTAATTACAATATAGCCCCATGAGTCTATTATATAGATCCCATGCAAATAATAATTAGAAATCTAATTACAATAATTAGAACCGCAGCTCCAAGACTAAAATTAGTCTTTACATGCAAACCACCGTTCAACAAACTAACTTTTCATTAAAAACCAGTTTTGGAATGCACAGGCGACCGATGTCAGTCCTTGTCTGTCTGGAGATGACCAACGTTGGCTGATCCCTAACTGATGTCAGCTTCTTTGTAACTGGATGTGATCGATGTCAGTTGCACCTACCGACATTGGTTGCTCTACAACTCAACAACCTCCTCCATGTTTGCAACAGTGAAGCTTTTAGTTCCACAACCTAACAAGCTCAAGGGAAGCCCTTCTTTCCCATATGGTAGACTATGTCAAATTGAAATAAGGTTTGCATTAGTTCCTACTTACATTATTTATCCTTGAAGGCATTTGTCCCTCACATGACATGCCAGTCACTTCCCATATGAGTTCCTTAGAAACATCCACCATGGCCCCCTTAAAGGTCACCTACCTCTACTTTCATCCTGATGTAAAATCTCTGACAAGAATCTAATTGTGCCCTTCGATCCTTAACATGAATTTTGTTAGGATAACCTTATGCATCTTATTATAAAAATTATAATTGGTCTAGACTTCTATGCATAAAATTGGCTCATAACAGTCCCTATATACCCCATGATGTTTTTATTATTTTTTCAACTATATTCTGGGTTGTTGTTGGTTGAATAGATAGGAAAAATACCAATGTTTTGTTTTACTTCCCTATCATCAGGATATGACATTTTAAAATGACATATTAAATATTTGAGTTCAAAGTTCTATTTTCATCATGACACAAAGTGGAATTAAGCCTTTTATAAATCATGATTAGAGTTTCCATGTGTTTCTCTACCACCAACCTATAGCTTTAGTAGATTTGCATCATAATCAAGTAAGGGTTAGATATAGGGATAAGTTGTGGGGTCCATTCCACATGGCTAGGTCCATGTTGAATACTCCAAAGTTTTCCAAGGTGTCCACCACATTTTTACTTAAAAATCAACATAGTTGATAAGGTTTCAAATTTTCTTTCAAAGGAAATCATCAAATTGTTAAATGAACTTTAAATCTATGACACTCAAAATAAAAATCACGTGTCTTGATAGGTGGAAAATTAATCATGTTATAATCAATTTAATTATTTAAAATTTAATTTGGACTAAAAAAAAATTTAATAAATTGTGTGCATTCCTTGTGTTAAGGCACATGTTTTTTCTTGGTTGATCTATATTATTGACTGATTTATTAGGGACATTAATTTGTAAAAATGAATAATTAATATGATAGTAAGTAAATAAAAACAAATTATATCCCAAATATTTTTGAAGGCATTCATCATTAAAGGATTCATCTAATGGGATATTCTTAAGTGAAGTGGCCCTATAAATTAGTTTTTAATGTCTAAGTTCTATGGTCATGATATTCATTTCTTATGTGCAAGTTGTTATATTTGGACAAATGCATATACATAAATTTGTATTTCATAACACTCTCATTATTATAAGCTCCTAAGAATTTATGATTAACTTGAAAAGGTATATTTTTTACTCTAGAATATTCATTGTACCCAATACTTTGATTATTTCAATGATAGTTTAGATAATATTTTTTTAATTCCTTGATCATGTTTACCTAAAGTGTCCTTTATATCTCATTTTTTGTGTACACTCAAGTCCAATTCCATATTGGAATAATGATGTTTGAATAAAACTAGGAGGTTTTTTTGGTTTAACAATATTAAAATAGTTATCTATCATAAGATCTTTACATTTATCATTGTAAAATGGTGCATAAATAGGAAAAAATGTTTATAAAAGTATACCATAGTCTTATGGGCTAATATATATTTTTTGATGTAAAATGTGCTCATATCCACTTTATACTCCCCAGATCCATTTGGTATAAATTTTAACTTGGGTAATTGTTCATCTATGCTATCAATTTTATAAATATCCTTATCATTATCATCCCGATTGTTACTATAATTACCAAATTGGAATGTGTGCACTTGCTTCATTGGGGTAACATTATTTAGTGTCATAATAGATGGTTTTGGTGTATTAAGATGTGATATATTATTTTTATGTGTTGTACCATTTTTAAAAATTAGATAGGAACACCATTCATAGGATAAGAATAAATGACTTCATTTTTTTTAAAGCATCTATGTGATGTAGAGGGGCTATATGCATGGCATGAATATACAACTTACTAAGAAAAATATTATAACTCACATAATTAGATATCACTTGAAATTTAGTAGCTATAATTTATGGTCTTTTGTTCATATTATTTACTCCTGGAGCATTTCTTGGTGGATTGTTAAAATTTTTAATAATCATATCAAATTTTTTAGGAACATGTATTATGATTCCCAATGTACTATGAAAAGATTCACTAAAAATGTTTAACCTGAACCATTTTATATAAGGACCCATTTATTTCATTTATTATTAATGATGAAACTTAAATATAAAAGAGTATATGTTGGTCCATATTATGTATGGAAGGTAAATCATTTGACTCAAGAGAAAAGGTTCTCACTATCCATCAAGGTTTCAAAAATAAAATAAAGGTACGTAGGTTTGGTGTCATGTGGTAAAGTAGTGTCATGTAATCCCTCATAAAGTATGTCCTTATAAACATTAAAACTTAAAATTTTTTTTAAGATGAATATATTTTCATGAGTATTCTTATAAACATGCACTCTTAGTTAAGAAACATGAGGAGGGTTAGAAGGGGTGTATTAGTTAACCATATAGACTCATTTTTGGCCACTTTTGTTTCTAAACTAGGATTCAAACCAATTTATACCAAAAAGTCAATTTAAGCCTATAAAACATTATATTTCCAAAATTTATTCATGCAAGGGATATAATGACCCAAAAATATGTTGAGGCTTACTTATTTAATATCATTAATGGCAAAAATGAGACTACATACTAGTGGTATATCATGTGGTGGTCACATATACTCTTTCACATGATCTAAAATGTGTCTTCATGCTCTTCCCCATGCCATTTTTCTTAGCTAGCTAACATGTAAAATTAGAGCTCAAATCTTAAAGGGGCTAGGGTTAAAATGGAATTTTTTCCACCTTAGGGGTAAATATATAGCCTAAAATTTGAATTTTACCCACCCAAGGCCTAAGGTTCATTTTGATCACTCTAGGAAGTGTATTTTTCACCTCCATGGACATTTTACTTGCAAATTTATTTTACATGCATTATTTATTAGTCATTTTATAACTAGACCATCTTTTTAGGCTTCTTTCAAGACCCATTTAACAACATTATTTTTATACCTCTACCATGTGTTTCTGAGAATGTACATCTTCATACTCACACTTAGGATATAATTGTGTTTTTATTCTTTTCCAACTCATCATAAATCTATTTTATAGGTTTTTCACATTATTTTGCTTTGCTAATTTGCCCAGATGTGATAAATTATTTTCTAATCAATTAATGATATATTTTGATTTTTTAGGGTAAACTCATTTTAAATCACATGATTTAAACATGCAAATGATTGTAAATGCCTTTTGGAAAATAATTAATTCCTGTCAAAGTTAATTATTATAATTGCCTTTGGGAAAATCATTATTTTTTAACTTGTTCACCCTATTGGGGCACACACCTGTGCTAGTTATTATAACTACATTTGGGAAAATTAGTGATTAATATTTTGATACTAATTATAACCAAATTTTGTAAAAGTGGTGTCCCTCCCTTTATTTTTGATTATAACTATCTTTGGGCAAATTAGTGACTCAGCCACCATTACTGATTATAACTACTTGATTTAATAATTTTAGGAATATTAGTGTATTATTCCTAATTTAGTTAAAGGGTCTGAGTATAAAAATTAATAAATAAATATGAAATAATTAATATATTTATTTGTGTAAATTATATTATAATTTTAACCTTTCTAAAAATACTAATAAGATGGAGAAAATCTGATTTAGCTAGAAACTAGTTGATACAATTGCGATAGGTTCTAAGATTCACTATGTAAGAATGGAAAACATTCCCAAACTAATATATAAACTTTGTTTTATGATTGGTGAAGAGTGCCAAAATTGGATAAAATTGGCATTGATGTTGTAGTTTACCTCTACCACTATTTTCCAATGGATTTGAGCTTTTTGGGTTTTATTCTCCAAGTCTGTGTGACCTTGTCCATGAAGTTTAGGTAGTTGGAAGTATATAGATCTCCCTATAGAGAATATTATTTCTTCAAAACCTATATTCAATTATACTTTGACCAATTTCAAGAAAAATTGGGGGGAGGGGTTAGTTTGTTTAAGATTCACTGAACATGCATGCATACCCTTTTATGGGTATGTTGCCTACATACCAATACTCTGAAGAGGGATCAAGCAATATGTAGTTCTCCCACTTTGATTTGATTTGTGCAATTGAGTATATGAATATGCGAAATTATAAACTAGATGTAATTGAGGTGGCTATGAATTAGTGTAAGGATTTGAATAAGCTTGTAAGTGTATTAGTTAGCTGTATGTAAAGAATAAGGAAGATTTCTTGAGTAGTCTTGCTTGTATTATTACTTGCTTAGTGATAATTTCCAACTGTTTCCAAATGATCTTTGAATGGGTTTTTATAGGGATCTATTGGTCATGGGTTAAATGAGCTCACATTAGGCTATTAAGGATAAGGATAAGGAACTAGAAGGAATTAACCATTGGGGCCAAAAATGGACTTGGACAAGGACACTTAAAGTAGACAAGAGTAGCACCAATGCTATAGTCCTAGTGTGGTGTTATTGTCCTAAGCAGACATGACCTGGGGAGATTGATCTATCATGGAAAAAGGAGTTTGGCTCAGCTAGGATCAAGTCTAAAAGGATACAAATGACTAAGAATTAGTGAAATTGATGCCTATGAGGGTCATGAGAGAAATAAAAAGGGACCTAAGGGTTGGGTGTCATTATCCAATCTCAATTTACCAATTTTTGCATTTTATATGACTACATTTACCCCCGCTTTATTCTAGTGATACAACAAAGCAAAATACTAGGATAAAGGAAAAATAGAAAGTGTACCTAAACTTACCTAAAAGTGTGAAGCTCATGAAGCTATGTGATGTTGGGTGTGCATAGAGAGAGTATACTATTAAGTATGAAATTGTAAAATAAAACAAAGAGTATATTAGTTCTTATTATATATGTTATATCTAAAATAGGAATGTATAAAGTTGGGTAAGAAAGAGAGCAGAAGAAAAAGGACTAAATACACCTTACTAGGTAAATATACCAATACAAAACCTATTGTGATGTTGAGTGATGCTGAGCAATGCTAAGTAATGTTGGATGATGTTTTACTAAGAATAATATCATGAATAGAGCTGAGTGCTCAATTCCCCAGTAGTGGTTTAAGAATGCAATGGCTAGCCCTTTGGCTCCATCATCACCCACTAAGTGAAGCTAGGTGATTATGCATGTATTAATCAATTTTTGGACTATGTGTCCAATCCATCTGAATAGGTGGCTCAGTAATATAAAGGATAGTTAGTCCTTTGGCTCCATCATTACCCCATAAAGTGAAGCTATGAACTGATATTGGTATGAAATGTGTGTCATATGAGATGGATCCTAAATCCCATGAATATAATATTATATAAAAATGTTGGCATGGATAGACAAATGTATACTAAAAACTAGGCCACTCTTGGCCACTTTGAAGATGGAGATTAGGCTTGTATGAAAGCCACTCTAAATTGGTGCACTAGGTTTATATAAAAGCCACTCTAAAATGTGGATGTTATGATTGTATGAAAGCCACTCCAAAATGATCCCAACCACCTATACATGGAATCAATCACACAACTAATAAGAATGATTGGGTAATACTAAACTTAAAAATAAAAAAAAATGCGTCATGCACATTTCACCCAATCACTAGTGTCTAAAACATGGATTTTGATCTAGAAGTTATACCAACTATCATATCAAAAATTAGAAGTGAGAACCATTATACCACACATAATACCCCCTATATCTATATTCTCTAAGTAAAAGTGTACTAAAAAATACTAATTATAAACTAGTATGACTATGTAAAACTATAGATGAACCTACTTTACTGTCTGCTTTTGAAAAATCTAGTTTTTCTATTATTTGGATAAGAGTGCCAAAAAATGGATAGTAGTGGCATAAATTCTATTGTAAAAGCTAGGTGCTATTATCTTGGGTCAAATTTGGTAATTATTCTAACATTTTCACTATTTACCTAGTCTATTTTGACTCATTTGATGTTTGGTTACTATTCTAGGTGTTTTAAATGATACTATTTTTATTATTAGGATCTCTGATATCTATGACAAAAACCTTATTTGTTGCCCCCTCTTTTGAGGGTAGGAATCAATACCCTGTAATGATTTCCATTAGAAGAAAAAGGCCTAAAAGTGTGTTATGCTTCAAATATACATGATATAACAATGATAATCAATAAGATATATCAAGATATAACATGTTTTATAATGAGAGATTGTTAGATCAATAGGGGTATGCCTATATATATATATATATATATATAATAATGTAATAACATGTGCAATCTACTGAACTAGAATTAGAAATTTGGTTAGTTTTTAGTTGTTAGTTTTTAGTTATCATGGAGGGATGGAACATGATGTCCATCATGGCATCCAAGAAAGAAATAAAAATGCATGATGTAGATCATGGCATTACAAACAATGAGAAGTAAACAGGTAATAATCACATAAGGCAAGAACCAAGAAGCATACAAGGGTGGCCAAGGGGCCAAATAAACAAGGTACATGGGCACATGTCACTCATACTAGAAGGAAAGCATACAAATCATGTTCAAATACCACATACACATATAATTAAAATAAGCAATGTTGGCATAGAAGCCACAATCACATAGAAGAGTATAAGAAAAGGACATTGGCAAATGTCCTAAGGTACACACAAGACATAAAAGCAAAGGGCATTAGAAAACGGCCTAAGGTATATACAAGATATAATCAAGAACTGATAAATGTAATCATATCTAGCTACACAAATAAATAAAGGAAAGCATGTGATAACTAGAAATATAATTGCATCTAACTAATCAAAGAAAGAGGGATAATATGCAAGACATGTAGGACAAGACTAGGTATATGCTAATAAATACATAAGTGATATATACTAGTGTAATTTCGATAGAGTAATCTATGAAATTTAGTAATTAATGTACATGAACATGATATATATAGTGTGTGGTGTAGGAATAACATAACTTGGATGGTGTAGTCATATATAATATTCCCCCAATGGGTATGTATATCAATGTGTGTCTCGAATGTATAATTAGGATGCCCCCTTAATGGGTAGAGTGAATTAATCAAGGATCTAGATGTCACTACACACACTCAAAAAATATTAAGTTAATCATGGTAATGAAAATAGATTAAAAAATAATAGCATAGAACAACAAATATAAGGCTAGCATAGTAGTAGATATGTACATCATGGATGATGCATACAATCAAAATATTTTTGGTGTTTCTTTTTTTCATTATTTGCATGTTTTTATAGTTTGAAATATTTGAATGTTTTTTTTATTTTTATATAATCTATATACAATAAATCATATGAAGTCTATATACAAGAAATACTAAGAAACTATGTACAATTAAACTAGGAAAGGATGACACTAACTGATGAGTCTCATGAGAGACTCCTTATCATGGTATCTTGTATGAAGGAGAGGAATCATGCGTGATCTTGAATCAAGATGGAAATGTTGAGACTGTGCCTCTAATAGTTATATATGCTATAAATGTTCTAAAATATTTGAATTAAATACTAACTTTGGGGTCCCTCTATAACTCTGAGAAGTGGATGCAATTGTAGGGCTCTTAAGGACCCATCTAGTAGTAGGGAAGCTCTCTGAACATGTGCTCTATGAGTAAATGCATGAGATCTCAATGATACTACCCTGGGTGTGAACATGGTAGCTAGAATCTATTTGTAATCCTAAAAATTTGGAGGTGTATGAACTCATTGTGATGGCGATGGATGCCTTAACTATGTATGATTTGGAACTGGAGGAGGAACTATAACTAGTGGAAAAATTGAAACTCATGGCAAAACTAAAATTGGTGGTAAAATTGAAATTAGTGACTACAAAGTAGAAGATGGATTTGAAGTGAGGAGTGGTAACTCATATGGAACTCCACCAACTATAAAAACCTAATTAGTGTGAATAAATTTCATGCATCTGTGAACTATAAAAGGTAATACTCAAAGTTTATGAATCCATGGTCAACCATGTAACCTATCAAAAACTCCTACACTAGGAACTATAGTGAATGGTGTGTCCACATGTGTTGGACCAACCTATAAAGGAATTAAAGTCTCACCTAATGAACTCTGTATGTGCCCACTAAATCCACTGATAACTATGTCCATTGGGATAATAGCCTTCTATAAATATCTCAAATACTACAATAATGTCATAGTGCACATATTCTAACTAGATAAATTATCTATGAGAATACTATGAAGAGGATGATAATGAATGTCAGCTATGATAAGAGTACATGATAATCTAAATCATCCTCAATGATCTCCTACTCTAAGAAGGAGATGGGAGGTTTAGCTAGAACTCTAGAACTATATACACCAATCATGTTGCTCAAATGATGTGTCTCAACTAAAGGTGCCCTGTATGTATCTAGTGGTGGATGTGCATGATATATATGCATGGTTAACCCATAATATTTCCCCTATCTCATATTTATAATGTTGTGGAAAGGGATCCAAAAATATTTTCAAAGATTTATCCTATGTTTACTTTGCTTGAGGAGGCTCAAATGAAGTACCAAGATCAATATGATTTCCATCTATCAAATCCTGTATCTTATGTCTCAAACTAATGCATCTATTTATTATATGGACTTGTGCCCTATGAAACTCACAAAATGCATGCTGATCATATCCCCATGAAATAGGTTTTATTGGGTTAACTTCCTAAATAGGAGGAAGAGATATGATGTTACATTCCAATAGCTATTGTAAAACTATGGCTAGAGAAACTGGTAGATTAGTGAAGGTTCATCAAGGTGTTGATAAAACCACTTGCTGAGGGGACTCTAAGGTTGCATTAATTATTGGTTGATTTTGACTCTTACTATCATTGACCTTAAATTTGTATGGGACTTTGTTGTTACTCTTATTTTTTATTTCTAAGATACTTATGTACATGAGTTTGTCTATTAAAATTGGTTTGACTTCTCTTTCCTTTAGTGTGTGACATAATTCAATGAAGGAAGAGAATATTTTGAACATGGTTGATTCATGCAAAGCTGGTAGAAGACTCTATTTGAAGAGATATTATAACTCTTAATTGGCCATGCAGCTAGTCATCTTAGCCAAAATAGTCTTATATTAGAGAACATAATTTCTGAGATGCTCATTTGAACTTTGTTTCTATTGTGTAACTTGGGCATATGAAACCTTATCACCAATTTTAATTCTAAAATGAGCCAGGAACATGTTGGGTAAAGGATTAAATTCATTGAATGACTAATTTAGGAGACTATATAACCATTGTAAAGCATAATCCTTTAGTCTCTATGGAAATAGCTTGGTAAATAGCTAGTCATTTGGTACATAGTCTAAGCATGATATGTGAAAAGCTCTCAAATGTGTCTCTAGATCACCCTTTCCATCATATAGAGTAAGCATGGGTTGAACAAGACCTTGTGATAAGGGTGTAGAATCAATGCGACATGCCAATGGTGTATGTGTTAGAGAAAAATAATCCATACCTTGCATAGGTCTAGAGGCACCTTGGATTGAAGATATTTTATCTCTTGTATAATGGCTACCACATTAGGAGACAAAGATGTACTAGTTGTAGCTGGTGGCATAGAGGTAGGTTGTGTTACTATAAGGATTTGTTGAGACATAACTACCCTTGTAGTGTCATTTAAAACTGGTTTCTCTAAAGGAATAGAATATTCAACTTGCTTAGCATTTTTAATTTCCATGATAGATTGCAAGATAAGATTATGATCTTGAGGCTAGTCCTAGAGTATTTCTCAAAAAATGTATAGGATCAAATATTTGTTGAGGATAACTTCATTATCAATAATTGGTGGAAGTGGATTATTAGTCTAATGTGGTGGAACATAAGCATCAGTGTCTACATCATCATTGTTATTTTCATACTACTCATTATCAGAGTTATCTTTATTGAAATTAGTGTAATCTAGATGTGTAGAATTTATAACAAGAACTTGAGTTGGTTGTCTATCCATGGTATATGGTTGAGTTACCAAAATCTGGGTGAATTCAAGAGGATTTCCACTAAGTCTATCACTTCATCTTGAAGGAAGAGATGTAATAAAATTAGGTGGTATAAGGAAAATAACTTGGATAATAGTAGAAAAGATTAAATAGATATAATCTAAATAAGGACTGAAATATGCATAAAAAGGGGGAAGTTTGCACACATGTAAGGTGATACCTTAATAAGAAAATAGGAATTAGTACATGTAACTAGGGTTTGAAAGATTATGATTTTGAAAAATTACTATGAAAATTTGAAATTGTAAGTGAATTTTTGAGTTAGATATGCCAGTTAAAAATCAAAAATTTATTGGAATTTTTTTGATTAAACGGGACCTAGTATATGCAACTAGGGTTTTGAAAGATAATTTTTTTAACAATTACTATGAAATTTTGAAATTTAGAGTGAATTTTTGAGTGAAATATGCAAGTAAAAAAAATCAGAATTTTATTTGAAAATTTGTGATTTAAGGAGACCTAGAAGATGCAACTAGGGTTTGGGAAAATGATATTTTTGAGAATGTGAATTTTTAAATTTTAATGGATTTTTTGAATTGAATATTTTAGTGAAAAAATCATAAAATGATCAAAAAATTATTGGGAAAATATTGGGACATAGTATGGGTAACTAGGGTTTGAAAAAAAAATTATTTTAAAATTACTATGAAATTTTAAAATTTAATGCAAATTTTTTATTTTATTATGCAGGTAAAAAATTAGAAAAATATAGAAAAAAACAATAGGAAATTTACCCTAGGGTTTTTAGGGCTTTTATTCATAAACGAAGTAAGTTGGGTTCACAAAATTATTTAATAATTTTGAGAATATTGGTGTATTATTCCTAATTTAGTTAAAGGGTTTGAGTAGTAAAATTAGTAAATAAATATGTAATAATTAATCTATTAATTTATGTAAATTAGATCACAATTTAGACCTTTCTAAAAATAGTAATAAGATGGAGAAAATAAGACTTAGTTAGAAATTGGTTGATGTGATTGAGATAGGGTCTAAGATTCACTATTAAGGATTGGGACACTATCACAAATTGAGATCTAACCTTTATTTTTGGATTAGATAGGAGTGCCAAAAGTAAATAGGAGTGGCGCCAACACTATAGTCTACCTCTACCATTCTTGTCCTATGGATCTAAGCTTTTTGGGTTTTGTTCACCAGGTCTATGTGACCTTATTCATGAAGTTTCTACAACTGAAAGTATATAGAGCTCCTTGTAGAGTATATTATTTCTTCAAACCATATACTTCATTATTTTTTGACTAATTTTGAGAAAGAGAGGGGGGGTTAGTGTGTGTAAGATTCACTAGATGTGTATCGACACTCCTTGTGTGAACATACTACCTACATACCAATACTTTGAAGAGGGATAGAGTCATATGTATTTCTCTCACTTAATGTCCTTTGTGAAATCGAGTGTATGAATATGAAAAATAATAAACTAGTTGTACTTGAGGTTGCTATAAATTGGTGTAAGGATTTGAATAAGCTCGCATGTGTATTAGCTAACTATATGCAAAGAATAGGGAAGATTTCTTGAGTATCCTCACTTGTATTCTTGTTTATTTAGTGATAATTTCCAACTCTTTCCAAATTATCTTTGAATGGGCTTTTATAGGGATATATTGGTCATGGGTTGAATGAGCTTGCATTAGGTTGATAAGGATAATGATAGGGAACCAGAAGGAATTGACCATTGGTGCTAGAAATGGACTTGTAAAAGAGCACTAAAAATAGAAAAGAGTGTTACCAGTGTTATAGTCTTAATGTGGTGATATTGTCTTGAGTAGACAAGACCGAGAGGGATTGATATGTCATGGAAAGAGAAGTCTAGCTTAGTTGGGATCAGATCTAGAAGGTTAGGGATGATTATAAATTAGTGAAACTAATGCCTATGAGGGTCATGAGAGAAAGAAATAGGGACCTAAGGGTTGGGTGTCATTATCCACACTCAAGTTACCAATTTTTGCATTTTATATGACTACACTACCTTTGGGAAAATCAGTGATTCCACCCCCATTGCCACTAGATCATGTTGTTTTCTTTATTTTAAGGGAATGTTTGATGACTCTATTTTGCCACCCACTCCCTCAATGGGGCATGAAGTGATAACCAGCTAATCTTTGGGGCATAAACCTTTCAAATTAATGACTATTGAATTATTTGAGAAGATGTTACTATGTTTATGTCTTGCAATGCCTTCTCAAATAGGGGAAAACTATAGACACTTATTTTTGGCCACTTTCATGTCTAAACTGAGATTCAAATAAATTTATAGAAAATAATAAAATTTAATCTAATAAATCACTCAAAACCCTAAATTCATACATGTAAGAGATTTAATTTCTCAAAAACATGACAAAGCTTACTTATTTTAGGTGTTACCCTATATGCACCAATAACCTAGTTTGGTTTCAACCCTAGTCAAATTATGACCTAATAATTTGACATTCTTGGCCTATCAAGCTATTAATTAAAAACATTTAAAAACAATTCATAAAAATCCAAAATCACTAAGCAATATTAATTGAAAATCAAATCTCAATTAACTTGCCTAAGTAAAAATTCCAAGTTGAATTAGTGAACTACATTTATCTAAAAAGGAAAATTTCAAAAAATATGAATTCAAAGTCAATGGAACTACTAAAGTGATTTATTAATTCCTAATATTATAAAAATGGTGAGTCATAACCTCATAAATATATAAAGTGAGTTTTCATGGCTCATAAAATGAGTTTTCAAGCCTTCATGATTGCTTTGACCCAACCGAAGGTTAACCTAACTCAACCTAGGTTTTTTTAGACTCAACCAAAGTTAGAACTAAACCTAACCTCCTTAGGGTTAAAGTTATAACTAAATCTAACTCTAACCCTTAGGAGTTTAGGTTTAGTTCTAACTTTGGTTGAGTCTAAAATAGATTGAGTTAGGTTAACCCTGGGTTGGGTCAAATCAATCATGAAGGCTTGACAACTCATTTTTAGATATTTATGAACCATGATAACTCATAGAAGATATTTATGAAGTTATGAGTCACCTTTTCTTGAATATTAGGAATTAATAAAATATTTTATTATCTCCCTTGACTTTAAACTCATATTTGTTGAAAAAATCCTATTTAGATAAATTTAATTCACTAATTTAACTTGGAATTTTAACTTAATTAAGGTAATTGATATTTTATTTTTAATTAATATTACTTATTGATTTTGGATTTTTATGAATTGTTTTAAATTTTTTTCATTGATATATCCTTAGGCCAAGAATGTTAAATTACTAGGTTGTAATTTGACTAGGGTTGAATCCAAACTAGGTTATCAATGCAGATAGGGTAAAACCTAAAATAATCAAGCCTCACCAGATTTATGGGTAATTAAATCCCTTATGTAGATGAATTTGGGTAATTCAGGTGATTTCTAGGCTTAAATTACATCATTTGATATAAATTAATTTTAATATTGTTATAGACATAAAAGTGGAAAAAAATAAGTGTCTACAAACTCCACCTTGAGGTAGAGATGAAAGAGGAGGGATGGAGGTATTACATGCCCTACCCTTTTGTGTTGTTATGTCATCCACCTCATAATGAGAAAAAAATAAAATGAATTATAAAATATCTATCTTTAAGAACTAAATAAAAGTTATCAATTATAAGGGTATTAACATATAAATAATCATTAACACACATGACCCTTTCATTATTCAAACCATATTTTAACATTTATATACACAAGGAAATAAATATGTAATCATTCACTAAAATTTTCATAATAACATTATGACCATGCCTAATAAAATTAAGAACTGTTCATGTAAATACTATAATATAGACACATACCATATATGAATAACATATACCCACGAGGAAAACTAAGAAACAAAAGAATATATAAGATATACAATGAGAGGGAAAACCAAGGATTATAAAAGCTGACATGGTCAAGCACACCCAAAGGAGAAGAACAAGAAAGGATAAACATAATGATAAACTCAAGAAGGAAAGGGTTAAAATAAAACCTTAGCATCAATCATATCCAATAAATATAATTTATCAATAGATGATGTAAATGAAGGAAACCCTATGGTTAAGTGTAAAACAATATGGGTTAACCAATTTTTTTACATGGAGGGAACACAAAGTGTTTAAAATGCTACACCAACCATATAAAAAGGGGTTGATGGGGAAAGGGGGAAAGGTTAAGTGGGGTTGAGAGGTAGATCTAAGATATATATTATAGTAAATAAAAAAATACCTAATTTCTATATGTAAAGGAAATAAAGTACCTTGAATAAATAATTGACAAGGAGTTTTAGATATGTTTACCTAATTTATGACTTACCTAAGTTTGATAAAGGTTAAAATAATTAGAAAGGAGGTCTTATAAAATTTTATAAGAGTTTATATAAAATAGATAGTGATTTGAGATAGTGACTAGAGTTTGATCCATTCAATAGTGATAAACCAGTATAAGACCCCTTTGATAGTGAAAATATGGTCTGATAGTGGAAGGTTTATTTGAATAATGGATATGTAGGTCTAATGATATAAAACTTTATGAAAATTCTCATTAACATATAAAACATATAAAAATATTTTAGATGTGAGAATATATGCATGTAAATGCCAAAGTTATTTATCATTTTCTTGAGTTCTAATGCACACTTTCTAAGACAAAAAATTGTGTTTATTTCTAGGGTCCTGCCTTAGTTATCCCCTCACTTACATAAAGGTAGGTTTTATTATCAATATAAAAATAAACACTCATTAAATTCAACAAATAATTCATGTATATAATAAAACTATCCTTTATCCCTCTAGTATGAGATGCAAGATATAACTACTTAGGGAGAGATATATAAGCTCTTTCACCAATTTAATATACTTATTTTGGTATAAGTGTTGTCACTGAAAACTTCACCCAATGAGGACATGGTACAAGATTATCCTCATTCAAGTGAGAAAATGGAACCACCTTAGGGCTGTGGGTATCCATATTAGGAGGTGGATCTCTAGATTAGGGGCTAGCTCCCCTTGATGCATCACTAAAGCTCATATTCCTACTACTTCACTTAGGGGATGAAAAGGGTTAAGAATAACATGAAAATTAAGCCTAATATATTGGAGGTGATACAACAAATATATTCTCTAATTATACTTTTTTACATGCACTTAGAACCAAGAACAATTTACATATACACTTCACTCAACATCAATTCTCTCTCTCTCACATCAATTCTTCAACATGGGGTCTTGGAGATAACACAAGTTAGGAATAATTAGGCAATAGGAATTCTAAGAAAATATATTGAATTATATATTCACTATACCTAAAACCTCACTTGACACTTCTTGTTGACTTGTAATAAAATATCATAACACACTAGGTACTAATATGAGTAACATGTGAAGGTAAATAGACATCACACTTGCACAAGACTAAACACTATCATGTACACTTAGTGAAATATTTGAATGAGGTAAAATCACTTGTCTTTATTGATTCAAGGAAAAACATTTTGTAGGGATTTTACATACCCAAGTGGAGTGATCATACAATAGCCAAGAAGGCTCAATTTATAAAAGATATGAGAAGATAGAGAGAAGGGGAGTTTAAGAGTCACTTGGACATGTGTCAACAATGTGAAGATTAGTTACAATTTCATGGGAGAGAGGGATGGGGTGATCCATATAGAAAAATTAAATACAAGTGTCATCTCCAATCATCTAAGACTTTAAAAATGGTCAAGAAACTCCTCTTACATAGAAAATTGCCCCTCATTATTATCCTTCCAAAAATACCCTATCATTACAACTGATCAGGTATGATGATTGTTATAGCTAAGAAGGGTTACTATAATGTCCTCACATGCATTAGAGAGGCTCTTGATCATCCTTATCATTTTATCGATGTAAAATCATCAAGATATCCCCAAAATGAGCTCTTTTCCCTACACCTCTCACACTTGGCACCTAAAAAAACTTAAAAACTATAATATGATCCATATAATAAGATTAATGAAATGTTTCCAAAGTTTACATGGCATAAGTTACAATAAAAAATCATTAAAAGTATTTCCAAATGAAGATCCACCATTTTATCTAAGTCTTCCCTAGTTGGCTCACTAAATTAAATGAAATGAGAGAGATAGTAGACACACTTAGGAGTTGAGATACCTAATATAATGACTTTGGGGATTTATATAAATTCCTAATATTTCCTTCA
This sequence comes from Torreya grandis, assembly GCA_037957365.1. Taxonomy (NCBI): domain Eukaryota; kingdom Viridiplantae; phylum Streptophyta; class Pinopsida; order Cupressales; family Taxaceae; genus Torreya; species Torreya grandis. Next base: position 305,216 of record JARHVA010003154.1, on the reverse strand, counting down.
AAAGTGATTTGGTGTCCTGAAAGTTCACCATGTCTACACAACATAAAAAATGGTCAAAATAAGGCCTATTTTTTCCAATTATTTTAGGTCCATACAATATAATCCCATGGATCTGATACTCATGGAGTTTTAAATAACTTATCTTCATCATTAATGGTCAAATTAATCCATCTATATGCACTTTTAGGCTCATTTTCACCATCGGGTCCTAAAATAGGGTTTGAGAGGGTTTTGTAGTGACTAACCCTCTTAGCCTTTATTCATAAAGATGTTAAATTATAATTAACTAAAAAAATTCATAAGGGCTCCTTAAGGACCCTCTCCATCTTCTACAAACATCTCACAGTCCCATGCAAATGGCCTTGGAAGTTATTAGCATTCCAACTTGGCATTCGAGCTCTTCTTGTGCATTTTATGAGGCCTGTGAAAGTTTTTAAACCCAAAATGGATTATTAAAGGATATCCATATATAAAAATAGTTCATAAACCTATATAATCACCATGTAAACATTCCTAAACCACTATAATGGATACTTTGGAACTAGAAATGAAGGGTGACCTTGTTTTGAGACTAGGCCTAAACCTTGTCAATAGGTCTATCTGCACCATTGGCCAAAATTAAGGCTCTAGTGGATTTATTTTGTTATTATAATGATTTAAAACATATAAAATTATACCATAATCATGATAAAATCAATTAGGAAGCTTAACTAAGGTCCAAATTTAAAATGACCCTCCTTACCAAGCTACTTCCTTTCCATTCCTTGCCATGGTGACTACAAACCTCCTTTTGTAGGGTACCATGTTTGCTTCCAAGGATTATAAAAAGGTGTTTTAGGTATATATGGATGTTTTAAATCTTATCCAACCTTAATTTTTTTCATTTATTTCCTTTTGGTTAATCATTTTACCATTTTCCCTTCAAACTGTCTCCTTATATATGGCAAAACTACCCCTGCTCTGACATAAAAGAAAGAGGGTTTACACTATTATATTTGGAAAATTGAAGATTTTATCACCTTATTAAAACCATAGGTATGGTTTTTACCAATTTTTTATTTCTAAATATTATATTTTATCACCAAATTTCACATTTTTCAAAGGTAAACTTTGAAGTGCAGGACTATGCATGATAGGTAGGGTCTAATACTGAGTTTTGCCTTTGAAAAAGGTTATTTTGATTTTTTACCCTTAAATTATGTCCATGAGGAACTTTTTAGTCACATATAAACTCTATTACAATCATCCCAAACATTATTTCTACTATAGCCCTCTCATACTCAATCCCAGCTAGACTAGTTTCCTAGTTTGACTGAGACAGAGTCACTTGGACTATGTTTAGAGACTAGTATCACAAAACATGGTTTAAAAAGTGACTTAAGACATGTTTATGTTACCTTGATATCATAATTCAATTTTTACAAGTAAAAATTCACTAACATAGTCCCATTTGGTGCAATAAAAACCTTACTTTCTACTCACTACCTATCTCAGTCTGTACATGCTTGTAGGTGCATTTAAAACTTGTTTGAGGGGGTGTTGATTTTTATTGAAGGATTTGAAGTAAACAAACATCATATTATATATTAAATTTTAAAACAAGGTTAAAATTCAAACATTTATGTCATATACTTCAACTTTCAAGATATCTTCTTAGCAAGACTGTGTCTCATAGTCTTTAGCCCTACCTGTAGGTTGATTTGGCTATATATTCACTTGATCATGTGGTGATTAGGATTTTATTGAACCTAAATATGACACTTAGTATTCATTTTTATTTTATCCTCTTTAATAAGTAATAAAACCCCAATTATATCATTTTTTTACAACTTTATCTTATGCCTAGTTGTAGGTTGTTGTTGTTCTCAGTCCCTTGTACAAATAGGGAAGAGTGTGAGGGGGTCATCACAAGGATCACCACATTTTATATAAATTATTGGTTTATTAGTGTCCTTTGAATCATTTTTAATTTTTCAAACTTGATGGCATAGTTTAATATCTTCAAATGAAAAGTGAGGTGAACTTTCTTTCAAAATCTTGTAGACTTCGCTGACCTATTTTAGTGGTTTTCTTGGAAACTTTAAAGGTCCAAATGACCATTTCCCTCTTAGAATTCGGGATTAAAAATTGGCATATGCATATTATGTGGATAGGAATAATAAACCAATAAATTTTTGTCATTTAAAGAATCTTTGGATATGATAATCACCATCTCCAAAAACCTTAGAAACCTCTGTTTAGTCCATTTAGGGACTAAGAGACCAAAATCATAGTCACTTTCTATTGACCTCTCACAACACCTTTGACCCTTATATATCAATATAAAACCTATAAAAAGTGAAATAAAAGTACCTCTAAATTATTTATACCATTTTGAAGGTTGTTTCCTAGTCATGATGATGTCAGCAGGGGCCTTCAATGGAGGTTTGACTGTAATATGTAGGCAAGAACAGGAAATAACAAAAGTGTATAAGGTTAAGAATCTCCAAACACCTAAAATGAATTTTATAGCCTTAAATTGAATAAAAATAATTTAAAAATGTGAAATAAATTTTAAAAACACCTTCAATGGCATATGTAAGTTGTCATTATCTTAGTGAGGGGTGGTAATGAGGAAGGGCTACACATTTGAGCATGGATATGACATTGTATGAGTTGAAAACTAGTTCCACACTTTATAAAAGAATAATAAAGGATAAAAAAATATGATATAACATCCCATGCTTCCATCCCATGTGGAAAATCTCTTTTATAACACCTGAAGTAGTTGCAAGTGAAAGAAAACCAATTTGGAGCACTTACAAGCCTAGAAGAGGATTTTCTTAGACATTGATCTTTCCAAAACAAGAATAATAATGTGTATGTATTGAAAAACATGTAATAACACCTAAAACACATAAAACCATAAATCTAAAGCAATAAAAATTGAAATAGGTTCAAAAGGAGACCCCCTCATGGTTGAACATGCATAAAAAGCTACCTAGAGTGTTATCCATTGTTAATAAAGGAGAATCCACCAAATTAAAATTTGTTATTATTAAAATGAATTTAAATCATATTAAAATCCACTTTCATAAGCAATCCTCTCAGATCCACCTATATTTTCCACACCAAGTGCTTGAAGTTGACCCTTATTTGCTTACCAAGAGAAAATGGTGGGAAAAAAATTGAAGATGAACATTATTTGAATTATCATAGAAAAAATGTGTAAATTTGTGTGGGGATATGAATAAAAACTCCACCCATGATTTTATCTAAATATTAGATCATGGGAACCGTACAAGTGCCCAAAAGGGACTAAAAATAAGGATAAACTCCCATTTCCTAGCTATAACTGACTCTTGGCTGACATTTAACTTCCCATAACATGATCCTAACCTCTTCCACATTAAAACTAACCTTGGTGATTAATTTTCCTCTTGTATATTCGTACAAGTCAATTAATAGGCTATAAAGTGGCCAGAAGACCCCTTTTTGCACATGAGACATAACAAATGACTAATTTATGACTTTTAAACACATTGAAACATGATAAATACAATATTAGGAAAAATTGTACATAAAATGAACCTTTTAATACCTTTGTCTAGAGTGACCAACTTTAACTTTGGTTGACTAGGCCATTTCAAGGGGAATGAGATTAGATAAGGACTAAGATAAGGCTAAGTAAGATGTATAAAACATTATGAGACCCATATAAGACATTTAGAAACCTTCTTAAAGAGTTTAAAATAGTAGGGGTTGACATAATTTTAATATAATTCAAATTTGGTTATAATTTGGCCACTCCTAAGGGTAACATGCTTGCCTATGTTAAGGACTAGTAGCCTTATCCTATTCATTGGGCAAGGGAGTCAGAATACACTTGGAAATAGTAGGAAAATACCTTGAAAATATCAAAAATACATATAATATTATCCCAAACACATAAATGGAAATAATAACACATAAAAGACCCAAAAAAACACAAAACAATGACACTCTTGTGCTACTAAGCACTTAGGGAAAGCAAAACACAATTAAAAGCAAACTAATATGTATATCTAACTTGATCATACCTCCCTTCTTGGATAAAAATGTAAGTACCTTAGGTCTCCTTCCTCACTAGATGAGTGAGGATGCTAATCATGCTTCTTCTTAGATGGGGTGCTAGATGAATCTTGCCTTCTCTTTACTCTTTATCTTTGTACATTATCTAATGGAGTCATATCCCATACATTCTAAAAGTATTTAAGGTACTCTTGAACCTTTAAGCATGCTTAAAATTTCTGTCCCTTCATCTTGTTATGAAAAAATTGTGTTTCCATGCATGGGACACCTTGTTAGAAGTCAATTTCTTTTTGAAGGATCTCATCATCCTTCTCAATGGTCACAATGTCTTCAAACTCTTCAAAGGGCATTGTCTCATGAACATGTGGAAGTGTTACTTTCTCACATTATTATTTGAATTTTGTGGAGGTAGCTTCATAGGAGGTTATTTAATCAAACTTCAAATCATCTTTAAAAAGCCTAAGACCATCATATATTGCTCCATTATTATCTAGGCTCTCTTCATTATGATGTTCCTCAACACATGCCTAATCTCCATCATCTTGGAATTGTTTGTTTAGGAGTTTAATCTTCTCACCTTCCTCATACTCTTGGAAAATTTGCATGTAAATATGCCACATGTCCTTTTGAGACACATCTTCTTGCTTGTCATGGCTAGTTGGCTCCAAATGATTTTTAGTTTCTTTGAGAGCTCCAAATTCATTGTATATGCTCTCAAATGTTTTCCATATATCATCATCCTTTTATTTATCTACATCATGGAAAGGAGAAACAAAAAAATACCATTTCATCTTCTTCTTTGGAGTCTAAGAGAACTTATTTCAAGGCATATTTTACAACACAAGGAGGATCCTCTTCCTCATCTTCACAACCTAACTTCTCCCCACCAACATTCAACCCTTCTTCATATTCAATCCAATATGAGATGTCAATATCATCCTACCTCTTAATGACATCAATATTAGGTCCTTCAAAAATAGGAAGCTTGGCCAAAGGGGATTCCCAAGTAGAAATGCAATTCTCAACATTAGGAGGGTAACCTTGATCAATTAGAAGGGGTGAAAAGATGGGTTCAATGGCTTCTTGAGGATGGGTGGGATGGATTTTAATGGTTTAAAATTCCTCTTCCCTAACAAATTATCCACCTATGCATGATTTGTTCCTTTTTTCATGAGCTGACACCACCTCTTTCCATCTTGGGAAGGTGGGTTCAAAGGTGTCTTCATGGGGCTGAGGTGATAGTGAAGGAGTGAGTGATATATTTATGAAACTTAAAGTCTATTTGGGGTTGGAATCTTGATGGAAACTTGGGGAAGTGGGTTTTTATAGTACACTTTCAATTTCCATGATGGATTGTCTCAAAAACTTGATTGGCCAATTTAAGCTCCCTTTCAAGATGAGCTTCAAAAGCTAAAACCTCTTTCTCACTATGTCTTTCAAATTTACCAACCTGATCCACCATGATATCCTCCTTCCCTAGGCTACTTTATTGAATGGGTTTTTAAGAGGAGAAGTTTTGGGTAATGGACAAAGAATTTGGTACACTTTGAGGCTGACAAGATGGAGTTGGTTCATGAGCTCTCAATCTCTCCTATAGATGGAAAATTATGCCACAAACATCAAGCATATATTAGGTAATATTTTTTCAAATTATCACCATATATAGGTATCCAATCCCTTTTGAATTATTATAAATAATTTCTTACACTCCTAATAAAAATACTAGGAATGACTTGGCCATGTCCATATCTAGTGTCAAGGTCTAACATGTAGGCTTGGTAGCCAATAAAAACTTTAAAAAAAATAGTAATAGTATGATTTGGAGATGGACCAGGTGGAATATGTGAAATAAAATATGGGGAGTACTGATTATAAACAACATATGGCTCATGACAAGGTTGAACAAGGACTTGTTCACAATTAGGAGGGATAGGAAAAGTAAGGTAAGTTTCACCCACTTGTGTTAGGATAAAATCAACATCAAGGTAGTCCATGACTTATGAGAAGTATGTAGAGAAATAAAATACTTAAATAAGAATACTTGAGATATTTTACTATTAGATTAATACATGGAGTCACCATTGGTGTTTAGAAAAATTGCCTCCAAAAGCTGGTATCTTAAGAAGAACACCAAAACTTCTCAAGGAAATGGAACTCTTGTCCCACTAGGTGTGCCAAAAACTATTATCACTTTAAATTTCACCCAATGAGGAGATGGAACAAGATTTTACTCATTAAAGTGAGAAAATTGAACTACCTCAGGGTTGTGGGTATCCATATTATGAGGTGGATCCTAGATTAGGGGCTATCTCCCCTTGATGCATCACTAAAGCTCATATTCCTACTACTAACACTTGGGGGGATGAAAAGGGTTAAGAATAACATGAATATTAAGCCTAATATATGGGATGTGGTACACCAAATTTCTTCTCTACTCAAACTCTTTTACATGTATGGAACTAAGAACAAGTGACATATACACTTTACTCAACATCAACTCTCTCTCTCACATCAATGCTTCAACATGGGGTCTTAGAGATAGCATAGGTTAGGAATACATAGGAAATAGGAATTATAAAACACTATATTTAATTATATATTCACTATAATTTAAACCTCACTTGACACTTCTTGTTGACCTACAAGATAATATCATAACACATTAGGTACTAATATGAGTAACATGTGAAGGTAAATAGACATCACACTTGCACAAGACTAAACACTATTATGTACACTTAGTGAAATATTTGAATGAGGCAAAATTAATTGTATTTATTTATTCAAGGAAAAAAATTGGTGGGGATTCACCATACCCAAGTGGAGTGATCATACAATAGCCAATTAGGCTCAATTTATAGAAGATGTGAGAAGATAAAGAGAAAGGGAGTCTAAGAGTCACTTGGACATGTGTCAAAAATGTGAAGATTAGTTAAAATTTAATGTGAGAGAGGGATTGGGTGAGAAATAAATAAAAATGAGCTACAATTTTCATCTCCAATCATCCAAGACTTGTAAAATGGTTAAGAAGCTCCTCTTGCACAAAAATTTGCCTCTCATGATCAGCCTACCAAAACTACCCTATCATTAAAAATGATTAGGTATGATGATTTTTATGATTAGAAGGGGTTACTATCAGGTCATACATTAATTTTAGATGATCTTTATCATCCCTATAATTTTGGACATGCACAATCATCAAGATAGTCCCAAAATGAGCTCATTTCCCTAAACCTCTCACACTGGGCATGTAAAAATCTTAAAACCTGAAATATGATCCATAAAATAAGAGGAATTACATGTTTCCAAAGTTTTCATTGCATCAGTTACAAGAAAAAAACTTTAAAGGCTTTCCAAATGAAGATCCACCATTTTCTCTAAGTCTTCCCTAGCTGGTTCACTAGAATAGCTAAAATGAGAGAGCTAGTATACACATTTAGGAGTTGAGATAATTGTTATAATCAATATGGGGACTTATAAAAGTTCCTAATATTTTCCCAAAAATTTATTTGGTCTCCTGGAATTTCACCATGCCTACACAAAACAAAAAATGGTCAAAATAAACCCTATTTTTCCCTATTCCATACAAGTCCATATAATATAATCCCATGGATCTGATACTAATGTAGTTGGATACAAATTATATTCAACATTAATTTTAAAATTCATCCATCTAGATGTACTTTTAGGCTCATTTTCACCAGTGGGTCCTAAAATAGGGTTTGAGAGGGTTTTGGAGTGATTAACACTCTTAGCCTTTGTTCATAAATATGTTACATTAAAATTCCCTCAAATGCTTTTTGATGGATCCTTAAGTAACCTCTCCACCTTCTCCAAGCATCTCATGGTCCCATGCAAATGGTCCTAGAAGTTATGAGCATTCCAACTTGGCGTTTGAGCTCTTCTTGTGCATTCTATGAGGCCTATGAAAGTTTTTAAACCCAAAATGGATTATTAAAGGATATCCATATAAAAAAATAGTTCATACACCTATATAATAAACATATAAACATGCCTTTACCACTATAATTTCTCCTTTTAAAATATAAATGAAAGGTGACCCTATTTTGAGACAAGGCCTAAACCTTGTCAATAGGTTTATTTTCACCCTTGGACAAAATTGAGGATCCAATGGATTTATTTTCCTCTTAGAATGATTTAAGACCTATAAAATTATCCCATAATCATTATAAAATCACATAGGAAGCTTAAATAAGGTCCCAATTGAAAATGATACTCCTTACCAAGCTACTTCCTTTCCATTCCTGGCCATGGTGACTGTAAACCTCCTTGTGGAGGGTACCTTGTTTGATTTCAAGGATTATATAAAGGTTTTTTTTAATGTATATAAGGATTTATTACAGATTATAAAACCTTAACTTGTTCTTTTCTTTCCTTCTGGTTCATCATTTCACCATTTTCCCTTCAAACTATCTACTTATGCATCACAAAACTACCCCTACTTTGAGATAAAATAGAGAAGGTTTGAACTATTATATTTGGAAAATTTATGATTTTATAAAATTTTTAAACCCAAAAGGATTGTTTTTACCAAGTTTTATCTTATAAATCCTATATTTTATCACCAAACTTCACATGTTTCTAGGGTAGACTTTGAAGTGCAGGACTGTGCATGATAGGTAGGGTCTAATATTAAGTTTTACCTTTGAAAAATGTTATTTTGATTTTTTACCTTTAAATTATATCAATGATGTAATTTTTATTAATATATAAACTATATTAAAATAATACCCAATATGATTTATACTAGAAACCTCTCATACTCCATCCCTGCTAGATTGGTTTCATGGTTTGATTGAGATAGAGTCACTTTGACTATGTTGGGAGACTAGTATAACAAAGCATGGTTTAAAAAGTGAATTAAGAAATTTTGATGTTACCTTGATATCATCCTTCACTTTTTACAAGTCAAAATTCACCAACATAGTCCCATTTGGTTTAATAAAAACCTACTTTCAACTCACTGCCTATCTCAGTCCGTATAGGCCTGTACGTGCATTTAGGGCATTTAAAACTTGTTTGAGGGGGGTTTTTATTGTTATTAAATTATTTAAAGTAAAAAAAATCCTATTATATTTTAAATTTAAAAAAAATTCAAAATCAACCCTTTATCTCATATACTTCAGCTTTCAAGCAATCTTCTTAGTAAGACTATGTCTCATAGTCTTTAGGCCTGCCTGTAGGTTGATTTGGCTCTATATGCACTTGATAATGTGGCAATTATGGTTGTATTGAACATATATATGGTAATTAATATTCATTTTTATTGTATCCTCATTTAATAATTCATAAAACCCTAACTAGATGCTTTGTTTACAACTTTATCTTATGCTCAGTTGTAGGTAGTTGTTCTCAGTCCCCTATACATATAGGGAAGAATGTTAGGGGGTCATCACAAGACTCACCACCTTTTATATTACCTCTTAGTTTATTAGTGTCCTTTGAATCATTTGGCCTTTTTCAAACTTTATGTCATAGTTTAGGATCTTTAAATGGAAAGTGAGGTGAACTTTCTTCCAAAATCCTGTAGACTTCACTAACCTATTTTAGTGGTTTTCTTGGCAACTTTAAGAGTCTAATAGACCATTTACATCTTAGAATTTTTTATTAAAAATTGGAGTATTAATATTATGTGGATATTATCTATAAACAAATAAATTAATTTAATTAAAATACTCTTTGGTTATGATAAATACCATCTCCAAAAACCTTAGAAACCTCTGTTTAGTCCATTTAGGGACTAAGAAACCAAAATCACAGTCACTTTCTATTGACCTATCACAACACCTTTAACCCTTATTTATCAAGTTAAAACCTCTCCAAAGTGAAATTAAAGTACCTATAAAGTCTTGAGACCATTGTGAAGGTTGTCTCTCAGTCATGATGATGTCAACAGGGGCCTTCAATGGAGGTTTGCCTATAATATGTAGGCAAGAAAAGGAAAGAACAAAAGTATATAAGGTTAAGACTCTGAAAACACCTCCAATGAATTTTATAGACTTTAATTGAATTAAAATAATTAAAAAAATATGAAATCAAGTTAAGCAACACCTTTAATGGCACTTGTAGGTTATCATTATCTTAGTGAGCACTAGCAGTGAGGAAGGGCTACACATTTAAGCATGGATTTGACATTGTATGAGTTGAAAACTAGTTAAAAAAATTATAAAAGAATAATAAAGGATAAAAAAATCTAATATAACATCACATGTTTCCATACCATGTGGAAAATATCTTTTTGAACACCTGAAGTAGCTGTAAGTGAATGAAAACTAGTTTGGAACACCTACAAGCCTAGAAGAGGATTTTATTAGACATTGAGCTTAAAAAAAATAATAAGAATGGGTATGTATTTAAAAACATGTAGGAACACTTAAAACACATTAAAATATCAATCCAAATTAGTAAAATTTGAAATAGGTTCAAAAGGAGACCCCCTCATAGTTGAACATGCATAAAAAGTTGCTTGAAGTGTTAGCCATTGTTCATAAAGGAGGAGATGAAAAATTTCAGTTACTATTATGGAAATGAAGTTAAATTATATTAAAGTACACTCCTATAATAACTCCTCCCAAATCCACTTGTGCCATCCATACCAAGTGCTTGAAGTTGAACCTTCTTTACTTACCAAGAGAAAATGGGGGAAAAAAGTTGTAGACGAACTTATTTTGCATTATTCTTGAAAAACCAAATGTGTAAATGGGTGTAGGGAGGTAAAGAGACACCCACCTACATTTTTATATGAATATCATATTGTGGGAACCATACAAGTGCTCAAAAGGGCCTAAAAACAAGGAGATACTTCCATTTTATGACTATAACTAACTCTTGGCTGACATATGACTTCCCATGAAATGATCTTGACCTATTCCATGTTGAAACCAACCTTGGTGATCAATTTTCCCTCTTGGATGTCTGTACAAGTCAATTAATAGGCTATAAAGTGGAAAAAAGACCCCTTTTGCACATGAGACATAAGAAATGACCAATTTATGACTTGTAACCATATTAGGACAAATTGGACACAAAATGAAACTTTGAATAGAGTTGACCAACATTGACTTTGGTTGACTAGACTATTTCAAGTGGAGTGAGCTCAGATAAGGACTAGGACAAGGCCAATTAAGATATATAGAACATTATGAGACCCCTATAGGACATGCATAAACCTTCTTCAAGAGTTTAAAATAGTAGGGGTTGACCTAATTTAACTAGAAGTCAAATTTGGTCAACAATAAGTATGCAACAAAAAACTATTCAATAGAAAATGGTAAAGTAAATAATGAACATAATACAAAAGGATGTCATTACTATAATTTTTTATAACTTGATAAGACTTGATGAAAATTTATCTACGTATACACACACATATTGGCCTCAAATTAAAATCAACTCATTATAATGCAAGTTGAACACATAGAATCAAGAAAATCAACAATCATTGCACAAATAAAAATGATGAAATGGAAGAAGGAACCCACAACAAAAATGAATAGAATTAGGATGTTCCATATATGGGTGGACCATTATAAAACTATTATGATTCTTGTTAAGGTGATCAAAACTTAAGAACAAATATCAATGATTGAGATTTTATGCTTTCATATTCCTTGAAAATTAGATATAATTTTTTTTTGAAAAAATTGTGTGTTAATTCTTACATGAAATTTAAGATCAACACCCATGATCCATCATTAGGAAAAATATTATGTGATTTGAAACATGCAGTAGAAATTAACAACTAGCTTTTCCAAAAAAAATACATTTAAAGATTAATGAGTTTTTAGGATTTTTATTGAGTATCCCAAGATACAAAAAGATGGATCTAAAGGTGTTCATCACTTAATAATGACGATTAAAGACTATGAAGGGTCAAAAGTAAAATAAAATGTGCCAATAAGATTATAATTTACACTAATGATAAAATGTCTAAAATTATGACAACATTATAACTACAAGACTTGCACAAAAATTAAATATCTGCATAATCTAGTGCTTGAAAACATCTTATTTCTACTAAAATTATTCATGGATTCATCACATTTTTCCTCCATCCATGGAATGCTTAATAGCCTTTCTTGAACTATTTCATCTTACTCTATGTATTATTTCATAAGATAATAAGTGGGAAACCCTATCAAGTTGTGAAATATTTTTTCTATTGTAAACTGTAAGAAAAGGAGAAGAATTTAATTTTAGCTTGGATATTGTACGGTTTGCCCATAATGCATAATTGAGCAAAAAAGGCCAAGGTTTTAGAGATTTACCAAATTTTTTTTATTACATCAATACAAATATCATTTATGGAATCTTATGATTCATTCCTTTGATAATATTAATTTGAACAAAAATTCAAAATTATGATGTTATAATATGCCCATTTGGTAAATTCAATTGATTGGAATATTTTTCCATTGTTACAAATTAATGAAAATGGTGTGCCAAATCTCATAACATTATTTTCTTCAAAAAATTTAATAACATATTGTGATGTATCATGCTTCATGGAAACTTGTTTATACCAAATATTATAATAATCAATATTCCTCAACACAAATTTATGTCCCAAAATGGAAATGGGATTGGTAATTCCCATAAATTAGACCCCATTACAAAAATGGTTTACCCTCAAAAAGTGACATGCCTTGTTTTTATCTCTTTATGAAAAGGCTTAACATATATGACAGGCTCTTATGGGCATGAGAATACTTAAAAATGTTTGGAGAATAATTTAAAAATCTTAGGATTTTATGTTATAACATTTCCAGAAGGGTACCCACTACCAAGCTTCTCATGGAAATTATCCATCACCAAATTCATTTCTTCTATTGTCAAACATCTAAATTAAATTCATTCATAATTATTTCTATATATATATTATATAGTGGGATTCATTCAAGTTTAAATATCTTATTTGAACATGATTTAGTTCTTTGGGTCAACCCCCATGTAATAACTTATAAATTTTGTGGTTGTGCCATTCATCTTTGTGCACATCTACTTGTTCAATGTGCATCATTGTAAGCCTTTGATATTATTTCATAATTAAATTTCTAAGGCATTGACCTCTCATAATATTACTTTATCTAATTTCTAAATCATACTCTTTCAACTTAGCCATCTTATTTCCTCTTCTTTATCTAACTTAGTTTTTCCAAGCATAGTTTAATAGCTGGATTTGGCATAATAACATATGCTTTATTCTGTAGAATGTAATGTATAATTTTTTAAACTTATATAACTAATGTATATATTTTATTTTCTAATGTTTAATACTTCATATAAACATTTATTAAATTTTTACTCATAAAAACATTGTGATGATTATTTGAATAATATATTTGTGTAAGTACAATTGATAATACACGTTCGAATGTGAAATAATAAATGTAGCAATCCTTTGAGAATATATGGTTAATTAAAAAAAGATCTTAGGTGATTGTTATTATTTATTATATATATATATATATATATATATATATAATAAATAATAACAATCACCTAAGATCTTTTTTTAATTAACCATATATATATATATATTTAGGTGATTGTTATTATTTATTATATATATATATATATATATATATATATATATATATATATATATATATATATATATATATATTTGATTTAGTTTTCCATTCTACCTTTTCATCATGTTTTAACATAACATTTATAGGTTCAATAATCTCAAAAAGATATAAAATAAAATTCCTAACAAAATTGATTTATCAAAAAATAATTTCAACAATTTTTAGCTATATAAATTGAAAAATATTTATTTGGGTCTAAAAATATGTAACTTATCATGTAATTATGTGCCCCAAAAACTTAAATTTTTTCACATTGAATATGTTTTTCTTAGGATTGAATGAAAATGCATGTTTTTATACAATGTTCAAAGACTACTTGAAGGTGTTGAACATGCATAAAACAATTTAAAAAAAATAATAATTACATAAAAATAATAATATATTTATCTAAAATACCTTGAAATATAAGATAGATATCACATTGATATTTAACACCAAAAATTATTAATCTAAATGGAATTATTTTTTAAAGAAAGGTACACTACTTAATAGTGAAGGTCATTTTGGTTTGGTATTCATTGTTTACTGAAACTTAATTATAACATGAAAAATACATGTAATAATTGAATCATTTTAGACCCAATCATTGTTTTGAGGACTTCATAAAAGGATGGAAACGGGTAATTTTTTTATTTGAGTCATTTTTTAGGTTTCTAAAATCTACACATAATATGATTTCCCAATTATTTTTCCTCATTGACGCAAATTTACAACCCAAGTGAAATGTGTATGTGCATGATAGGATGGAAAATATAACATACTATTTATCTCTATAGACTAATAGACAAACAATATATCAAAATATGGAGCATGTGAATACTTTGAAGGTATAATTATAATAATCAGGGTGGCCATAGATCTAGTAAAGGGTAATCCACATTCCATGTCAAGGGTATAATGTTACAAAGCTAGTGTCTAAGATATGGTATATGGATCTAAATATATCTCAATATAAACTAATGATATATAGAAATTATAATAAAAATGGATATAAATAATATAATGATGGGACCACATGTAAGCAATTGATGAATAAGAGTAACCTAGATCTAAGACATAAATAACACTAAACTAAAAAATAAATAAATGGCATAATTGTGAAATGCAAGTGTAACATATTCACCCTAAAATTGTAATGGAAAGTTTAAGTGATTCATATCATATTATTTTATATAAGGATAACTTAGTAAATGACATCAACATAGATGATACTATAACAATAAATAAATTTGATCTATCTACCAAGTAAACAAAGGAAACATTATAGGGATAAAGGTACTTACCTTTGGGTTGACTTTTAGGTGCATCAATCTCCCCTTTGGCTGTAGTGTCACTTTGAAAGAGATTTTATAGTATGAATATGTCAAATGGAAAGAATGAGGACTTATATGTCCTTAGTATTGGGATTGATACTTATGACCCCTATAGATGGCATCAAACCCATAAATCACCTAAAACTCTAAATTGTTGGTATCAACTAGGTTGATATACTCAAATGTTTCTAATATCTTAGATCTATATTAGATAGGCTAATAATATATGAAATATAAATATAAACTTATAATTGTATTTAGTAGGCTAATATTATACATGGATAAATGGGTAAGAAACAAATTATATTAGTTAGAATGATATAATAAGATATAGGTTAGCCATCATAATTGACATAAAAAGAGATGAAAAGGAAGTTAAAAAGTGAATTAGAGGATTTCATACTAATAGTAATGATGACACGATGAATAATATGTAACTACCTCTCACAAAGTACCAAAATTTGACCCTAGCCCTTTTCTTGTTGCACTACTTAAGACATACACTTAAAGATATTGATATATAAATGATTGATACAAGATAAAACATTAGTAAAGTGATAAAGATGAAAAATATCAATTTTATATAAATGCCCCACCTGAATATCATCATTTGTCACAATAGTGTAATGTGGGATGGTGTTTTGGGAAAGATACATAGAGACACAAAAGCAAAGTAAGAAATGCTATAAGAAATGAAAATAAGAATGAAATTAGTTAATAAACATATGTACCTTAAATTACATTAATGAATATAGAGAGGATGTTGCATGTGATGCAAATTATAGAAGGTTAAAATCTTGAAGCTCAATGACAAACCTAAAAAATAAAATAAAATTATGAATCTATATATATTTTTACTTTAGTAGTACAAAAATCCTTACTTTTATAGGATCCTAACACTTCTTTTATCTCATTGAAAGGATATATGAAAACAAATTTATGATAAATATATTAACTTTTGAAGTGAATGTCAATAAATTTTGAAATTTGAATTGGGAGGTATAAATAGGTTTTATATTTTGAGAAACTTATATCTCTAGATGACCATGTCTAGAGTGACAATGGATAGAGGATGGCATAGTTAATGTAAAAGAGGTTTCTAGGGAGGATAAATATGATCCATGTAAGTAGGTGATGTATTTAATGTTTGATTAGGTATATTAGGTAGGTAGAGTATATTTTAATAAATATACAAATTGAGGAAATTTTTTGTAGAGGAATTTTCTCCAACAAAATTTGAAACATATATTTTTTTTGACAGGAGATGAGTAGGAAATAAAATGTCATTTTTAAGTTCATAGTTATTTATTAGGGACTAAGGAATAAATATCCACTACTAGGAAAATATATCAACCAAGTTGATTTTGTTGAGTGGTGAAAATGGAAATATTAGTTAATACCATATGGGATGGTTGATGCAATTATGTTATGAAAAGTCATTGTATTGGTTGATACCATATATGGTGGTTGATATATTAGAAATTCTAGTAAAAATGGCTAATATAATACAAATATATCCATTAAAATATAAGCTGAAACATATTTATATATTGTAAATGTATGGTTTATATAGTAGGAAAATAAAAAGAATGTCTGATACATTAAATATTTGAGTAGTGGAGCAGGGCAAGAACTACATGGATAGTGTAGTAGAAAATGAACATGGATGATGTAGTATCT
The DNA here is from genome assembly GCA_037957365.1 of Torreya grandis. Lineage (NCBI taxonomy): Eukaryota > Viridiplantae > Streptophyta > Pinopsida > Cupressales > Taxaceae > Torreya > Torreya grandis. Next base: position 288,559 of record JARHVA010003154.1, on the reverse strand, counting down.
TAGAATAAAATGGCCAACATAGTATAAATATATAACATTTTTATGTTTTTCTATTTTTTAGTTATATTTATAAGTTGCTTTCAAAATTTTGAACAAAATATAATAGTTACTATTGTTTGGTATTTTTCAAAGGTGATGATGACTATGAAGACTAGTGGAATCAAGATGGTTATCATATTTATTAGATAAGGTTATATATGTGGATAAAACATGTTTGATTACCCTGAGGTTTGTAGGGATCATGGAGATGTACTAGGTTTCTATGAGTGTCAAGCTAGTAGTAATGTTCCTAAGGTGTTGGGAGAGGATCACATACACATTTAGGTGGGAATTGGATGGGGAAATAGTAGAGGTATACATTAAATTAGAGGACATAAATTACATATAAATATATATGATAGATGGAAATCCCATGATCTAAAATGCACATGATCCATTTTTAAGCATTAGGAGTTGGCCCAGTGAGCCATAAGGTATGACTAATACAATCATTAAAAGCTAATTATGAGAATATTTAATGTTTGTGTCAATATTTATCAATATTTTTAATGTTATAACTAGATTAGTGTCCATTCATGTGTTGTGTTATAATTTGGATGGCTCAATGCCATTCAATATTATAACCTTATGTCAATGTGCATTAGAGCAAGGCATGATGTATGATATGGGAACTACCATATGAGTGAAATTTGTACATGATTTTTATGACATGATTAGTTAGGGATAGTAAATTATTATTCCCATTATACTATTTACATGTTAGATTTCTAATAGGGATACCACACTAGATCAAGGACCACATGCCTTAAATGAAGAGGTAAAAACACAACCATATGATGTGATGAATATCACTATATTTAGAAATAGATACCATGAAAACATATGATATCATGTGGATTCCATATTTAGAAGAAATGGATTCATGGTTCACATGTCCATTACATTATAGAAACATAGGGGAGAGCAATGGTCACATACCACTACACATGGTGGTTTAAAACTCACTCATGTGCTTAATTTTTTGGTAAGTTAAGATATCCAAACCTAATGATGCCACTATATATCCTGCTTCATTCGGTGAGACATTGTAGAGATCCATGAAAATTAGGAGGATAGGGGCTAATGATAGAAGTCCCAATGTTGATACCTCATTGTGCTACATAGGGGGGGGTACAATAATATCATTGGTTGGAGGATATGGAAAAATATTAAATTAGAAATAATATCCATGCACCTATGGTATAGGTTTCCCCACCTATACGTAATAGATGATTCACTCAATAATGTATGAGGCCATCAAGGTGTCATGGTGTAATGACAAAGATGGGTGGTAAGTCACCCAAGATGGATTTTAGAGGACAAGTTTGTCCTTGAGGGTATAGTGGATGTGGAGAATGTCTTTGAGAGACACCCTTATACAAGTATAAAACTCATTAAATATTTTATATAATTTTATTGTATATGTGTGTTTGTGTGTGTGTTAGTGACTACTGATATGTTTACTTTTCATGTATATATGAAAATTTAATTTAATTTGGTTTTATTTTTTAGATGCTATGGTAGATACAATATATTGGGAAGCCATGATTAAGTCTTTACACAATGATATCCTAGATTATTTTATTCCTAAAAACAATACTCTAATCATCGTGGGTTTTTTGGTACCTTATACTAGTGAAAATGCTAGTTTGTTTGGAATAGTATGAGATACTTCATAAGATCTATGTCATTGAGAGTAGGCTACTATTACTACTACAATTTTAGTTTTGATAATAGGGGAGGGTAGAAAATGGAATCAAGTGGTGATGGCATAGGTAACCTTAACCACATATAGGGTTTCACATAGGGATACTTCTATAGTAATCACCCAACATAATAGAGTTTTGTCTACTAGGGTGAATGAGATAGAGATAGAGAAAGCTAGAACATAGGGAGAGACCACATGATTACAATCATGTTATCATACAATAGATATATATTTTGGAGCATCTATATTTTAAAGTTTTTTTTAGAGTGTGGCACCTTGCATACCTAAATATAAAGGTCATACATAATTATGTATGTATCTATTGTATATTTTAATGTAGATTTTTTTGATACATGTATCATTAGTTCTTAATCCTTACTTTCTATGTGGGATTTAAATTTTGAAATTTGACATTAGTACACATTATGGTTCTAATATCATGCTATGAGGATGCCATAAGATGATGTGTTATTTATTAATTTATAGTAAATGTGAGCAAAAGTATGGTTAAAAATTAAAAAAATATAAGTATGTATAAATGACATCATAAATAAGTAGATAAAAAAACTCAACTAAAAAAAGAAGTATAATAAATGAATGTAAAACATAATGAATGTAAAAATATTAAATTATTAAGGAAAAACATAGATATGTAAAACATTATAAATAAAAATTCATAAATTACATCAATATGTGAGGTAAAAAAAAATCATAAGATGCAAAGAAAGACTATGAAAAAGGAGTATCCAATGTAATAAAATAAAAATATAATCAAACAAGGATAGAAAAATAACAAGTAAATAATCCAATGTGAGATGAATGAGAACTTAAAACAAAAAAATGGGATTCAAAAATAATTGTAAATAAATCCAATGTAATAGAATTTAAAACATAAAATAAAAAAATATGTGAAAAATAATGAATACAAAAAATCTAAGGAGTGAAAAATCAAAATCAGTGCTTATGCTAAAAAAATAAAACATGGGAAGGCACAAACATTTAGAGACATAATATGATGATGAAGATGGTACATATATAAAATGTTTATTCCCCAAGGTCTTACAATGCAAATCACAAAATAGAAAAATACAAGAGGCATCATGATGTAGGATAAGATTCAAATACAAATCAAATAGATATAAAATGGGAGTATAAATAAGGACATGATTAGATAAAATAAATATCTATAAAGGGGATATTGAGAAATATAAGATGGAGATATAATGATGAAAGACCCTAGAAGGGTGATGTAGAAATCTTTGGAACAAATAAGAAAATTTAACCAAGTCAAAAAGGTTATGATTTTTTAACATCAAAGACCTAGAGAATCCCAACTAAAAAGTGTAAGCTTAGACAAATGATAAATACACAAAAAATAAAAGGGATCATACCTTCCCACAATGTGTTTTTCACTCCTTATGACCCCTTAAAGAGTTGTATGTCTACTATGATGATAGGGTAATAGTGTGAGTAAGTAGGAAACATTATAAAGTAATATAGATGAGAGAATTCATACCCCTGTCTACTAGTATACCACATATTAATGGGCCTTAAATTTATCATGAGGTCAACTATGGAGCTTGAAATTTGACTAGGATAGGAGGTATACCAAGAATAAGATAATGTATTTTGGTGTGATGAATTTTAATATATTTTACCTTTTTCCTATGATAATATGACTTTTGAATATTTTGTATTTTCCTAAGTTTATCCTCCATACACATTTATAGAGGGAAAATGGGTGATAAATATGATGTACACTAGAAATCCTACACCTAATTGCTAAACAAAAGAACCTAGACACATGAACACTTAGATACTCATAGACTTGCACTTTAGAAAAGAGTTCACTATTGAAATTGGACAAAGTATGCCTCAAGTGAAAGGAATAAAGATAAATGGGTATCATGGAAGTTTCATCCATGAAAGAGGGTGATATAATGATGATATGCTAGTAGATAACCACAAGAAGGGAGAGTTTTTATTTAGAAGTGACTTAGAATAAGAGGGGATCCATAAGTACATATAAATGTATGTTGGATCATAAAAATGGAAACCATAATAAGGGAATAATTATGAAATATGATATTCATGTCAATAAATAATTTATACATACCTACATAGGGTCTATCACAACAAAGAGAAATCATCCCAAAATAGGGAGAGTGATAAAAGGATACCAAACAACCACAAAAGAAGCAATGACAAAAAAAATGTGAGATTATAAAATAAAGTACCAAGGCATTATAAAAGGAGACCACGGTTGTATTAAAACTTGAAGGTGTTTCCAAATATCTAAAAGGGAGACAATGGCTGACTGTAAGTTGAAATAAAACATTAAGCTAGAAAATAAAGTACCAAGGTTTTCAAAGAGGAGACCAAGGTTGTATAAAAATATTGAGGTGATACCAAAGATTATAAAAAGAAAAAATGTAAAATTATAAATAAAATAAAACATACCAAAATATGAGGACAATAAGATACCAAATAACCACAAAGGAAATGATGGATGAAATAAAAAGAGTGTAAGTATAAGATTAATGCTAAGAAAGTAAAGCAAAAAAATTGTGAAGGACATGTTACATGATTCAAACAAAAAAACATGAATTCTAAATAAAATAATGTAAAGTAAATATATTTGAGAAATGTGAAATTAAATATATAACATAATTAACCATTTACTCAAAAATAACATGAAAGATCTCCACAAACATGCCAATAACTTCTGTTAAATATCACTACAATTGATATCTCACTCGAACCATGGTATATTATAATTTTACCTAGAGTATTGAAAGGAATTCCTTCTAAATGATCTCAAGATAAAACATAGGCATGCTAGAATTAAAAGGATATTAATCCTCTTTCCAGGTAAAATGATGTCAATCTTATACTTACATCAAGATCAAAATTTAAATTACTAAGCCCCTTCAAGGAATTCAATTAAGTCTCTAAAAAAATACTATTTTATAGATGTTAAATATAAATAATTCATATATCAGTATTATAAATACCAATGATTCTATACATTCCATTAACTGGTTATTAACTCACACCAAAAGTCTACAAAGGCTCATTCATTTGATTAATAACTTTCCTTGTCTTAACTGTCTTCTAAATTTTACCACTTAGACTCTCTAACTCAGTCATGAATAAATTTACATTTAATAAATATAATAATTCAAAACCATTTTTATAATTTTTATAATTAATTATATCATTTTTTTATAAAATTTAAATAAATTTTAACTTACCTTTCTCAAGAAAATCCCAAAACTAAGACTTACACCTTATCAAGAAGATCTAGTTAAAGACTGCCAACTGATATTTTGGCCATAACTTTTTCTACACTAATAAAGTAAATATAAAAAAAATTAATTATATTAATATATCCAAAATATAATTGAATAAAAAAAATTATAATTATTTGATAGTTAGTTCTCTATGAGGATGAATTTTAGTCACAAACAAATTTAGTTTTCTTAATATTTTAATAGCCCTAGGCTAAGAGCACTCAAGTTGATCTCATTTGAATTTGATAGATTTTAAATTACAAATTACACTTATTTACACTTATCCACACCACATATAATATCTAAATCTTATTAATGTTAAACAAAATATGTAAAACAATGAAGTTTTACCTAATTGTAGCAAACTATGATTCTTTTCTCAGACTAAGAACATCAATAAATGTGTAAAGCATTTTATATGGAATCATAAGTAATTATAATTATTATGAAATATTATTAACATTAATTTAATTATATTTATATCAATTTCAATATTTATTAAGTCTTAGGATGCATGGATAACTCCTTAATACATGATTGTCATGACACAATCCTTAGACACAACCCTACAACATGAAGAAATGTTATACTCCTAAACCAATATGACTTTAAAATGAATAATTATAGTGGTATTTATATTATAAAACATATTAAATTTATATTAAATGACTCTTAATATATTAATCTAATCAAAAACTAAAAAAACCTCACATCTCTATGATTGTCACAAATCTCACCATGACAAACTTGAGACCTTATTAAGGTTGATTCATAGAACTTAAAGATAATTTGACCTTGATAACGCCTGAGGAATGAAATTTACAACCTTATCCAACCTCACCAACCTTATATTTAGACTCATGTAAAAATGATCACGTTATTCAATCTAATTGTGTATGAATGTAGATAAATAAAAATAGTGGTTTCTAAACTATGAACCACAAAGCCATTGAAATGAGTATAGAATTATTATAAAAACAATGAATTATCACCTTTAAAATTAAAATCAAAATGAGACAGATGCTCAAATCAACAAATTATTTATTTCATGTATGAAAAGTACAATAGTGTACACACAAATGTATGAGTTTTAATGGTAGACTATTATTTTCACACATAGGCCTAGATGCCTTGATCTCCTCTTCACCACTCTTCAAAGACTCTATGGTTCAACCTTATGCTTGTTTGTTTACTTTATTAGAATCTTATCTTAGTAGTATAAGGCTTATCAATAATACAAGTTTAGTTTTGGTCTTAAGGTAAAACCATGATTCACTTAACAACCTTTTGAAAATATTATCATTACCCTTTGTCCAATGTAGGTTTAGCTTCTAGATAGGTTCATATGATAATTTAAATTTACATAGAGTGAATGTATATTATGATTTAACATTTTTTGGGAATAATGGAGTTTTATTCCTATTTTAGTTAAGGGTTTGGATTAATAAATTAGTACAAAATATAGCAATAAATATAGTCCAAATTTGTGTAACTATTTGTCTTTTTCACCTTTCTAAAAATAGCAATAAATAGGAGGAAATATAACTTAGCTAGAAAATAAAATGAGACAGCTAATATAGAAGATTAAATGGACATGCAAGACTGGGAAGGTGTTGTAAACCTATGTCTATATTTAATTTGATGAAAGGATAGGAGCACCAAAAAATGGACACTTTAATGTCCAATGTTATTGTCCATTCCTATTTCTATTGTCCAAACTAATCACAAAGACCTAAAAATTTTTGGGTAGCTATGGTATGTCTGTGTGAGCATGCCTATGAAAAATCAAGCACTAGTTGTTGACAAAATTCATCATGGAGTTGATTTTGTCTTCAAACCTTAACCCTCCATCATTCTTGATAAAATGATATTTGAGTCACTTGAGAAAGAGGGGGAGCTAGTGTGTAAGACATACTAAACATGAAATCCACACCCCTTGAGTGGACATGTTGCCTACATACCAATGCTCCAAAGAGGGATCAATCCATATATATCTTTCCCAAATAGTGTGATTTATACTATAGTGTGATGCAAATGCCAATTCCAAATTGATAGTGTTTGAGGTGGCTAGGGACTGGTATGAATATTTGAGTATGTTTGCATCTATGTTGGATGGTTATGTGTAAAGAATAGGGAAGTTTACCTTAGTTATTTATTTGTATTATTTCTTGATTTTGTAAGTTTTTCACCTCATTTGTAAATGAGCTTTGAGTGGGATTTTATAGGGAATAATTGATCATGGGTCAGATGTATTCATGCTAAGATGACCTAATTAAGGATAAGGACTAGATTAAAATGAACATTAGAGATAAAATAATAAATGTATAAGACCACCTAAAATGGGACACAATGGTTTTTGGTGCTATAGTCCAAATGGGGTGCTCCTATCCTACAGGATCGAGACATGGGGGAATAGGATTTGCATAAGAAATACTATCTAGCTGAGGTGGAATGATAGTTTAGAAGGTTTTGGATGATTGGTAATGAAAAAAAATGTGTCTATAAGGGTTAAAATACATGTAAAAAGAATGTATGGATGGGATATTTCAATCCACACTCAAACTACCAATTTGGACATTTTATATGACTACATTCCCCCCCTTTTATTTTATTGATGTAACAAAGAAAAATACTAGGATAAAGGAAAAATAGAAAGCTTACTTGAACTTACCTATAAGGGTGAAGACCATGAAGATGTGTGATGTTGAGTGTGCATAGAGAGAGAACAATGTTCATATACAAGATAAAATAAATATTAGATCAATTCTTACTAGACATGCTATGTCTAAAATAAGAATATATAAAGGCTAGGTAAAAGAGAGAGGAAGAAAAAGGAATGAATACACCTCATTGGGTATATGAACCAATACAAAACATATTGTGATGTTGAGTGATGCTAAGTGATGTTGGGTATGTGTTGTACCAAGAGTAATAATGTGAATGGAGTTGAGTTCTTAATTCTTTGAGGGTATCTCAAGAATATAAATGCTAACCCTTTAGCTCCATCATCACCCACTATATAGTGAATCTATGTGATCACGCATGTGTTAATAAATGTTTGGATTATGTGTCTAATCCCTCTAAGTAGGTGTCTCAAGAATACAAAGGCTAGCTAGTCCTTTGGGTCCATTATTACCCACTATGTAGTTAACTATGAACTAATACCAGTATGAATGTGTGTCATATGAGATGGCTCATAAATCCCATGAATGCTCTATAATTTGATAATGTGGCATGGATAGCTAAATGTGTATAGATAACTAGGCAAATCTTGGCCACTTCAAAAGGTGGATATTCAGCTTATATGAAAGCCACTCCAAAATAGAGAATTAGGCTTATATGAAATCCACTCTAAAATGATACCAACCACTTGCAGATGGAATAAGGCACCTAACTGTTGAGAATACCTAGGTAATACAATGAACTAGAAAGAAAAAAGACAAATGTACCATGAACATTACCCCTAATCAATGGTGTGTGTAACATGGATTCTGATCTGAAAGTTGTACCAACTACCCAATCTAAAATTAGAAGCAAGATCCATCATGATATGCATGATGCCCCTTATATCTAGATAATCTGAGTAAAACTATTCTAAAACTACCCAATCTAAATTGGACTATAGCTGAAAAAATTGTAATTGACCTTACCTTTCTATCTATTTTTTAATTTTTTGGGTTTTTAGCTATTTGAATAGGAGTGACCAAAAGTGGAAACTTTGGTGTCCAACACTATATTCCAAATAGGGCACTCTTTTCATTTAGTATTTTTTATGATTTTTCTATATTCATCACTATTTTTTTGGTCTATTCTATATGTTTTAAATTTTGATTGGTGTTCTGAGTGTTATAAAAATTGATTTTGACTGGTAGAGGGCTCTGATCTCTATGATAAAACCCTTATTTGTTACCCCCTCTTCTAAGGGTAGGAATGAAGACCCTGTAATGATTACCCTTAGAAGAAATATCTCTAAAAGTGTGCTATGTGACAAAATACATGATATAGTAATGATTATAAAAAATATGTCTCAATATATAGCATAGTTTGTGTTGGAGATTGTTAGATCAATAAGGGTATGTCTAGATGATGTAATAATGTAATAACATGTGCATTATACTAAACTAAAACTAAAACTCTTGTTAGTTTTTAGTTTTGAAGTAGGGATGGAGAATTATGTCCATCATGGAATCCAAGAAGGCAAGATAATGCATGATGTGGATCATGACATTGCAAACAACTAAGAAGCAAAAAAGCATGTAAATCAAGAAGTATATAAAAAAGGCCAAGGTGCCAAGAAAACAAGGGAAATGGGGACATGTCACTCAAACTAGGAAAAGCAAGTGTATAAGACATGTTAAAATTCCCACATATACATACAATTACAAATAATCAAGATTAGTGTGAGGGCCATAAACACATATAAGAATACAAGTAAAGGACATTGACAAATATCATAAGGCACAAATAGTTACACAAATCAAGACTATATTTATTATTATACTTTATACTAATTTATTAATCCATATCCTTAACTAAAATAGGAATAAAACTCCATTATTCCCAAAAAAGTTAAATCATTTGGTGAACCTGACTTACTTCATTTGCACACAACAACCTTAGAAACCTTAGGGAAAATTCTTTGCTGATTTTAGAAATACTTTTCTAATTTTTTATGCATATATAAATCATAATTTTACATTTAAGTTTTAAAATTCACCACACTAATTTTTTTTTTAAAATAATTTCTTTCAAACCCTAGTAGAATATACTAGGTCCTTATGCTTTTGAAGTATAACCTTACATGTTAGTGAGCTTCGTATCCTTTTTATACATATTTCAATTTATTATTTTTAGGACTTTATATTTCCTTTATTCAATACTTTTCTTGTATCACATTTTTATTATTACCACTTATTTCAAAAAATTCAATCCATTTTCACTTTATTTTCCTTATTTAATTTTAACTAAAAATATTAATATGCAAGATGATATGATTAAAATACTACAAGAATAATAACAAATATTAAATAATGTTCAATCTTCTCAAACCATAGAATAACCAATTACAAATGATACTATAGGGGAAACTATGTCTCAACAACCCCCTATAGTAGCCCAATCTTCATATGTGGCACCACTAGTTATGACTAGTATATATCTACCTCCTAATTTGGTGGCCCTTATGTAAGAGATTAACTATCTTCAATCAAAGGTGCTACATATTGAGCAATGTGCCTCTAGACCAATATAGGATTTGGACTCTTTTTCTCTACTTTATACACCATTGGTACCCCATATTGCTTCTACACCCTTACCACCATGTTTTGTTTAGCCCAAGCTCACTCTATATGATGGTAGGAGTGATCTAGAGACACACTTGGGAGATTTTCATGTATCATGCTTAGAATATTGTGCCAAATGACTAGTTACTAACCAAGCTATTTCCATGGAGTTTAAAAGATTATGTTCTTCAATGGTTCTATAGTCTACTGAATGAATTAGTCAAAGCATTCAATCCTTTATTTGACATTTTATTAGCTTATTTCAACATTAATATTTGTAACAAGGCTTCTTATGCCCAAGTTGCATAATAGAAACAAAGATCAAATGAGCATCTCATAGTTAATGTTCATAGATATAAGACTATCTTGGATAAAATGACTATCCCCATGGCATATCAAGAATTACAAGATCTCTTCAAATAGAGTTTTCTAGTAGCTTTACATGAGTCAATAATGTTAAAAAAAAATTCTTCCTTCACTGAGTTATGTCATACACTAAAGGAAAGGGAATTCAAATTAATTTCAATGGGAAAACTCAAGTACACAAGCATATAAAAAAACAAAAAAGAGTAATATTAAATTCCCATACAAAGTAAAGGTTAATGATATAAAAATTCAAAATTAACCTATAGTTAGTGTGACTTTAGAGCCCCCTCAATGGGTGTTTTTATCAGTGCCTCCTTGATGAGCCTTTACGAATCTATTGGTATCTCTATCTAGAGTCTTACAATAGCTATGGGAATGCATTATCCTATCTCTCTATCTTATTCAGTAAGTTGATAAAATAAAGCCTCTTCAATGTGGATATGATAAAAATACATTATATAATTTTCACAAGGCACTAGGCCACATAAAAAATAGATGTATCAATTTATGACACAAGATATAAGACTTGATAGATAGAAACCTTATTGATCTTGGCACTCCAGTTAAGCCTCCTTAGGCAAAACAAACATAAGACAAGTCTCTAAGACATTTCTTAGATCCTTTCCCACAACATTATAAAGAAGAGATAGGGGGCACATCAGGTATTCACCATGTATATCATGCACACCCTCTACTAGCTACATACCAGGCACCTTCAATTGAGTCACATCCTTTGAGCAACATGATTAGTGTGTATAATTCCAGAGTTATAGCTAGACCTTTGATCTCCTTCTTAGAGTAGGAGATAGTTGAGGATGATTTGGATTATTATGCACTCTTTATCAGATCTTACATTGATCACCATCCCATTCATAATGTTCTCATAGATAATATATCTAGTGTGAACATGTACACACTGACATTATTGTAGCATTTAGGATATTCAAAGTAGGATATCACCCCAATAGACATAGTTATTAGTAGATTTAGTAGACACATACAAAGTTCATTAGGTGAGATTGTACTTTCTTTATAGATGTTCTAGCACATGTGACCACAATATTTAATATTGTCCCTAGTGAAGGAGTCTTTGACATATTACTTGGTTGACCATGTTAACATTTTTAGCAATAATGGAGTTTTATTCCTATTTTAGTTAAGGGTCTAGATTAATAAATTAGTATAGAATATAACAATAAATATAGTTCTAATTTGTATAGTTGTTTGTCTTTTTAACCTTTATAAAAACATGAAGAAATATAACTTATCTAGAAAATAGATTTAGATGGTTGATATAGCGGTTAAAAATGGTTGTGAAGGATTGGGAAGGTGTCATAAACTTAAATCTAGTTTTTGTTCAGTGAAAGGATATGAGTGTTGAAAATTGGATGATTTGGTGTTTGGTGCTATTGTCCATTCCTACCATTGTTGTCTAAACTGATCACAAAGAATTGAAACTTTCTAGGTAGTTACGTTGTGTTTGTGTGAGTGTGCTTGTGAAAAATTGAGCATTGATTATTGACAAAATTCATTGTGGAGTTAATTTTGTCTTCAAACCCTAACCCTCTATCATGCTTGATAAAACAATATTTGAGTCACTTGAGAAAGAGGGGGGTTAGTTTTTAAGATGTACTAAACATGTAATCCACACCCCTTGTGTGGTCATGCTACCTACATACTAATACTTTGAAGAGGGATCAAGCCATATGTAGTTCTCCCAACTAGTGTGCTTTGCGTTGTAGTGTGATGTAGATGAAAATGCCAAATTGATAGTGTTTTAGGTAGCTAGGGACTGGTATGAATATTTGAGTATGTTTGTAGCTATGTTGGGTGACTATGTGTAAAAACTAAGGAAGTTTGCCTTAGTACTTTGTATTCTTTCTTGATTTTGCAAGTTTGCCACCTCCTTTGTAAATTATCTTTGAGTAGGATTTTATAGGGAATAATTTATCATGGATCAGATGTATTCATGGTAGGAGGACCTAATTAAGGATAAGGACCAATTTAAAATTGATAGGACCATAAAAAATGAGACACTTTGGTGTCCAGTGCTATAGTCCAAATGGGGTGATCTTATCCTATAGGCTCAGGACCTAGGGTAATAGGATTGGCATAATCAATACTATTTAGCTGAGGTAGAATGATAGTTAGAAGGTTCTAGATGATTGGTAATGAGAAAAAAATGTTTAGAAGGGTCATAAGAGCATGCAAAAAGGACCTATGGAGGGGTGTCACAAGCCACATTCAAACTACCAATTTTGACATTTTATATGACTATAATTTATAAAAACTTTTTAAGACCATGGTATGAGGGTTAATGCCTCTAAAAATCCCTTTACATCATAACAAATCATTTTTAGAGGGAAATTCTAATAATCACTCCAATACTTCTTAGAGATCATCTAAATTATCCTATATTTCCTAATAACAATGATCAAGTACAATTTATGCTATTTACATTTTTGAATTGAATTTGTCTTCATTCTCCTACACCATACTCCTTAGGTGGGATATATTTGAACTCCTAATCAAATGAAATTAATAATACTTCTTTCACTTACTCTAATATTTTGGTGCCTTTTCTTCTCTTCTCTTCAATCACCATAAGCCTAATTGGCTCAATATTTTCTTCATATTCTTGGTTGAAGTCTGTGAATGAGAACTTCACCTCCTTGATTGTATACTCTTCCATACCTACACATTCAAAGCTTAAATCATAGTTAGTTTTAAAAAATTGAGGCATCATTGCCTCTTTTTCATCTTCTTTGGAACTTGTTTTTTAACTCCATCATCACTTCATTGACTTAAAATATTCAATAATTCTAATTTAGCTTGATTAATAGCTTCCTCATCTCTTATGAGGTCCAAACATTTTATCTCCTACATGATTTTATATCAAATAATTAGTTATTATTTAATATACTCCACTATCTCTTTATTTTTAGCTTCACCTTCTCCTCCACAAGGTATTAAATATTGTATCATAAAATGCTTTTGATTTTCATCTTCACTATATCTAGGCATAATTTGAACCAAAACTTGTTTGTATTTATTTTAACCTCTTAAGACTTAACACGTGTAAGTATTACATTTGTTAAATATTTTATTACAATAAATTTGAGAAATAATATGCTATAAATAGAACCACTGATTTGTTACATAATTGACTAGCTTTGAATTTTCTACAAATAGCAATAAATAGTGCAAGTAAGAACATAACTGGAAAATAATCGAGAAAAATGATGTGGGTTCTTGAAACTAAGGTAGAATCTAGTTTGAGTATTGTAAAATAGATCCTAGTGTCATCACCCCTTTTAGATAGTATCTCTAAAATTTGATAGTAGTGCCATTATTGTAAATGTGGTGGTAGTATCTTAATATTGGTAGTAGTGTCCTTTGTGCAGGAGTATCCTGAGCTTCTGGGTGTACCTATGTATGGATATCTGAGGTATATTATAGCATGCATGAGTTTTGAAACCTTATATTTTTCTTATAATGACTAATTTAGTGAGAAAAACCTAATCCTCCATGTAGCTAGGGCATCCAGTTGACATGAGCTAAAAAGTGTGATGCTTAGTAGGGTAGGCTAGACATCCTTAACAACCCACTGTGATGAGATTTTTATACATACCAATACTCCCAAGAGAGATCAAGATTGATGTAGTTATCCCCACCTAAGTTTTGGTATAATTTCAAGTGAATCTAGTATGATAGTGTCCTTGAGTATCTTAAATGTGGTTGAGACTAGAAATATGGGTAATCTCAGTTTAGGGATGTTGTAGATGGTAGTATGTAGAATTAGGCTAGAATGGAGATTCATAGCTTTAATTATGCACAAATTTTTCTAATTTTGAATGTGTATTTTATATTTTATTTTCATATAGTAGTTAAAGGGGTAAAATTCATGTATATATATATATATATATATATATTATTCTAATGCTTGTGCAGGTGATAAAATAGGTCTAGGCTAACCCTAAGAGGTTATAGTTTTAAAAATATATATATTTAGGGAAGAAAGAGGTAAAGGACATTAATGACATTTTTGGGACACTAACACCATGTGGAATTAGTGTCCTTATTATGGTGATAGTGTCCAACTAGCAGATGACTAGGCATGAAGGGATAAAATCAAGAAATGAGGGTCTAGGATAACTTTAGGGCTGAATAGGGATACTTATGGCCTTCATGAAGGCTCGATAAGTATGATAATATGATTTAGGATATGTTTAGGGATAAACTAGGGATAAGTAGTCTCAAGTAGCACTCTTATCAGTCAAATACCATTTTTGGGTGATTACATTCTCCCCCCTTTATTCTAGAAATACAACAAAGCGAAATGACTAGGATAAAGGAATAATAAGTGTACCTAGACTTAACTAGGAGGTAAAGCCTTTGAAACTAGTTTTGAAAATGTGAATCTAGATATTAATATATGAATCATGATCCAATGTATCTCATGCAAGTGAAACATGCATAAATCACTCCTTAAGAGATATAAAAAGTAAAGACTAAAATGAGGAAAAAAGTAAAACTAAGTAAAGAGATAAGAGAGATTAAAGGAACAAATACACCTCAATATGTACATGAACTAATGCATAAACCTTGTGACAACCTATGTGTATGCATGTATATAGTGATTAATTAGTGAATATATTAGATTGAACTAATGGATTAATTAATAATCATGTGTGGGTGACTCAATAACTCAATCTAATTTTTAATCCATCATTTCCTAGCCCTAATTGGTGGATCATGATATGTGAATGTCTTGGATTATATTGATGATGCATCCAACCCTCTCATGTAGTAGATCAATAAATAAAGTAGTCTATGACTCCATAATTTCCAAATCATGTGTATTATATGCATTTAATGTTAAAGGTAAAATCACTGAGGGGGGTGAATCAGTGATACAAGATAATCCAAAATTCAATTCCAATTCTTTCAATCCTTAATCAATCATCACAAACTATCATAAGGCATACAAGTCATTCATAATAGTGAAACAAAAATATGATGTAAGATCAAACACACAACACATGAATTACATGGGAAACCCTCATCAGGAATTAAAAAAACTCTCAATCCTACAAACAAATGGACTACGTGTAACATAATATGATCACAAACATGATACCTTTTAGTGAAGCATCCACTTAACAAGGATCACCCACCCTTAAGCATGAACATGTACCAAATTTTTATAGATGTTGAGAACCCACATAATACCTATGAAATAAATAGATATAAAACTCTGATTGAATTTCAATCTGATGGAGAAAAAATATATAACACCTCTATTTCAACCCTTTACACTCTCTCAAACTTGCATACATAAGCAATGCATCCAAAACATCCTTCTAGATCACTCTAGACCTCTTTGCTCATCCTCAATATTCAATCTTACAAATACACTATTATAACATCATAATTATGACCTATAGGTCATACACACAGTCCTCAACCTACTTTTCTCTTCAATCCATCCTCTAGGCACACTCCCTCTCCTCTTCCTTTATGACTTAAATCTTCACATATCACCTTTAGAAACCATCACCTTTGATTTCATTCTTTATAGAGCCTTCATGAGTATCATCTTCTTTGTCAGCCATAATACTTGTATTAACCCTTAAGGCTTCTATCACAATAATAAATATCTCCATACCACCCTCATAGTTCAACCATAATATTCATGGGTCACTCTTAAGTAACTACACCTTTAAATTAGGCATTAGTAGCCCTTATAGGTCTCCTAAAGACCTATCCACTCCTTTATCACTTCACTGAGCAAATTCAAAATAAAATACCACTTCCAAATGTATAGGTCCACTCCACATTACTCTTGAGACATATTTAAGTGATTACATCCATTACTACACTCCTTTGTATATGCACAACCTATTCAAACATTAGTCTTGTATATAAGAACAACATGAATGAATAAATAGTCAACTTATAAGCATTTTTTCATACTGAATATGGATTGGTCAAACCTTCAAAAATCATAAAAATTATCCTAATGGAGTATACAACATTCTCAAAAATATAATTCATTATTAAACATCAAATCAAACTCAAACATTCTTCTTGGGTCACTTGCAAAAGATGGTCAAACACATAGTCAATTTCAGATCTCAATAACTATAATTGTATGAATATTCAAACCTTATAACCAATATTTATGGATGTGTCTTGGAGTATTTTACATATTTTCCTTTTATACCACTATGAAATTCATCATATATCAAAAGTTATATCTCAAACAATATAGACTAGTTTTCTTTTGTTAAATTAAATTCCAATGGTCATTATGTAAAGCAAAAGCTTCAAACAAGTATTTACATCTCATGCCTTCTAGAAACTTTATCAAATATACTTAATTTATCTTCTCATGATTCACCTAGTTTATACCTTCAATCACTAACTATTGAACTTTGATTTGTGCTACCAATATTGTGACACTTGGTAGTCCTACATGCCTTTTATGAACCCTTTCTATCAAACTCTATACACTTATTCCACTTGGTAGTCCTATGTGAAATATTATTATCATTTGACTTATTGACCTCATTCTCAACATTGGATCTCTATCTACATTTAAACATGTGCTATTATATGTTCATCTACATGATCACTCACATGCCATTGATCTTTGATACAATTGAGTTATATTTTGACACTTGGTAGACATATATTTACCCTCAATAATAGCTATTTCTTGAGGATTGAACTTGATGGTCTTTGGCACATCATAGTTTGCTAGGTCAACTTTGGCTAAGTATGGGAAACACTACACCTAGAAGGCCAACTTTTCACCTTGACATCTTTTGATAGACACCATATTAAGACCTAAAATTTGAACCACATGATTTAGGCACAAATATAAACAAACCCATATGACCAATTTATTTTGACACCTTCACATATGTGAATATTGACATCATCAATATACTCACTCAACCTAATTTTCCAAGATGACTAGGAGAACTTAGACATTTACATGACCAATATGATGAATTCCTTTCACTTCAACAAGCACTCCAAGCATTATTAACACCCCATAGGGACTCTGTAACATGATCACATTACCAACCACATGCACATGCTAGATACAACATGATAATCCTCAAATAATACTTACCTTGATTAACCTTCTTGACATTAATGACACTGATCATACTATGACATCACCACTTTATCATTAATCTTGACATCAATTCACACATGACATCAAACCTTTGACATTAA
This sequence comes from Torreya grandis, assembly GCA_037957365.1. Classification (NCBI taxonomy): domain Eukaryota; kingdom Viridiplantae; phylum Streptophyta; class Pinopsida; order Cupressales; family Taxaceae; genus Torreya; species Torreya grandis. The sequence continues at coordinate 270,620 of JARHVA010003154.1, read as the reverse complement.
TGGAAACACATATGCCAAGAATCTTTCCTTTATCATTGATGGTAACCTCTTCTTTTCCTTCTCCCCCTTTTCCATTAATGATAAAGTGGACATATTCTCCTCTTAGATTCAACTATACATTATTATAATCCTAGGACCTAACCAATTACAATTCTCTCCCTTACATCATGATCATCTCATATAACCTATTTTAAAGCCATACTCAATAATACAAGCTCCTTGGAAACATCTCACACATGCTCCCACTTTTACACTATGACAAAATGGGCACCAAATGATCCTAGGGACCTAAAAAGAATTGAAGGACCAACAATAAGAAAGTACCACCTCATAAATATGATATAAACTCCCCTTATCACTGTGTAAACTATTTATTACTAGATATTTATAGTCTTTCTCATTGATAACACACCATCCTGACCATACCTTACTATATGAAGATGAAACACATAATATCAAGCAAATGGGAGTGATCACACTTTCAAGATACTGAGAGAGACTCCCCCTAAGTCTCCTGACCTTAGGCTTCTATTGAGCACCTTCAGACCATCTCTAATCATGAAAAAATTCCATGATTTCCTTCAAATTTGCTCTCATTAAATAACATCATGATCTTCAATAGATGTTCAAGCCAATATTTAAATAGGAAATATGCACAAAAAAAACTTCAAAACATGAAACCTCCTAGAATTCACTTGTACACATCCTCTTGATACTCCATATCATCCTTTCCTTCATTATTCAATAATTATCCTACTATATCAATCATCCAAAAAATGATAGAAACATACCTTTAGGGCTAAATTCCCTAAATGCATACTTGAGCACATTTAATTACTTATCCATATGGTAGATGTATCCCAAGAAGCATAGGTAGAGACATCCATATGTCATGATAGGATAAAAATCCTAAAACTTAGGAGACTCCCACATCTCCATGATATTAATTGACTTACAATCTTGACTCATCATCAGATTGACTTTGAATGAGTCTTTAACTTCACCTTTTCTTTTTAACTTAGAGTCCTACTTGATCTTCTTGTCTATTTGGGAAGATAAGGCTTTTTATTTGATTCTTGAACTTATGTCTTATTCTATCATGACAAATAACCCATTCACCTCCTTGGGTCTCCATTCATTATAGCTTTTTTTCTTCATGTTAGTATTTATTTTATTTAAAGTAAGATAATGATCACTCCTATATAACCTTGCTATGTGACCTCTCTCTTGACACTTGTAGCAAACTATACTCTTTAATAAAAACTCATTGGTTCTCACCTTATTAGGATAAAATCTTGCAATGTGCCCCTATCATATCAATTGCATCATTCAAATTTACTTACACCACTTAACTAATGATTCATATCATATTTCTAAGAAAACTCATTTATTGAAGGCCTTTTACACTCTCTTGAACTATGACTAAATTTATTGCAGGAGGAACACTAACCATTGAAATTTGTATAACTCATAGTGTTTGGTTGTCTGATAAGATTGTTTTTCAATCTAGTAACACTATCATTCCTTGATTGATCATTATCCTTTAAGGTCTGATTCTTCTTGTTCATGTTATCCTTTTCTTTATCTTGAGTTGTAGCCTTTTGTTCTTCTTTGAAACTTAGACTAAATCTATCACATATAGATATTTGACTACTCAGAATGTTGTCAAGATCATTAGTACTCTTTTAAAACTTCACAAAAGACCTTACCTTACTATATGTCTTCTCCAACTCAACCTTTAAGGACTCAATTTTGATCAGATACCTAGATAATTCATTTTCTTTAGTTTTTAGTCTTGTAGACATAGTTTCCACTTGAGTATTGGGTTGCTTGATTGTATCTTCATTTTCCTTAGTATCATCATTTATTCTTGCCCCAAACATACTAAATTAATCCTCATAGTCTTTGATTTATGACATCATCTTTTTATTATTTTTATTTTCAATATTTAGATCTTCAAGAGCATTCATTAATTCTACCTTAGTTTCATTATTATCTAAATTATCAGCTACACCTTTATTTGTCATGAGATCATCTCTTTTAGAGCTACTTGCTTCTAACTTCTAATATGTTTCAATATTTCCTATAGCTTGATTTAGCTTTATCCAAAAAGACTCCATTTTTTATTGATACATGACACATTATTGATCCTTACTCTTTACCTATTCATCAAGAGCACAAACTTGAGTTTTAAGCTGTTGAGTGATCTCATCATGCTCCTTGACTTCATTACTCAACATTCCTTCAAAAAGGCTAATTTTCTCCTCAAGATTTGATCAAGGAAGCTTGTTTTCTATTATTACCTTGTATTAGCTTAATTTATTCCACAATATTTAGATATTTGTCTTCAAGAGTTTCTTTCTCATCTTCTTCCTCTAAGCTATCTCCTCTAAATAAATATTTACTTAAATAACATTTACCTTCATCATCACTAAGAGCCATGAATAGTGTCTCCTTGTCTTCATTATGAAATGAATCATCAGTGTATGATGTGTTTTATTATTCTTATATAGATTATTTACTATCTTCTTCATGTTAAAGAATCTTCTTAACTTTATATGATTCCTTCTTGACATTTCTCTTATTGAAGAACTTTATGTACTTACTAGGACCCTCAGATTTCTTGTGTTCATCCTCATGAGATTCTTTATGAGCTTATTTGTGTCCAAACTTGCCTCTATCTAAACATCTAGCTACAAAATGACCAACTTTACCACATGAAAAAAAATTAAAGGGAAGTTTCCCTTCATACTTATTTGATCCTACATTTATTTTACTTCTAATCGTGTCTTCAAGTTGATCTTCATTAAGATCAAAGTCTTCAAGACTTAACTTATTTTTCATAGATTTTATTTCCTTGATCACCTTAAAGGCTACTTAGTTCTTATAAGGTATATCCTCATTGACTCTCATTTCATAAGTAGTAAGGATGACATGTAATTCATTCATCTTCATTTGAGTAAGATCATGACTTTATTTTATAGCAAATACTTTTGAATCAAATTTGAGAGTGAGAGACCTTAATACCTTTTTTACTATAATAGATTATTTAATATTCTATCCAAAGCCTTTGATGATGCTCAAAATCTCATTAATCCTCTATAGATATGATGTCACTAAATCCTCTTCCTTCATCTTGAGACTCTCAAATTATTTTTGGTGAATCTACAACTTGGCCAACTTGACCTTTGAATCCCCTTCATAAATGATCTACAATTTGTCCTATATTTATTTTGTAGATTTAAAATGGATTAAATGGGTGAAATAAATATTTGAAAGAACATAAATGATGTAATTCATTACCTTTGAATTTTTTTCACTTAGCTTCTTATCAACTGCACTAGTTAGAGGAGTAGTTGGTGTAGTATAACCATCCATAATAGATTGAAAAATATCAAACCCTAGAGACATGATATAATTAATAATTATTTCAATCCAAAAATCATAATTAGACCCATTAAATAATGGCATTTGCTTAGTGGAAAATCCTTCTTACATTTGATGACTACATTTATTGTACCTTGGATCACCTTCAAGTTGTTAAGACTTTAAGAAAGGATTAGCTTTGATACCAATTATTAAAGGTAAAATCACTATAGGGGGTGAATTAGTGATGTAATATAATCCAAAATTCAATTCTAATCCTTAATCAATCATCACAATTATTATTAAAGCATACAAGTCATTCATAATAGTGAAATAGAAATATGATGCTAGATTAAACACATAACATATGAATTACATGGGAAACCGTCATGGGGAATAAAAAATAATCTCAAGCCTAAAAACACATGGACTAATTATCCTATAATATGATCAAAAACATCAAAAATTTTAGTGAATCACCCACTTCATAAGGAGAACGCACCCTAAAGAATGAACAAACACCAACTTGTTTTAGATGTTAAGTACCCATAATACACCTATGAAATCAATAAATCCATAACTATGATTTAATTTAAATATAATGAATAAATAATGTTTGACACATCTCTTTCAACCTTTCACACTCTCAAACTTACATACACAACTAATGCATCTAAAACATCCTTTCGGATCACTCTAGACCTCTTCACTCATCCTCAATCTTCAATCCTGCAAGTACACTATTATAACATAAAAATTATGGCCTACAGGTCATACACATAGTCTTCAACCTATTCTTATCTTCAATATATCCACTAGGCACACTCCCTCTCCTCTTCCTTTACTAGTTAACTCTTCACATATCACCTCTAGAAGCCATCACCTTTAATTTCATTCTTTATAGATCCTTCATGAATATCATCTTCTTGGTATACCATAAGACTTGTCTTAACCCTTAAGGATTCTATCACACTAAGACATATATCCATAGCACCCTCATAGGTTGACCATAGTATTTGGGTCACCTTTAAGTAGCTACACCTTTTAATTAGGCCTTAGTAGCCCTTATAGGTCTCATGGAGACCTATTCACTCCTATAGCACTTCACCAAGAAAATTAGAAATAGAATAGTTCTAAAAAATGTATACGTACACTCTACATGACCCTTAAGACATCTTCAAGTGATCAAATATATTACTACACTCCTTTATATATGTAAACCTACTCAAGCATTAGTCTTGTATATAAGAACACCATGAATAAATAAATAATCAACTTATAAGCATTTGTTCATATTGAAGATGGATTGGTAAAATCTCCAAAAACCATATAGATGATCCTCATAGAATATACAACACTCTTCAATAGATAATTCATCATGAAACATCAAAATACCATCTAAACAAACACAAAACTTCTTCTCAAGTCACTTGTGGAATATGGTCAAACACAAAATCAATTTTGGAGATCAACAAATACAACTATACAAATAGTCAAACCTTTTAACCAATATTGTTGTATGCACCTTGGAGTCCTTTACAACTTTACCTTATATCAAAAGATATAGCTCAAATAATATATATTGGTTTTCTTGTGTTAATTTAAATTCTAATGGTCACTATGTAAAGTAAAATATTTAGACATGTGTCTCCATCTCATGCCTTCTATCAACTTGATCAATCACACTTCATTGATATCCTCATGAGTCACCTAATATTTACCTTCAATTATTGACCATTGATCTTTTATGTATGCTACTAAGATTGAGATACTTAAAATTCATGTGTACCTTGTGTAGAACATTTCTATTATATTCTATGTACTTATGCCACTTGGTATTCCTACATGAAATCTCAGGATCCTTTGATTTATAGACCTCATTCTCACTATTGAATCATTATATATGTTTAAATGTGCATCATTAGATCTTGATCTGCATGATTGATCATGTGCCATTGATCCTTGATACATTCAAGGTAGATTTTGACACTTGGCATCCCTACGTTTACCCTCAATAATAGTTATTTCCTAAGTCTTGAAATTGATGGTATTTGGCACATCATAGTCTACTAGAGAAACTTTAGCTAAGTATGGGAAACACTACAATCTATTTTGAATGCTAACTTTACACCTTGATATATTTTGTGAGACACCATATCAAGACTTGAAATTTGAACCATATGATATAGGCACAAATATAAATAAAACCATGTGACCAATTTATTCTAAAACTTTCACACATGTTAATGTTGATGTCATCAATCTTCTTACTTAGCCTAATTTACCAAGATAGCTATAGAACCTAGACTTTCACATGGCTACTTTGATGAATTCCTTTCACTTCCAAAAGCATTCTAAGCATTCTTGACACCCAATAGGGCCTCTACAACATGATCACAATACCAACCACATCCATATTATAGATAAAACATGATAAGCCTCAAATAATACTTACCTTGATTAGCCTTTTTGACATCAATGACACTAATCATACTATGACATCACCACTTTGTCATTAATATTGGCATCAATGCACACATGACATCAAGCCTTTGACATCAATGAAAACACATATAGTAACATTTAAAATTAAAATTATATGAAGTGACTATAAATGTATAAATTGGTATATCTTACTTGGTATATTAGATTTGTAGACACTCAGATATATTAGGTAGTTCCAAGCCACTCAGGATTGCCAACCACTACAGATGGAGTAAGGCATGAAACTAGTGTGTAACCTAGAATAATGATGTTGGGTGTATACAACATAGATAATGACATGGAATTTATCATTCCATATGATCAATTATTATGTGAGCATATAGAAATAATGTGTTGTGCACATGCCCCTCAATCTAATATCTAAACATATAGATTCTAGACTAAATTATATCTAGGTATCTGAACTAAATATGGGAATGGTCATGCTACACATGATGCCTAAAATCTAAGAAAACTAATATAAATATGAGATGAACTAGTATGAATCTAATTAAAATTGAATATAACTAATAAATATATAACTAAACATGTGCAAACTTGTACTATACCTGTTATACTTTTCTAGACAATATAGGATTTTATGAAACTAAGGATATTAGATATTAGTGCCATATCTTGGATAGTAGTGCCATGTGGTGCTAGTGCCCCAATTTAGGTGTTAATTTCCTTTTGGTCTAATTTTTATTTTAGTTATACTACTTTTTGGGTCACTATTTTCCTACTATGTTTACATGAGTTTGATTTTCTATAATTTGATCTTGTGTACTGAAAATATACCATGAGTGCAATAGAGGATCCTAATCTCTATGAAAAAACCCTATGAATGCCCCCTCTTTTGATTGGAGTTTTTTAACCTATGTAATAATTGTCCTCAAAAGGAAAATATCTAAAAAGTGTGTATTATTCGAAGCATATATGAAATCTACATAATAATCTAATATAGTGTGCATACATAACATCAAAATGTATGATAATCTAAACATAAATATGTAATGTAGGATGTATGTCATGTCTAACACTCAAAAGGGAGTCAAGATAGATCTAAAAATGTATATAGAATTAAATTGAGTAAGAATTGGGTAGCTACCTAGGGGGATGGGTTATGATGTCCATCATGACACCCAAATAGGAAGGGGAGATAAATGAGGTCCCTCATGGAATCTAAAAGTAGAGTGTGTAATAAGCAAATACAAGTGTCATGGGCATGATGCATACAAAAAATTTTACATACAAAACACATGAGGCATGAAAATTAGGCCAAGGGGCCACAATACAAGGTACATGGGAACATATCACTAAATCTATGAAAATGAGACATATAAGGACATGTTCAAATGCCCACATATGCAAGAAAAAAAAATTGGCTTAGAGTGACATATAAGGACACATTAAAATGTATGCATATGTAATCAGGAAAGCACACACATAAGGACATGGGCACATGTATAAAGAATACCTGTTATGAATATAATTATCATAGAGACAAAGAATAATGGCATATTCAAATGCCCTAAAATAGAATAAGCATAAAAATATAATCAAGTCTAAAATAGATAAGATAGAAATGAAAGTATGCATGAATATGTAATAAAAATTTATATAATAGCTAAGATGTACATATGCTAGGTCTAAAGTAGTAATATATAGTCAAAAATATAAGTGTAGCATGATCAATATTAAGATATAAAAATTATAGAGTTGTGATGTAAGGTATATAAAGATATAAATGGTAATAAAAAATTATGTATATGATTCCCCTGAGTGCATGAATGTGTCAAGTGAAGACCCATGTATCGGTGTATATGTCCCCAATGGGTAGATAATAGTGAATCTAGATTACAGTAGTGGACCTAAGTCCTATAATAATCTTCAAGCATTTAACAATAGCAAGTGAAAAATATATGTATGATAAAATTGACTATATGAAGATAAATAACATATGTAGTGTCTGAAAAATATAATAAGTGTCAACATAGAAATGCATACAATCTATAATTTTGTGTTTTTTGAGTAATATTTGAATGTTTTTGTGTTTTGAAATTCTATATTGATTTTATATTTTTTGGTTATAAGCTATGTATAAGCAACATGAAATGAACTATGTACAAGGATAAAGAGAGAAGGAAAACATATACAAGAAGGGAAGAACAATAATAACCATTGAGTCTCATGGGAGACTCACTATCAATGTGATCTATGTCAAATAAAAGAACTATGATCAGGAATGTTGTGTGAAAGGGCAACTATGGTCCTAGAATCTACTACACTGAGTGATCTATATTTGTCCCTACCTGTGGAATGGTGTTGTGAATATATGATGCTAAATATGGTTTCTTATGAAGTACAGGGATATTAGGGACCCATCTAGTAGATTAAGTTGTAGGTGGCATAGGTACCCTATGTTGAGAACCCTAAGAAATCAATAAAATTAATTTTGGTAGAAAGTTAGGATAGGGATGGCCTCTATTATCTAAAACATATTTTTGATGGATGAGCCTCTCTAATAATGGTCTCCATGGGAGATTTTACGTATGTGTAAATAATATAGAGTAGACTTTGTTTGATCTAGTCGCTCCATTGAATTCTATGGTATATTGATAGGAATTATTCTCAAAGTTGTAACTGATAATTGTGCTATAACTAGTAGTTATGTTATTATTAGTAACTATGATGTAACTGCCTATGGGACAGGTAGAGGATAATCATACGGAAGACCCTTAACTATGACCACCTGATTTGCATATGTATATTTTAGGCATATGTGTATTATATATGAGATGGATCATAGTTATTGTATCCATGACCTACCTAATAACATGTTAATACACTTGCACTAGGTACTACTAAGAATATAGTGGCCACATGTGTTGGTCCAACTTGTAGATGAAGTACAATATCTTTAATGGAGATCTAAACATGGCCATTAAAACACCAATTGTATTATGTGGTGGGTATGCCTCCTCTAAAGTAGTGTGATATGAAGCTAGTGGTGGATGTGCCTAGTATGTGTAGTAAACACCTAAAGTGTTCCCTATCTCATTTTTTGTATGATTTATAAATGGATCTAAGAATATTTTCAATGCCTTATCTTTTGTTTGATATACTTTTGGTGCCTCTATGGGTGTACCCACATCAATAATGTTAGCCTCAATCAAATCTTGTATCTTATGCTTCAACCTAAGGCATTTATTTGTTGTATGGATTGATTCCTTGTGATACTTATAGAACTCATTGAAATCATAGTTATTTAGAATAGGTTTTTTCATATCAACCTTTTTTATGGGAGTGAGAGATATGACATTGTATTCTAATATCTGATATAAAATATGTTCTAGTAATTATAGAAGGTTGGTGTAAAATTTGCATGGAGGAGATGATAAAACCAAGTGAGGAAATGGATTTGAAGATGCATTAATTATGGTGTTTGGATCACTCTTATTTTTAGTGCTATTTACCTTGTATGGAAGATTACTATAATTCTTAGTAGTTGATTCTGATCCACTAGTATATTTCAGTTTCCCCATTAAGAGAATCTTGACTTCTTTTTCTTTTACTATGTGGCACAAATTTGTGAATCTTGGAAACTTATTAAAAAATATATCTCATGTAATGCCAGTAGAAGACTCTATTTGAAGATGTTCAAAATATATTTATAATCCATGTAGTTAGTCAATTTGGATAATACAATCTTGTATCATAAGATGCAATTTATATAGGCTCATTTGATTTTTGTTTCAATTATGCAACTTGAGCATATGAGATCTTATCACTGATGTTTATGGAGAAGGATGCTAAAAACATGTTTACCAAAGGATTTAATGAAGTGATAGACTAATTATATAGATCATAAAACTAATATAAGGAATAATCCTCTAAAATATGTGGGAATAAATTAGTAAAGAGCCAATCATTGGACACGTAGTCTAAACATGCTACATGAAAATCTTGGAGATGGTGCTTTGGGTCACCCTGACCATCATACAATTTAATCTTAGGTGTCACAAATATGGATGACAAAATATTTACCATTATGTGATGTTCCAAATGTGTATTCAAAAAAACATTATCATCTAAGGCATGTAATGGTATAGTGGTTCCCTTATCAATATATAACACCTTAGCCTATAGATTATGAACCTTGTGCATAAGGAATTGTACATCTAGTGTGGAGGAACTATCCATAGAATGTGTAGTTGTCATTGAAGGTTGTTGAGTTACACTTATTGGTTGTGCTAGTTGAGTTGGCCCCAATGTAGGTGTAATAATGTTATTAACTAGGGTATTTGAATATTGACCACTATTTGAATTTTTAATTTCTTTATGAATAATATTGATGAGGTCATATTTCATACCCGAATGTTTGGACATAAAATATTGCAATTATTTTGTATCAATGTCATCAAATCAGTTATCAAATTCTACCATTATAGTTTGGGGACTAGGAAAGTAAATGGTTGTATAGTTTGAACCTTTAAAGAAATTTAATCTAGAAAAGATGGCAAAAATAAAATATTGAAACAAAACTAAAATTTTAGAACTAATATCTGAACATAGACACAAAAAAGAGATAACCTTAAGATCATTTAGGGTTAGGGTTTGAGAATTGTTCAAAGTAAGTCAGGTTCACTAAATGTTTTAACCTTTTATGACTTAACAAGTGTAAATCCTATGTTTATTAAACTAATGAGTAAACTAAATCAAGGAAATAATATGCAATGAATACAACTAATTTGTTATAGAATTGACTAGCTTTAAATTTTCTACAAATAGTAATAAATAGTGAAAGTAAGAACTTGGAAACCAACTGAGATGAATGATCTAGGTGATGGAAACTAAGTTAGAATTTAGTATGAGTGTCACAAAATAGACCCTATTATTAGAACCCCTTTTAGATATTAGTGCCATAATTGGACAATAGTACCATTATTGGAATTGTGGTGGTAATGTCTTGATATTGATGGTAATGTATTATATGTAGGATTATCTTGAGTTTATAGGTACACCTACATCTAGATCTATATGGTCTATTCCTACATGAATGAGTTTTACAACCTTGTAATTTTCTTGTAATGATTAATTTAGTGATCCAACCCTAATCCTCCATGTAGCTAGGGCATCTAATTGACATGAGTTGAAAAGTGCGTTTATTTGTTAGTAGGGTAGAATGGACATCGTCAACACCCCACTATGATGAGAGTTACCTGCATAAAAATAATCTGAGGGATCAATCTTGATGTAATTATCTGCAACTAAGGGTTGGTGTAAGTGAAAGTTAATCTAGTATGATAGTGTCCTTGATTGCCTTGAATGTGCTTGAGACTGGAAAGCTAGATAATCTGAGCTTAGGGGTGTTGTATATGTTAGTATGTATTAAGGTAGAATAGGCATTGATAACCTTAATTTTTCACAACTTGTTCTATGTTTGAATATGTATTTTTCATATAATTTACATCCAGTACTTAGAGGGATAAAATTCATGTATATATTCTATTATGATGCTTGTGAGGGTGATAAAAGAGGTCTAGGATGACCCTACAAGGTCTAGTTTTGAAAAGATATTCATTTGGGGATGAGAGAGGAAAAGGAAATTAGTGTTATTTTTATAACACTAGCATGATGTGGTGATAGTGTCCTTATTATGGAACTAGTGTCCAGATGGTAGAACACTAGGCACAAAGGGATATGATCATGAAATCAGGGTTTAGGACTGTTTTAGGATTGACTAGGGACTCTTATGGCCCACACAAAGTCTAGATAAGTGTGATAATAGGCTCTAGAATAGGTTTAGGGATAATAAAGGGACATGTAGTTTAAATTATCAATCTTAGCACTTAAATATCACTTTTGGGTGATTACAATCTTCAAATTGTGCCAATTGATACACCCTTTCTTGTTGTAATTTATATTTCATAAGTACTTTAATAGGTGCTTCATATTTATACCCATCTTAATTGATTATATACATTGACTCATCTTCTTATGTTTTCCAAACACCTCCATCATCTTGTAGTTATACATTCACATGATCAAAAGTAGTATAAGAGACAAAAAATTAAGGATATTGATCCTTTTCAAGTGTTTCTTCTTCTTCACCAAGCGTCTATCCTTCCTATGGATAGAAAATTTATACTTATTCATGATCTAATGATATGTTCACTTGATATTCCATACAATAATGTTATTCATTCTTATTTTTTACCACCAATATCTTATCTTCTTTGGTATATTTTGAATTTAAACCCTCAATGTGGGATTTTCCTTCATCTATATTTTCACTTACATACACATGTAAATATATTATTAGATGTAAAAACTTAAGGCTTACTTGCCCATTTAATTTCCTTTTTGGATTGCCTTATTAACAACATCATTTGTCTTCCCCATTTGGTGACTTACTTTTATGTTTTTATTTTTTCACTAATATTTTTGAGAGGCCACTTCATTGTTTTGTTAATTCTTATAAATAATCTATTTCTTGATTATTTCAACACTTTCTCCATATTTTCCAAGATAATCTCCATCTCAACTATTTACCTTTATATATATATGATTATATTATCTTAACCTCTTCTCTTTCCATATTATTATAGAATTTATCTTTTTATAAGCCTTCCATCATATTTTCTTTCTTATCAAGTTTGTTTCACCTTTATATTTTCCTAATACTTCACCTAGGCTTCATCTTCATCTTACCTAGTCTTTTGGTATCTCCTCTAGTCTTTGTCTTGGACTCTATCTATCTTATGTGCTCACTCTTGAGTTTTATTTTGAGATTATACCATCTATATATTCTTATATTACCAACCTCATTGGGTTTTATGGATTGAAACTCAATCTCTTTAATTTTATTTTTTCAAGGTTTTCAAGAACCTTATTGCTTCTCTCTCTTGTCAATCTCCTTCAAGCTTTGCAAGATTTTTAAATTTTTATTTACAAATTGATCAGTTAAGTATGAAATTTATAAAAAATATTAGATGTTCAAGAGCTTATCCTTATCTCTAATACCAAATATTTAAGGAAATCTTATACTTGCATTAAGGTCAAATTTTAAATTATTAAGCCTCTTCAAGGAATTAAATTAGGTCTCTAACCAATTTATTATTTTATATATGTTTAATATAACTCATTAATAGAATGGAATTAAAAATAAAAATTATTCCATCCATTACCTTAATTTATTATTAACTCACACCACAAGTCTAAAAAGACTCATTCATTTGAGTAACAACTTTCCTTGTCTTAACTCTATATTCTAAGTTTTACCACTCGACCTATATAACTCAATCATGGATAACTTTATATTTAATAAATATTATAAATTAAAACAAATTTTATCATTTTTATTATTAATTATATAAGGTGTGTATAAAATTTCATAAATTTAGACTTAGGAATCTCAATAAAATCCCAAAACTCAGACTTACACCTTGTCAAGAAAACTAGTAAAATATGGCCAGCCTGTATCTTGGACATAAATTTTTATACACTAATCCAATCAATATAAAGCCACTTAAATGATATTAATAGATCCAAAATACACATAAATACAATTTTTAATATTTTTTTATGGTTTTTTCTCTAGGAAGATGAATTTTAGTCATGAACAAACATAGTTTTTAGAGTTTTTTTACAATCCTTGGCTAAGAGCACTCAAGTTGATCTCATTTAAATTTTTGTAGATTTTCAGAGACTAAATCCACTTGTAATATATTATTTACACTTATCCTCACCCAATAAAATTTCTCAATCCTATTTATGATAAATGAAATATGTAAAACAATGAAGTTTTACCTGACTGTAGCAAACTATGATTCTTTTCTCAAACTAAGAGCATTAATAAATGTGTAAAACATTTTATATTGAATAATAATTAATTATAATGACTGAGAAACATTATTAACATGATTTTTATTCTCTATAAACCACTTTCATTAATTATTAAGCCTCAAGATGAATGAATAACTCCTTAATACATGAATGTCATGACATAATTTTTAGACACAACCCTACAACATGAAGAAATGTTATACTCCTACACCAATATGACTTCAAAAAGATTATTTATAGTGATACTAATCTTCACACACATATAAAATGTTTATTCAATGACTCTTAATATCTTAAACTACTCAAAGACTACATAAACCTCACATCTTTATGACTATCACAAATCTCATCATAATAAACTTGAGACTTTCTTAAGGTTGATTCATAGAAATTAGAGATAATTTTACCTCACTAAAACATGTATAAGGAAATTTAAAACCTTATAAAAAATCAAAAACATTATATTTATACTCATGAAATAAAAATTCACGTGATTCAAGCTGATTATGTATGATTGTAGATCTATAAAAGTAGTGGTTTCTAAATATTGATCCAAAAAGACATTGAAATGGGTATAGAATTATTATAAAAATAATGAATACTAACATTTAAACTTAAAATCCAATTGGCATATACTCTCTAGTCCACAACTTCTTTATTTCATATAAAAAAGTAAAATAGTGTGCATATAAATCTCTGAGTTTCAATGGCAGACTATTTTTTTCATACATAGGCCTAAAGGCCTTTCTCTTCTCTTCAACACTATTCAAATACTCTATGATTTGAACTTATAATATTATTTTTACTTTATTTGAGTTTTATCTTAATGTTACAAGGCTTATCAATAGGTACAATTTTATTTTTAGTCTTAAAGTAAAACCATGATTCAATTAACAACATTTTGAACACACTATCTTTGCCCTTTGTCCAACATAGGTTTAGACTATATATAGGTTCATCAGATAATTTACATTTACATAGAGTGAATTTATGTTTATAACAACATTTTAATACCATGGTATGAGGGTTTATGCCTTTATAAACTCCTTCCCATCATAGCATAGAATTTTTGGAGGGAAACTATAATAATAATTCTAAGACTTATTATAGATCATCTAATCTTTCCTATACTTCATAAATAACTATGATCAAGTAAAATTTATGATATTTACATGTTTGAAGTGAATTTTTCCTAATTCTCTTGCATCATAAAACATAAATGAGGAAAAGGATCTACCACTCATGTAGGAATTAGACACAATTTTTAGTCAAAGATGTGGTTCTGGCCATAGGGGATATTTATCCTCTTTATTAGAAATGCCATGTGAATGTGGCTGAGTATCTTAAGGCATAGGCTTCAATAAATATTGGAAAAACTATTGAATAGTTATACATCTAGATGTGGGATGTTTAGAACACTCATGGTTAGGTAAATACACTTACCATATCATGTGGATATAAGTAGGTGTTACCTTTATAGGAAACATTTTTAGATGAATATGGAAATTAATTTCCTCAAGATGAAGTACATCTAAATATTGTTGAATAGTTAAAAAATTAGTTGAATAATGTGTACTAATCTCATGGAAGTAATATGAACCTAAGAGTTTAATAATGTGGTGGTCAACTATCCATGGTAGGAGTTTATCCTTATGACCTATAGTACTCTAAAAATCTTTGATAACCTATACACTCTTGATTTGAATGACCAAAGGCCCTATGAAACAAATGATATAGTGCTAATATCTCTTTAGGCATCATATTTTGTGTCAACCATATAAATGTGGCCATCATCTCTAGAGGAAGAAAACTCCAAGGATCAGAATATATAAAAAATTGATATGGTCTTTTAATAGATAAATCATTAATAATTATTTTAAGAGCCTCATAAATAAAAGGTACAACTAGATTAGTAGTGTAAACTAAAATATTGTAAGAGACACTTGGAAATATCCGTCTTGACCTATCTTCATCTCACATGACTTGTGCATACACATATGTCTCTTGTATACCCTTCTCTTCTATCCACATGTTTTTCATGGCTCTAACCTTTTCAGTTTTCTATTACTCACCTAAAATAATTCCATAGTTTGTGCATGACCTATTCAAAATCATACTTGGATTGTCTCAAAATCATCAAATCAATATTCCCACATTTTATAAAAATCTGTTAGAATAAAATACGTAAATAATTTGGAGGTGTCCAAATATAATGAACTTATTCCCATGCCAAGTAAAAATCAAATTTTAATCTCAAATTAATTTTATGGGTTAGCTCATATATTTCACATGACAATGGTGTGAGAAGTTACCTAAAAGGTCAGATATTTATAAAAGTCAAGCCTAATCCTATCTAGAATCATCTAAAATTATCAAACAAACACTAAGAAATCCTATCATATCACTTACAAATTAAAAGAGACTACTATAAACTTCCCAATTCAAAACATAGTTCAAAAGGAGTAGGCCATAGCCAAGTTTGAATCACTCAAGCCAAGCTAATTTTTCCATTATCAAGATTTGAAATCTATATTATAGGTTTCATTAAAAAAATTAAAAAAAATAACATAGGGATAACTACATGTAGTTTTAGTTCCCTCTTTAGATTATTAGATACATAGGTAGTGCTTAGACATTCATTGGGCATTGGTTAATGTCATCTCAACCTATATCTTTTCCCCTTTTATAGGCATAAACCAAGTGTTAAAAGTGGAGCTAGGATTTCAAACTTAAGGAAAGAGGGTTTATGTATTTTCATTAACAACAATCATGTGATATGACAAAATTAGATGGATTTTAAGTAGGCATAACAACCTATACAAAAATAATGAAACAAATATTCATAAGATGAATTTAAAAATACTAGATGCTTATGTTAGATGATAATGCCTTAAGCCTAATAAACTTGTCTATATAGATATAGACACTCTTATTCTTGATTTGAGTGACTTATAATAAAATTTAAAATCATTTTTTTACTTAAATTTAATCTCAAACCTACACATAACATTAACATGCCAAGTGTCTAAAACCCTTCCATTGTTTCTATAAATAGTATGTACAATTACATAGTCAAACTCTAATTTTACATTTAGATTAGTGTTTTAATATAATACATTAAGTAATATGAATATTATCCTAAGTGTATACATGTAATATTTTCAATTTTTATCAATTACTAATGCTTTCTCTCTTTTAGGAACCCATCAAGTTTCAATCTCTCTGAGTGCATGCCCTAAGGGGTGCATCAGGAAAGGGGTGGGAAGACCATTGGTGCTTTATAAAATTATTGTACCTATAATACCACTTTATATATACACAACCATATCATAAAAACACTCTCCTAAGCTTTGTCTCCTCTTTTGCATCCTCTTATAGTCATTTTTTAATTTTATAAAGCCCTTCCTAATCCTAAAACCTTTTCCAATGGATTAAATTAACATTCATCCCCATAAACCCTATACTCTAATTGATAAAAATCATTTAGAGTATAGGTCAGCCCTTGGTTGAATTATACCAATACCTAATTTATTTTTGTGAATAATGATATAGAGTCAATTAGGCTGACCCTCTCAACTAAACTTTTGGAAAGTTTTAGGGCTAAATTAAGATATATATACACACTCATTTCATCATTTATTAAGGAAGAGAATAATAAGAAGAATATTATTTTTTGTATCTACTTATCCACCATTATACTTGAGGAGCATAGCTTAGGGTTTTAATACTTTATTTGGAGATACA
The DNA here is from genome assembly GCA_037957365.1 of Torreya grandis. Classification (NCBI taxonomy): domain Eukaryota; kingdom Viridiplantae; phylum Streptophyta; class Pinopsida; order Cupressales; family Taxaceae; genus Torreya; species Torreya grandis. Next base: position 253,178 of record JARHVA010003154.1, on the reverse strand, counting down.
AATCTTGTCTTGTGAAGAAGTCTTTTGGATGCATAGATAGGTTATGTAGCCTAAAGTTGACTTATTATTGTTATCCTTACATACCAAAACAAAATTTTGAAAAACACCTTGGCTAATGGAGAGATTGAGACTTGGCAGTTTCATATTCAAAGGTTAGTATGCCTAACTTTGTTCTTCCTTTATAAAAGAAGATAGATTTGAATTTGTACTTGTCTCCTATGCATTAGGATTTCATATACATTGATAAGAGTATATATATTCTATGCATTTTTAATTTTTATGTTTATTAACCCCACTTTGTGTTACAAGATTTGGTGAGTAATAGATTATATTTTACTTTACATGTCATATATTTTTGTGAATATGAAAACATAGGACCTAGATAGGGTTATTACATAATTTTTCTTAACTAGAGGCTTTGGAACCCTACCTAGTGATTTGATTATGGTAAGATGTCCCTTGGCTAGGGATAATAGATCCATATTGGTCATGAACCTGAGTTCTAACTTTATATGTCCATATTTAATACACAATCACTTAAAATGACTTTATTCTGACTGTACATGTCTTTGCCAAATATAAGTTATTGGATTGGTCAGTTTGGCAGTATATTCTTATTTATTTATAAATTAGCATACTTAACCAAACCAATTGACTCTATCTATTATTTTATTATATCAACATACATGTATGTAAACATATTTAAACTAGTCTACTCTATTTGACATTTTGTCTTCAGCATATAAGCTTTTATAAACTTGGTCGAACTAACTGACCCAGTTAGTAGAATTTTGAAACAACATTTGAGAATCACAACATAAAAATTTGAAATATAAAAACATCGTCATGCATATCAAGGTTCCTCTCTTTCTCTCTTTATTATTTCAGTTCTTTTAGTACTATTTTTCACAAGTTTGTAGTCTGCATAATGGTAGTCCTACAACTAACTGGGTCAACTTGGTCAACATAGTTTTGTAATCTATCTTTTGTCCAGAATACATAGTTGACCTATTTGAATATGTTATTATAGACATTAATTAATAAAAATATTAACAACCTAATAAACTCTATTATGTACTATTTGTATATAAAATAGAGCACAAACTAACTCTATACTATTTTCAATCAAAGAATTAACCTATATTGGTTAGTAATTAATTAAACTTTCCTCTTCAACTTTTTGAATTATTAGAGTAATTCACATAGATTAAATAGGTGGATTTTTAATTTACCATTTTAGTCACACTATTTTTCTCTTTTGTACACACTATCAAATCAATTTACATTCAAAAATCATTAAACATTTGTATTTTCAAGGTCCACTTACTTATATTTCATAACTAAATGAGAATTCAACTTGATTTTCTAATCAAGTATAAATATATGGTTGATGGTATATATTAGAAAATAATCCAACACCCTTATCACTATGGGATTGTGAAGTGAGGGGGTAACCCCCAAATACCAATCCAGTAAAGTATACACATAATATTTTCAAACTTTATCAAATTTTGATGATTTCTATATTTCAAGAACACATCGAGTCTCAATCTCTTTGAGTGTACACCTAAAGGGGTGTACAAGGAAATGGGTGGGTATAATATTATTGATTCAAAAGATTATTGTATCTATACTACCACCTGATATCAATCAAAACATCTTCTAAAAATATTCCCATAAGCTTTGCCTCCTCTTTTGCACCCTCCTCTAGTCATTTTATTCCTTCATTAGCCCTTCCCTAGCCTAAAAACCTTTATAAAATTTATAATACAATGTCAAATCAATTAAACCTATAAAATAATTTAAAAAACTCACTTAGGGTCTAGGTTGGCCTCTGGATGACCCAGACCAAGACTTTATTTTTTTTTTTCAATAACTATATAGAGTCGATTAGGCCAACACTATCGGTTAAACTTTTGGAAAGGTTTAGGGTTAGATTAATTTATATAAACACATTTATTTAATCATTTATTAGAGACAAAAATAGCTAATCATTCATTTTCACTTCTTTGCAATCTAATCTTCTACCATTCTACTTGAGGAGTCATAGTTTAGGGTTTTTACTTGTAGAAGAATATTGTGTTATGGAAAAGTCTCGAATGCTTTGGCCTTTTTTATTGATACTTACAAACCATAACAACCTATTTTGAACCATTTTTGGCTAAGTGAGAGATTTATTCTTGATTATTTCATCTTTAAGTTAAATATCTCTAACTTTGATTATCTCTTTTAGTAGATAGAAGTAGCATAAGTAATGGATTTTGAATATATTACTCTATCCATGCATTAGGGTTTTACCTATACATATCCTAATTAGGAATCTATTATGCATGTTTAATTTTATGTTTTATAATCCATAGTTTATGCCACAAGCTTTTTTAAGCACTAAATTATTTTTCTTTTTTCATTTAGACATTGTGAATATGAAAAAATAGGACCTGGTTAGGGTTATTGCATAGTTTTACTTGATTAGAAGATTTGAAACTCTCCCTAGTAGATATCCCTTGGATAGGTATAGTAGATACACCTTGGTCATGACCTTGAATATCTAATTTATCAAAAATTAGAAGTGTAAGAAATATTTATCTTCTCTAAGCTAAGATAGGTTTATAGATTAGTTGTATTTCCCTTTGCATACATTCTAGTGAACCCAACATGAATCTAACACTTGCAAGTTTTCTTTCATGCCATAATTTTTATCATCATATTATATTTTTATATATTTAAATTATTGTATCAAACTATTAAGTATATTTATAACTTTATGTGCATAGGTTTAACACATAATCCCTTCAAAATGACTCTATTTTGTTTATGAAGGTCTTCACTAATTATAGGTTACTGGATTGAGTAGTTTGACAAAGTATTCTTCTTCAGTGTTAGATTAACATACATGGTCAAAATATTTGAATATATCTAATATTTTTAAAAAAATATATAGGTATACTAACACAATTGAACAATTTGACTCTATTCATTATCTCTTCTTCAACACATTGGGTTTTGCAAACTTGGTCGAACTAGGCAACCCAATTGGAAAAATTTGGAAGAAGTATTTGAGCATCATAGCATAAAAATTTGTAACTTAAAAACATATTCAATCCCACCAATTTTCCTTTATTTTCTCCCTCTATAATTTTATTTTATTCATTTAGTATTTTTTTTCACAAGTTTGTAATTTATAGAACTACAACCCTATAGCTAACTGGGTCGACCTATTCGACTCAGTTATGTAGTCTATCTTCTATCTAGGAGACATAATCGACCCATTTAAATTTATTTTTAAAGACATTGCTTCTAAATAATAGCAACAACCCCATTGAATATATTATAAATTGTTTGCATATAGTGTCTCCTGAATTGACTCTGTAATCTTCTTAATTAAAGAATTAACATTTATTTTTTAGTCATTAATTAACCTTTCCTTTTCATTTGTTTTCATGATTAGAGTAACTCATAGATATTAAATAGGTGGTTTTATAAATTACCATTTTATTTACACTATTTTAATCTTTTGCACACACTACCAAATCACATTACATTAAAAAATAGTTAAACATTTGTTTTAACAAGGCCTACTTGAATTTCATCACCAAGGGGGAATCTAAATTGGTTTTTTGGCCAAGTATAAACACAAGGTTTATGGAACATATTGTCAAATCACCTGAAACCCATATTATTTTGGAATTGTGAAGTGAGGGGGTAGGCCCCAATACCAAGCTAATACCATCACCAATATTGATCCTTTTTAGAATAAACACCCTGAAACCAACCTTAGATTACTTTCTAATTCCTTATTTAAGCCAGCTTACCTATCACATTAAAATAAAAAATTTGTTGTAACTTAGTGACAATTATCATGACCAAGTAGTTAGAATTTACTTTCTATTTTATGCTTCCTCTTTGATAATTGTGTGTTGTATTACAAAATTTGCATTGGCCAACATTGATGAAAGGTTTATGTTATGTGTTTCAATTGGATCAGTCATATTTATCCAATTATTTAAGTGTTTAATTTAATTTTTATTCAAATTATCTTTCAAAATTTTCTCTTATTTAAGAACATTATCATCTTGGTTGATATAGTCTCTTATAAACTATTTTTTGCCTTCCTACTTGTAATACACAATTAACCTACATGGATGTGCATTCTTATCTCTTTGTTTTTTCCCCTATGCAATAGTACATTATCAACACATATGAAAATGTATTCTCTTTAGCCTATCTCTAATAATTACTCTGTAAACCCAGTCGATTATGTCCCTATTGGCCATGTCTATTCCTTGTTTGTCCAAATTTATTCCTTGTTTGGCTGATTCTATTCCTTATCTAGCTAAATCTATCCCTTATTTTCCTTCTTCCTTCCTAACCTCATATTTCTTCATAAATCATCATGAAATCCCTTATAAGAATATTCTTGTACAAAATAAATCCATTTAGACACTATATGGGGTGCTCTTTTCTTCATTTATTCACCTCCCAAGAGAATCCTCACTCATGGATTACTTATTATCCTCCCTCATCTTTGGATTGTAACATGGTTAAAATCATGCCACAAGATGAGATTTGTGGAATGGATCCTTTCCATACCTATCAAGACAATTACCATATTCAAGAATTTTATCACAATGTGGGGGCAATTGACACAAGTCTATCTAATAACTCCATAGGCAATCCACAACCTAACAACCTTTCCCCTAATACCAACTCAGGGAGTCCTCCTAAAAACACTAATACACCAATTAATACCACTCAAATTATTATATAGATAGTGAGAAAAATGAATTTCATGTAAATATATAACACCTACCAAATGATGAAACTACAACATCATTTGATCAACATGTCTAATCAACCTTCCATTCTTCTCCCTCAAAATAATCAAAATTTTATTCCTCCACTTCTTAAATATGTTGTAGGGAATGTCATCCCTAAACCCATCATGAATAATATGATGCTCCAACACATTCAAAACAAGATTTTATCCATTATAATAATTTATATTTAAATTGGTAACATATCTCTAATCATTAAATATTATGGCACTAAAGACCCTACATATTTTCTTAAGGCATTTTGAAATCTTTATAACGAGTGGATCCAAACAAATAATTATGCCACAAATAAGATTTTAGTTGAAACTTTCATTGGTGATGTATTGGAATGTTACAATCAACTTTCCCAACATTCCATATGGAAATTATAAGATTTAGTCAATTCTTTAGTTAGAGAGTATCAAAATAATAATCTTTCTAAGAAATACCTCAGTCATTTTCTCAATGCTAAGCAATCTCCCACCTAATCAACTCATGATTTTATTAAATTATGGAAATATTTGGCTCATAAGGCTAATCATAACATTACTGATGACAATATTTTTAAACTCTTTATAACCACATTAAATCCTTCACTTCAGTACAAGGTTTGAAATTTTGTTCCTCAAATGCTCAATAAAGACCTTGACCAAGAAAAGCATCAATATTTCTTAATTAAATGATTTTAACATAATACCAAGCACATTAAAGGACATTTTTAACATTCAACTAATGTGATAACTAGAAATCCTTCTCAATCCAAACCAGGAGTTGTCAAAGCTAACAATCCCTTATATTCTCACACACCATTATCTTTATAGCAAATGAAACAATTTTTAGTGCCATCTAAAACATTTACTTATCCCAATAATATTCCTAATGGTATGACACTAATCAATTTTTTTGGTCCCACACTGACATCATCACTCCCATGAAACATGTAAAGGGCTCAAAATTTTTGTTTTTGCCTACATATTTGATGATTCATTTAATCATGAATCTATGATTTAAATCCATCATCAAAATTAGAAAAATGATTCTGCAAAATGACAAGATACAAAATATTCTTCTTATAATAACCAAAAATATTTTTCCACATTTAACACTCAACAAGCTAACAAGGATGTTTGTGCCATTGATGTTGACTATGATCAATATTATAATAATTCTCAATATGTCAATGTAGCTAAGGTTAATTATCGATATAAACTAGCTCACAAAGATCCTATCACTAAACCTAAGAAACCATCATTGGAAGAACAACTCCTCAAAGATACTACAACTGCTCACCTAGCTTCAGAAACAAATGATAAACCATCTCCTCCTTCTAAACCCCTAACCACTTCTCTTCCTCCAAAATCTAATTTACCTCCTAAGCCTCATGTTAGTTTTTCTTCCAAAACCCATTATAACTTCTTGGAATAAATCAATTCCATGCCTTGCAATATACCTCTTATGGATTTAGTCTACACTTATCCTTTTCATCATAACTTACTCATGAAATAACTTTAAGAAGTTGAAGAGCCATCTTCCTTAGAAGAGGAACCATTTTCTCATGAGCCTCAACCAATTGAAGTGCATACCATTTAATCCATTTTTACCTCTTCAAAACCCTCCATAGAGTTCCTTGAAGAAGATATAATTAACAATGAGATCTTATTTCAAGTTGATGATCCACCCCTATTCATTAAAATATCCTTTAATACCACCCTCAATCATAAAGTATTAGTAGATGAAGGATCCATTATTAATGTGAAATCTATATGGCTCATCTAACAACTTGGATATAATAAATATCATCTCATAAAAACTTTCTTGACATGTCATGGATTTGATAAAACTAATTAAAAGCCACTTGGTTGTATTTGGCTTCTTCTTATGATTGGACCTAAGACCATACGAACTAAGCTCATGGTCCTTGATTTACCCTTATCTTACAATATACTCTTAGGAAACCCATGGAATAATATAATGAGGTTTATTGCCTCTTTTGATAGCCAATGTATCAAATTTATTCATAATGGTAAAATGTATAAACATGAGGCTAATCCCAATCCTTAGAGTATTCAGCTTCCAAATCCCAACTCTTAATATTGAATTCCCACCATTTTAATGATCAATAGTTCTCTCTTATCTAAATTCATCAACACAAATTTGGATCTACATGTCACTCTTGATGATTCAGATGATGATGAACCTAATTATTTAAAAAATACTTACAACACTACTAAGTTACCTCTTTACATCTTAGAGTGGATTCCTCCTTATTTATTGATTCACGATTGTACCATCCCACTCATCAATGAGATCACCAATTTCCCCCTTCCACATAATTCTCAAGAAGAATATTAAAAAATATATATGACTTCACATCCAATGATTATGGAGTAGATAAATTATTCCATTATCTTTTAATCATGTCTCCACATAAATTCATTGATTTAGGCATCTCCCCTTCCAAAGTTCCTCCCAAATCTCAAGAATTTAGAATTTCTCCATCCTATGATGATAGTTACATCATGGCCAAGCTCAATCAAGAGACTTGGACATTCAACATTATTAAAAAACTATGGCTCAAATAGATGATTTCAATCATGATGTTCATACCATTTCCACTAATTTTGAATCAGCACCTAAAGGTCATCTCCCTCTTGCTAATTCTCCATTTATTGATACTCCTTGGGTGGTAGGAAAAATATTACTTTCCAAACCTCTATAACTTCTTGCATCTTCTATTATTCCTTCTGAACAAAACATTATTTATAATCTTCTTCCTATCAATAATATGACCAATAAACGAATCACATTAGATCCTCCTTTTTTCCCTACTCTACTTACTCCTGAGGTTACATTAGATGCTAAGGTCAAAGAGATATGTTAAATAAATTATGAATATGAATACCATGGTAACAAAATTATTGATCTCAAAGTAGATATCAAATATTATGGTCCTCTTCCCACTTTGCCAAGTGATAAAGCTATTCTTAAATTTCTCCATGCTTAAGAACCTTGACTCCCTTGATATCATCATAAATTTAGGAATTTAAAAAAAATCCCATCCTTTTAATAAATTCATTCCTAGCATTGATTGTAAAATAAATCCCATTAATATCTACATAACATACCATATCATTTACAAGATAAAAATTCTATGCTTATCAAGGAAACCACCATAATCAAATATGTCACCTCATCATGCCCTCAACCAATCATAGTATCTTGAGGACTTACACCAATTAAAAATAATAAATTTATATTATTCTTTGATAAATATCATGAGACTTTTACTTGGTCCTATGAGGACATGCCTGGCATTAATCCTAGCATCATGGTGCATAATATCATCACCTATAATAATAACAAACTCATGCAAAAAAAAAAAAAATCTACCAAAAGTTTCCAATTTATATCATAAATAAATTATTAAAATTCTTGATCCCAAATTTATCAAGCTTGTGAAATATTCAAAATGGGTCTCAAACATTGTCCCTATTTAGAATAAATTCACCATGGTCATTTGCATTTACATTGATTCTTACAACCTCAATATTTCTTATCATAAGGATAATTTCACTTTACCTTTCATAGATTCCATCATCAATTCCACTATTGGATATGAAATGTTATCCTTTATGAATGGTTTTTCAAGTTATAATCAAATCCACATTTCCCTTGAAGATCAACAGAAGACAAATTTCATTAGAGAATGGGGCACCTATTGTTATGTTAAAATTCCCTTCCACCTCAAAAATTTTGGAGCTACCTATCAGTGGGCTATGACCCACAATTTCCATTACCTTATCCATAAAATTATGGAAACCTACGTGGATGACCTCATCACCAAATCTAAAATCCACAAAACTTATCTTTTTTATCTTGATATCATCTTCAATCATATCATCAAATATAAAGTTAGAATAAACCACTACAAATGTGTCTTTGGAATCACATCTGGTAAATTTATAGGGTTTTTAGTCTCTCTTTATGGCATTGATGTCAATCTTACCATGATCAACACTATTATCAACATGTCCATACCTCATTCCATTCTAGATATTCAAACTTACATTAGAAAACTTGGGGTAATAAGATGATTCATCCCCATTAATGAGATGTGGGTGAGCTGGTAAAGTGAATTGTATGTTTTAAGCATGACCCAGGTTCAAATATTAGTATGGTATTAGAGGCTAGATGTGGTTGATCATTAAGTATTCATGGGCTGGTTATGGCTGATCATTAGTATTCTGGGTAGGTTGTGGCTAATCATTAATATTCTTGGGCCTATTATGGTCAATCATTGGTATTCTTGGGATGATTATGGTCATTGATAGTATTATTGGGTTGGGTTTAGCCATTTATTACTATTCTCTTAGGGATCTAGTCCCCTGATTGTTTCCCAGATTAGTTGGAGCTCTAATCAAAAGTGATTAGGATAGGGACCCCTCAACCCTAACATTGAGATAAAAAATATGATTCATCCCCAAAGTGGCTTACCTATTTTGTTAACTCTCTTTTAAAGAAAGTTATTACACTCAAATGGATGGATCTTTGATAGAAAGAATTTGATAATATGAAGTAATATTTTCTTTACCCACCAACCCTTCATCCACTATCTAATGATCATCCTTTAATAGTACATACTTCTTCCATAGTTGTATCAATTAGGGAAATGTGTACCCAACAAGATGATATTGGAAGAGAATATTCCATCTATTATATTATTCAAGGCCTCATTGACTATGAAACACATTATACAAAAGTAGAATGTGATTACCTCACCATATATTTTGTAGCTAAAAACCTTTAACATCATATATTTATCAAACAATTTACATTATCATCCATTTTGATCCACTACATCATTTCTTATCCAAATCCTTTATTCTTCATGACATAAGTGGAAAGTGGATGGTCCCTCTAATGGAATTTTATCTCCACATTATTATGTAAAAAACTTTTAAAGGACAAATCATTGTTGATCAACTCATAGTTGATCCTATACTAGCTACTAACCTCCTTCAATATAGTCTTCTCGATCATAATATACTCTATATTAAAGGTATTAATCAAGATATATCCCTTAAATATTAATTTCACAATTTAATTTATGATCTTGAATCAATTAATATATAATATTCCTATATCCTTCTCAATACTACTAAATCTAAAATAGTCATTGAAGAACTTATTGAAATTAATGTCGATTTACATGAAAATTCTTGGACCCTTCATTTTGATGGCACCAAATACCTTCAAGGTTATGGGGTAGGTTTTATCCTCACTATTCCTCTTGTTAAATTATACCTTTATCATTTCACCTTACATTTTATGTCACTAACAACATGGTGGAATACGAATCCTTAATCCTAGGCATGAGAGTAACACACTTTGGGTGACTCCTAACTCATTTTCCTCTAGGTTAATGGTGATTATCAATGAAAAAGTGAAAATATCATACTTATTATCAAATATCCACTAACCTTACCAAAGAAATCAATTCTTTTACCATGGAGCCTATCCTTTGAGATAGGAATTATATCTTTGATTCACTTGATTCTTTAACATATTTATTTCATCTACATTGTGTTATTATTGATTCTACCTTTCTTATCCAAATAATAAAGTCCACATATTATATTTATCTGCAAGATTACATTATCTACCACATTGAAGTTGTCACCATTTGATAGAGCATGTGGTATAAAGACATTATTCAATTTCTTGAACACCAAACCTATCCTCCAAACATTGATTTTGATGAAAATACTTGCATTCACAAACAAGATTTCAAATATATATTTTTATATAAAATCATTTATTATCACAATTACAATGTTACCTTGTTTTGTTTTCTTTTGAAAGAATAGGTTCCTCCTATTCATAAACAAGTACTTGGGGGCATTTTTAGTGTTCACTATAGTAGACATGATAAAACCCAAAAATGCTTATGTAAAGGTTACTTTTGGCCCACTCTTGAAAAGGATTCCATTAAGTTCACTAAAAAATGTAGTCCCTATCAACTTCAAGATGATCTATTCCATTTTCCTCCCATTGAAATTCAAACTATGGAATCTCCCTAGCCATTTTTAATGTGGGGATTAGATATCATAAGAAAAGTACCTATATCATAGGATGGGCATGTCTTTATCATCATGACTATTGAGTCTTTTATCAAATGGGTCAAATCCATTCCCCTCGTTAATTTTACTAGAACTACCATTGCTAAATTCATCCTCAATAAAACCATTTGTCACTTTGGTGTTCCACATACTTTTATTTTTGATAATGGTGGTAACTTCATTTTTGATAATGATGGTAACTTCAAAAATAAAGATGTCAAACAACTCTATGCTAAATTTAAAATAAATCACAATTTTATACCTCATACCCTCCCCAGTGCAATAGATAAGATAAGGCTAGTAAAAATTCCTTAATAAAATTCTCCAAAAGATGATTCAAGACACTTGCATGGATCGGAATATTCATCTATATCCTGTTCTTTGGGCCTATCACACTATCATACACACTACCATTGGGGCAATGCCATGTTTACTAGTCTATGGTTATGAATATATCCTCCCATTAGAAGTTGATCTTCCCTCTCTCTTTATATCTCTTCACAATATCATACCTAATGAAGAATTATGTGAATCTCACCTTCATTCTCTTGACCTTCTTTATGAAAACTATCTTTTTGCTCTACAACACAATTGCCAATACATGGCCCACACTGCTAAATAACATAACAAAAGAGTCACAATTTATACTTTTAATTTTGGTGATATTTTCCTTAAATTAAACTACACTCATGACAAAGAAGGTAAATACACCAAAAAATGGTGGGGACCTTATTTAATTAAAGACATCCTTGGTCCTAGCACTTATCATCTTCAAACTAATGCAGGCCATATTTTCAAAGAGCCCACCAATGTGCAATTATTAAATAGTATTTTGACTAGATATTTCCCTTCTTATCATGATTTATATATGCTATCCTTATAATATGTTTTATAGGATATCTATATAGGTCTCACCCTATGTAACATTTTCTCTCTCCACAAACCTTAGTTCCTTATTTTTGGTCATTTGGTTTTCCCTTTTCTCATGAGTTTCTTTGTAAATTGTAGATAGGACCTAATCCTCCTCATGATTTCCTTTTATTCTCATTATTTCTTTTCTAATATTTTTTCACCCATTAGGTTTTTCTTTTACAAGTTGTAGTGTAAGACCATGGATAGGACCTAACATTCCTAAAAAATACCATCTTTCTCATTTACTTTTCACATGATTTATGCAACCTCTTAGGTTTCTCTTTTATGAGTTGTAGTGTAAGACCATGGATAGGGCTAAGTCTTCCTCATAAAATCACCATATTTAATTATTTTAGTGTTACTTTTTTAGAATGTGTTTGTATGGTTACAAGTTAATGATCCATTATTATCAACTTTAGCTTTTACTTCTTTTTGTAGATAAAATTTGCATAACAATCAGGTTTAGAATGTTTTCCTTCCCTTCATTATTATGATAAGGGATCACACTTCACTATCATTGTATCCCTTTTTCACCTCTACCACTTTTTTTATGATTTGAAGTCATTTAAATTGTTATATGTTTTCATTCCTCTTGATTTCCTTTCCTTTCACTCCACATTAGATAAACCAAGGTTGAAGTCAATATAACACTTTTATTTCACCTAAATTAATGAGATTCTTAGAAACCATGCTCTCTTAGTTCTCTTTCTTAGTAACCAAGTCTAAATTTTTCAAATGATAGTCATATTTAATACCCATGTTTAGTATTTTAAATCCATATGGAGGAGGAATAAAACAAGCCATTAAAAAATTTAAAATCCAACTCATTTAAATAAAATGAAACATACAAAGTTAAAAGTCAAAATCACACCAAAATATATGATTAATAACACATATCCTATCTCCAATCAAAGATGAAACTCTAAAATTGGCCTCATAATAGAGCTGATATCGATTAGGGTGAGGTAGGCTACTAGATTGGAATAAGATAAGTCAAAAAACACTATGGTGCTACCTAATTTCTCATGTAAGTATCCAATATTCACAATAGAGTGATAAATTTGTAAGGAGTCTTGAGGAATGAGGAACACATTGTGGGAAGGTAGGTCCATTTTACTTTCCATTCATATAGACTTCATGGGATGATCTTCATACTTCATTTATGGACCTAAGATTTATGTGGCTAGGATAAGTTATTCAGAATCTTAATGTTGAAATTCATTCTATTTTGACAAACCTAATTAGAGTGTCTTGACTTTGACAAAGAGTTTCTCTACCTTGGTTTTTAATTCATTCTCCTCTCCATCTATTTCATTTTCCTTCTTGATAGTCCAATGTGTTTCTAAATATTTTTTCTCACTTCTATATTTCTTCTTATTCATATCTTAAAAACATGATAGCACTACTTTATTTCAGTTGTATCTATCCTTAAAACAAAAAAATATGTTTGAGTCATTATGGATTACTTTATTTACACCATGGCCTTACATTCCTAGAATTTTTTTACTTTATTTTACCAATTTTAATTGTTTTTATATCACATTTTTTTTGGACACCTGAGTCCATTTCTAATTTCATGTTCTTTTTCCATTGTTGAGTTACGATGGCTTGTTACTTCTCACTCAACAATGTTGTTTTCCTCTTTATGCACTTTTACATTTATGATTGAGTAAGTAATATTAATACTCCTTAATCAATGTTTTTTTACCATTATGATTTCCCATATTTACTTAAGGATTGTTACTACTTTCACATTGATGTTTGATTACCATTTTTAATATGTATCCTTGGTTTGACTTGGTGAGTTTGCCTTTCTTACTTAAGGTTTACTTGTTTGATTTTTTTTTTTTTTTTTTTTAGTAACCTTGTATTTTTGGTTACTTGATTTACCCCAAATTTTGGCTTTCTCATTTTCTCCTAAATTGTCATTTTTCACCTAACTTACCAAATTTCCAAGTATGTATTATATACATTGTTTAAGTTAGCTTGGATTTCTTACATTTGTTTGTTTTTGCTCTTAGTTTTGTATCCTTGGGTTTGTTGAAAGTAGTTTCTACACCTTAAAAAATAAAAACTACAAACATAACCAACCATATAATGATAAAGGTAAATCAAGGTATGCATACATTTACTTTTTTAGTTATTTCCATTTTAGTCATTTAATTTCAGTTATTTTATGATTTAAAATACTATAATTTTTTAGCTTTAATATTGTGTGTTACTACATTTTTTCCCCAAAATTCCATCCCATGTTGCACCTAAGTGACACATGATGAGTTAGAGTGGGACATATGTATACACATAATATTTTCAAACTATATCAATTATTGATGCTTTGTATCTTATAGTAACCCATCAAGTCTTAATATCTCTAAAGGTATGCCTTAAGGGGTACACTAGTAAAGGGGTGGGTAGACCATTGGTGATTCACATGTTGTCCCTATACTTCCAACTAATATCAATCCAACCATATCCTAAAAACATTCTCCTAAGCTTTTCCTCCTCCTTTGAACCCTCCTCTAGTCATTTTAAGCCTTTATTAGCCCTTCACTAGTGTACAAACCTTGTTAATGGTATACAATACAATGTCATCCCCATAGACCATGTACTCTAATTGAAAAACTCATTTAGGGTCTAGGTTAGCCTCTGGCCTACCTAGAATAAGACCTAATTTATTTTTGTCAATAATGATATAGATTTGGTTGGCCCGATCCTTTGGACTAAACTTTTAAAAAGGTTTAGGGTTAGGTTAATATATATATATAAACACATTCATTTAATCATTTATTATAGATAATAAGAGTTAATCATTTATTTTCACTTCTTTAAAATATTCTCTTCCACCATTATACTTGCGGAGTCATATCTTAGGGTTTATATTTGGAGAATAATCTTGTCTTGTGGAAAAGTCTTGGATGTTTTATCCATTCTTAGTGATCCTTATAAACCACAACAACCTCTTGAAAATAACCTTTGGCTAAGGGAGATATTGAGTCTCGATGGGTTCATCTCCAAGGTAAGTATCTCTAACTTTGATCCTCTCTTTAGTAGATAGAAGTAGTATAAGTAATAGATTTTGAATATGTTATTCTCTCCATGCATTAGGGTTTTACCTATACATAGATTAATTATGAATCTCTTATGCATGTTTAATTTTATGTTTACTAACCCCTATTTTGTGCCACAAGATTTGGTGATCACTAGATTAGAATTTTATTTTTTTCATTTATCCATTATTATTATAAGAACATAGGACCTAGTTGGGGTAATTGCATAGTTTTACTTGACTAGAGGCTTTGAAACCCTCCTAAGTGATATTATTATGGTAAGATATCCCTTGCATAGGTCTAGTAGATACATCTTAATCATGACCTCTAATATCTAATGTATCAATAATTATAAGTATAAGTAGGATTTATCTTCTTTGAGCTAAGATTGATTTATAGATCAGTTGCATTCACCTTTCCTTTTCTATTATTTGCAATCTTATAGTAACTCACATAGATTAAATATGTGTATTTCCAATTTAAAATTTTAGTCACACTATTTTTCTGTTTTGCACACACTACCAAATAACTTTACATTCAAAAATCATTAAACATTTGTCTTCCCAAGACTTACCTACTTGGACTTCCTTACCAAAGGGGAAGTTGACTTGGTTTTCTAGCCATGTATAAATATGTGGTTGATGTTATATATTAGAAAATAACCTGACACCCTTATTGATGTAGGATTGTGAAGTGAGGGGGTAGGCCCTAAATACTAAGCTAGTACTATCAATAATATAGATCAATTTCATCCTAAACATCTTAAATACAACTTTATAGTACGTTTTAGTTCCTTATTTCATCCAACTTCTCTATCAAATTAAAATTAAAATTTATTATAACTTAATAACACTTATGATGACCAACTAGCTATAAATTACTTTTTAGTTATTTCTTAATCTTTGATCATTGTATTTTGTATTGGCTAGCATTGGTGAAAGGTTTGTGCTATGTGTTCTAATTAGGTTAGTCACATTGATCCAATTGTTTGTATGCTTGATTTCATTTTGATTCAAATTATCTTGAAAAATTTTATTGTATTTTAGAACATTATTGTTATAGTTAATATAGTCTCTTATAAAATATTTATCCTTTCTACTTACAATACACAGTCAACCTACATGACTATGTATCCCTATCTTCTTGTTCAATTCTCTATTTATCAATACATAGTTGACCTGTCTGACTATGTCTCCTTATCTTTTTATTCTATTCCCTAGTTTATAGAACACAATCAAACAATTCAAATTTGTATCCTATTTTATAATTTTGTCTTTACATCCATCCTTTTAGCATGCTTTCCTCATCATGAACTTATTGTTTGAGGATAACATAGAGTTGAACTCAATAGACATAATGAACTTTACTAATCCTAATAGGTTTCTCCAAAAATAACTTATGGATTCCACTTTAGATGAAAGTAATGTGCATGTGGCCACTCACACTATTGATTATGGGACTCCTCATTCATAATTAGTTTGTAACCCTATTTTCTCCTTAGAAGATTAACTAGAATTAGATTACATTCCTGAAATGATTTTCTTCATTAATGATTTTACTCAACATAGAGGAAAATATCCTTAAACTATTTACAATCTCATGATAAGTGGTCAATTAGAATAATCCCATTCACCCTCCCCTATAGTCTCTCATGGATTTGTAGGGTTCCTTCTTTTATTATTAACCCCTCCATTATAACTTGACTTCTTCTCATACAATGACCTCTTCTTCTTTGATTTCTTCAACCTCCATGCCAAGTATATCTACTAACATGGAAGGTTCAACATCAAGTGGGCCTTTCCAAGGCCCCTCCTCCTCAATCATTCCACTAGTGCATCATTTTCCACCCATGATAATCATACCACTAGTAATTATTTATATTCTAATGCCAATCCTTCTATTAGTGCATCTTTTGATACATGTGACAATAATTTTATAGAAATGCCTCTCAAGCCACTAATTTCTCACCTACCACTACTCATAGTGCAACCCAAGCCACTAATACTAATGCTAATGATTCACATGCCATGTAAACTAATTAAAATAACACTCAAACTCATCAAATCTTGTTAAAAAATCTTAATCAAATGAACAATTTTCAAACCAATAATGATAATCAAATAATGCAAATGTAAAATCATCTTATTCACCTTCAAAATCAACCTCAATAGGTTCCATGGGGAGCACAAAATAAAAATGTCTCCCCACCCCCCTTAGGGATTCCCATGTCAACCTCATTCCTCAACCACCCCTTGTTAACAAAATGATTAAAAAAATTCAAGATGAATCTTTTATACATCAAATTTCCAATATCAACATATGAGGTATCACACCTACCATTGGTTATAATAGGTCAAACAATCTTACATTACATTTAATTTTTTTGGTAATCTCTACAAAGATTGGGTCAAATTAAACACTTTTGATACTACCAAGCTATTAGATAAAACACTCTCTAGATATACTTTATATTGGTATAGTGAAATTAAATCCCATTCTATCATTAGCTTGGAAGATCTAGCTAATTCCTTAGTATAAGAGTTTTAAACTAGTGACCTCCCTAAGAATACCTTGGCTCACTTTATCAATTGTAAGCAACTTAAAATTGAGACAACACAAGATTTCATCAAATGGTAGAAGACCTTGTCTAATAAGTGCAAACATAACATGGTGGATGATAATATCTTTCATATATTAACTAATTATGTTTATCCCAAGTTGTAATTTCAGGTTAGGACTCTCTCTCTCTCTCTAAGAACTTTGGAAGAAGCCCTCGACCAAGCCAAATGTCATGATTTTCTCATGCACCAATTTAAACCATCCCAACTTCCCATGGTCACTGACATGCTCATTAAACATAAAAATCATCATAATACCAATGATGATGTCACCAATTCTTATGACACCATTCACAATATTCAAGCCATCATTCCCAATAATGTTGTGGAGCTTTCTCCCCCTCTAAACAACACCCCTAATCCTCAAATTTCCCAAATAAGAAACACTAATGTTCATAAACTGTAATAATTATTTAAGCTTCAAAATCATATACCAAGGCCTCTACAATGAGGGATTGACCCTGCTCGCCCTATGAATTATGGTATGATCCAAACAATTTTTTTCGTTTCATGCAAGTTGGGGCCACTCTCATGGGACTTGCAAGCTATTATGTAATTTAGCTATGTATTTCCTTCTTGGCCCAAAATTTGATCATGATTCACTCACCTGTAAGTGCCAAAAATACTATGATATAACGTTTAAATATCATGAAACATAAAACAAAAATCAATATTTGAACTTGGATAATTCTTATTTACCATATATAAATATCCTCTTCTTAATCATCAAGATAGCAATGACAATCCTACTCCTTCCACAAATAATGTTGAAAGTTTTATCTACTAAACTCTTGAATATAATGTGGTTAATATGACTACTATGTAAAGGGTAGTTTATTTAATTGATTAGAATACAACACACACATACCAAACCACCCAAACATTTTATGTTATCCAAGATTATTCCCCATCTCATCTCATAGAGTTAGGGCAAGAAGACCTTATCTATTTACAAGAACCACTTCTAACACCTAAATTGTATAATACCTCTCATAATATTTATATAACTACCCTTACATATTCACCCATTGAAAACATTTCTCAACCTTCCAATAACAATTATTCAAACCAATTACCTGACATACTTAAATCAACTATCCCATCATCTAAAGAGAATCAACTATTTTTTCCTTAAACTAAGCTGACCACATCTTACTAATACAAGTTTTAATGAACTTATAAACCTCCTTCCTAAGATATCTTATAACATTACGTGCCTCTATCTATAAATCCCACCATGAGTTATGATGAATGGGACCCCATCACAAAAATTACCAATCTCCCATCTCAAATATCCTTTCTTAAACTCATGCAAACTTATTAAGGCCATAAAAAATTATTCATGCAATTATTATTTGAAATAAACATCCCTCATCCTCCCCTGATAGGAAATGAATCTATCTTATCTAGTTAGAAGATAGTATCTTAAAATAATGTGAAGAGTTGTGTATACATATTGATGAAACAATGGACACTTCTCTCTCGCTAAAATTTCTTATTACTTCCATGATCCTAGATGAGTTTTTTCTTCATGTGGATGATCCTCCACTATATATAAGAATTAAAATAGGTGATATCCAAGTCAAGCATGCTCTTATTGATGAAGGTTTAGGTACTTATGTTACTTCCCTCAACTTCATTAAAACTTTTGGATATTGTGAGTGTAATCATAAGTCCACACATAGTACATGATACAGTTATGATATAAATAAAATGCTTCATTTAGGTTGTTTGTGGATTCCTATTACCATCCATCCTATAGTGAAGGTTATGATATTTAAATTTCCCCTTTCCTATAATATCTTGTTTAATAGGTCTTGGACTCATCACATGAGGGTTGTCACCTCTTCTTCCTTCTGATGTGTTAGTTTCACCATAATGGTGCTATATATAGGATTCAAGGAGACACAAACCCTTGGAAATTCAAATAATTCCAAGAATATTGTGTATTCAAAATTTCAACCCTAGAACCCTTGCCAAGTGTCCCATTTAGGGAATCTCAATGTTTAAATTTTATCATCAATAATAATTGAGGTTATCATGGTCACCCTTAACTCATTGGGAACATACCCCATAACCTTTTAGACTCTAATGACAATGAGATAGATGAAATAAACCTCAAGATAAAAACTTCATAATTCTCCCCTCATATCATTTCCTAGATTTTGTCATGATTTAAATCATGTTCCCTTCATCCATCTATTGATGATATACATGTGGTCTTAATTAAGACTCAAAATTTTATTCATCACTCCACTTTTGATGAAAAGATCATACCTACCTGAACCATATACCTTTATACACTTGGTTATGATGATGGTTATAATTTAGATGATATATTTCTAGGAGGTCTTTTCCAGGCTCAAGATGCTAAGATTCTTTGGTATCATTTTTATTTATTTTAGTCTCTCCATTCATCTTATCATATTCCTTATTGTATAGTTTCTAATCCTAGTATTATTCCTATTTTTCATAGAGTAGAGATGGAATACTCGCATGGAAAACCTATGGTTTATATAAAGGCTCATAGGAGTATGCTTGTGGATCATTCTATGACTAATGTTTATCAATTTACTAAATACTAGGATTTCTATATCATGATTCCCCTAAATATGTTTGCTACCATCCATAAGCCCTCTAAATATCCTTCTTCTCCCTCAATTGATCCTAGTCTAGTTCCTAATCCTTTTTATACCTTTAGTTGAGCCTCATCATGTATATATTTATGCTTATCCTTTAGATGAGCCTTGCCTAGTCTCTCCACCAGCCCCACCTCCCCTTGGAGATGGACTTCTTCCTTTGGTTTAGCTTGCTCCCCTACCCACCCAATGGGTTGATCAACATTAATATGATATTCATAGAGTTTTATACCATTAAACTATATATTACATATTATACCAACCTTCCTTAGCTTATTATTCTATTCCTTCTATTAGTAGACCCTCAAAGTCTATTAAAAAGTGTATATGTTTCTTTCATGGCACATATAATCATTCATTCACCCATTATCAAAAGCTTCAAAAATATATCGACACACTGAGTGCTACCTTTCCTCAACCTAAATATAAGTTTGTACTTCTTCCCAAGTTATTACCTAGGTGTATTCCCAAATTTTAAGAGGTATATTATCTTTGGCACTAATATGATAACCATCACACTGATCATTATTTCATCCTCTATTAGCATATTCATAATCACATTATGACCATTATTTCACATTTCATTCCTCTTACCACATGTTTTCCATGTAATAAGGATCCTTATTCTTCACTTGTGGATCCCACTCCACCTATGGTTCCTTCTTAACCTATGGCTCCTGTGCCACCTGCATCTTCTTCCCCACCTATGGTTATTTCTCTACTAGTGTTGCCACTTCTTCATCTTGCAAATTCCATTCCTATTCTAGCACATATTCCCCTTCTTGATTATTTTACACATGATATCCATCATGAGCATAATTTTTTAGATATACATACATTTTATATTGAGGAGATTTGATGAGAGGCCTTTTCACAACTTTACCTTAGGATAGATGAGACTTGCTACAGTTAGGATCTAGTTTCATAAAGATATATCAGATGTTATGGATAATATTTGTGGATAGATTTATCAGTATTTATGAACATAACATGGTGTTATTTCACTCTTCATTATGATCTTGGATTGGAATTGTGATCCACTTATATATATATATATATATATATATATATATATATATATATATATATATATATATATTATATCATTTGACTTTGTGTCAAATTTTACTCTACTTATCTACCTTAAATGGATATTTATATTTTACATTATGTGTTGTGTATGGTTTCATTTCTTTCATCTTCTCTTATGGTTTCTTATCATTATTTCCATGATTTCATGCCTATATTTATGAGTTCATTTTTTTCATGGATGTCTTTATCTTTTCTCATTTTTGTTTACTACCTTATCTCATACAACATATATAGTTATTATTATGACTTGGTTATACAACCATTTCCCCCCTTAGTAATCATTATTTACCATGTGATCAGTTAGTAAACACATCATCTCATTGTAATCTTATTATTACCAATCCACTTTGGATATCCATTTATTCCCTTAGTTCCTTTCAAAAACTAAGCATACACATGGTTGAAACTTGAGATAACATATTGGTTCATAGGAAAGCCTAAGTGTTTAGTCAGTTATATATTTATATACTTAGCTTCCTTTACCCAAAGTCTAAATCTCATTCATGTTTATCATTTTTATCCCTCATGATGGTTATTCCAAATCTATATGGACGAGGAATAATGAAATCCATAGAAATTTTAAAATCCAAATCATTTAAACAAAAATCAATGATATAAAAGGCAACATACAAATATCAAAATTCAAATTACACTAAAATATGTGATTCATAACACATCTTTTTCTAAAAAAAGATAAAACTCCATAGTTGGCCTCATGATATATCTAGGTCCATTGGGGTGTGGTAGGCTAGTAGATTAAAAAGGGGGAATACAAAAATATTTTAGTGTTACCTACTTTCTCACACAAGTGCCTCATATTCACAGTAGATTGATGAATGTGTAAGAAGACCTATGGAATGGGGAACATGTTCTGGGATGATAGGTTCCTTTTAATTTTCTTTTTTATATAATCAACATGATTTGATATTAGTATCTCACTTATTTTCATATATAACTTTGTGCTTATTGTGAATGAATATCCTTTGTAGTTTGATGGTCACTAACCACTTAGTGTATTTATTGTGTACTTAGTGTGCCTCATGTTTCCTAAGGTCTTCTCATAGATTATTACATTATGATTTTTACATTACCTCTTTCATTTATAACAATCCTAATATTTCCCATTGAGAAATATTATTTTATTAACTGATCACTTCCCCTAGAGTTGTCATTTGTGAGTTACATTTTAAGATCATGGATAGGACCATGCCTTCCTAAAAAAATACTACATTAAAAAACACCTTTTAAAAATTATCCCCACATTTTTTTCCACCTCATTAATGTTCCCTTTATGATTTAAAATGTAAGACCATGGATAGGACCATACCATCCTCATAAAATATTCCAATACCCAAGTCACAATGAACTTACATGTGCCAAATTTGAGATAAGTAGTGATTGATTATGAGTTACATGTCATTGACATGATTCCCATCTTGATATAGTATGTTTTATGCTTACTTCATTAATCTTTCATTTTTATCTTCTTATTTTCTAATTGCATATATGTTTAAAACCATTTTCTTAAATTTTTCATACTTCCCATCTTAAATTAGTATGATCAATTTAATTTTATTTTCCAAATTTGTCTTGTCTTTTATACTTTCCAACGTGATTTAGTATGATTGATTGACTTAATTGTTTTGTTTTATACCATTTAGTTTTCATGAGCCTTCCATTTTATTACATATTTTCATACTTCCCAATGTGATATAGTGTGTTTTTACTTGTTTTAACTTGGTGAAATTATTTTACATGGCTTAAAAACATTTGTATTACCCTTTTTACCATCTTTGTTTTATTATATTTAGTCATATTTTATTATGACACATTTCTCATTGTGATATAGTGTGTAGTACATTTATTTTTTATTAATTATACTTTTCCAATTAATTTTTTACTTTTTTATTTTTAATCATGCATGTGTATCACATAATACTAGAAAAGTAAAAATTAACATATATTTCCCACAACATATATAATAAAAGTTAAATACATGTGCTAGAAAGAAATATATCTATGCATCAACATCCATAACCAAGTACAACTCATGAGATAAATAAAAAATTTAAAATCAATATATATATATATATATATATATATATATATATATATATATATAATCATGTGTTTTATATAAAATACAAAATATAGTAACTCCATATCTAATGTTGGGCTCCATCCTGCCTATCCTGTGGCCTAGTCACGCTACCCATAGATGCATAGGACTATCACCTTTGAATATTACATTGTAATGAGGTAGCATAGGATCTCAAACCTATAAATTGTCCTTATATATTGGATACCTAGGCTTGCACCTATCCAAGATAGATAGTTGTAGCCATGTGTGCCACTCTTTTCTATGCCAAGGCCTACCAAGCCTCTTCCTCTCCCTCTCCCACCACTACCAGTGACTATAATCCATCCTTGCATGTTTGAAGCTATCTTGTGGCCTCCCTTACCATTATAAACTATCCAAAATGGGCTAGGAAAGATGGTACCATAGGAAAATCTAGAGTGTTAGGGTTTTATGAAACCAATAACCCATCCAAAATATCATGATGTGTGGCCACTATCAAGGCTCCCCATCTAACCTCCTTTACCATAGGATATACAAAACTAAAAATTAGATTGGAATAAAATCAAACATATCTCAAAACCATAATTAAAATATAACTAGTGTCTTATATCAAAAAAAATAAACCACACTCAATATATTTCTCACCAATGTTGGTGTCACCAACCACCATCCTTTCATCTACTCGCTCACCAATCATAGTCTATCCATATACTCATCTTCTAATTGAATCCTATGTGGGCCACATCCACACTAGTGTAAATCCAAGAGTCATTACTCAATCATGTTGTGATCCTCTCCTTAGAGGTACCTTTAAGGACCAGCTATGTCATGAAGTAGATGTTGAGTCCTCCTGTGTTATATCCCTTACATGCACTTGCTCTTGAGGATGGTGATTTTATATCTAATTAGGATATGGTGTTTTTAGGTCAAAATACCCCCATTTATAAAAAATGGGGACCCTTGTCAAAAATTGTGCAAATTTATACCCTAAATTTGAAAATTTATCTAATCAAAGTACCATTAGAGTGTTTTTCACATTATATTTATTTGAAGGTAATCCACACCTAATTTGGTTGGAATATTTGTTCATAATTATGACTTAATATTTCCTAAAGTTTCTAAAATTTGATATTCATGGTTTAGGTCAAAGCTCCAATGGAGTCCATTTGGAATGAATAATGTCTAGGTTTTATGATTTAATAATTATTTGATCTTTTAATAGCCTTTGGTTTGTTTAAATCAAGTTGAATTCATGTTTGAGAATATTAAAACCCTAACTCCAATTACCCTATCTTATGCCCTTTTAATTATATTCAAATTCGGTGGAAACATTTTACAAGGGAATAATTTATCGTGTCACATGCTTAGTTCTATTTTTATCCTAAGGTTTAGTCATGTTTATTAATACAACCAAACCTTAGTCTAGATTTTTTTATGATTTATATTTTTATTTCCCCTAGCCCTTTATTTACTTATATCTTAGCATGGTCTAACTAAATGGAGGGTCCCTTTTACTATAGACTTAGCCTAAAAGCATTATCCTAAATTTTATTGTATTTATTAATACAAAAGACCTTAGGCTAAAATTATATGCTATGTATTTGATTATTCATGGGGTCCCATTTATTATGTTTCTAACTTAGCTTAAGAATTTAGCCTAAAGCCTTATTCATATTTATTAATACAAATAAAAACATTAGTTTAAGACTTTAGCTTGAATTTTATGTTCCCTGAGCATTGAATTAAACATCCTTTTTATTCATAGGATCAATTATCCATGTTTACCCAAATGAATGAGATAAATAGTGTAGGATTAAAGTTGAAAAGATAAATACCCTGACCCTAAGTTAAAGCTTGAACATCTTCATGATATCAATGGTACAAATTTGCTCAAGCCAAATTGATCCAATAATGTGTGTCAAGTCAAAACTTTAACATAGCCCTAAGATAAGTGAGAAGATGACAAGTGTCACAATATTAAAAAAAGAACATGGAACAACTAATGGTGTTTGACCTAGTGTATCAAGATCTAATGAAATGTGTTTGATCAAATGAAGATGATCAGATGGTACATGATGAATGTTGAAAAGTCAAGCTGAACAAAGAGATGACATGTGGCATAGCTGTGGGCCATAAATTAAAGATTGAGCATCTTTCAAGATCAATGGTATGTAGATGATTGCACACATTCAGATCAATGGCCTATGGAGTAAGAAGTATAATCCAATGATTAATATCAATGGAGTGCAATTGATTAATGCAATTAAGATCAATGGTGCTAGAACAACATTGAAATTTCAATGAAGCTATGAGTGAATGAAGAAGTGAAAAGTGTCATAATTATAGGGAATATAGTGAGAAACCAATGGCATTCAATTTTTTGTATCAATATCAATGGTCTACATTGATCTATGTAAGGATGATCCAATGATGTGAAATCAAATAAGAATTTTTTAAAAGGTAACAATCATTTTTTAAATATGAATGATCAAAATGACATGAAAATGCCACATGGATGCCATTATGATGCCATATTAGAGCCATGTAAGTATAACATGCCAAATGAAAGACCTTGTAGACCCAAAAAATACAAGGGCATAAGCTCGTAGTCCAATTGGGATCTAAGTAATGAAGCTTGTACAAGTTTAGGCAATTTCCACCATTAGAGCACTGTAAAAAACTTCAAAAATACCTAAGCACCTATAAGATCCCTAGTTCAGCCTTGTATTCACCATAATCAAGCTAGATAAGCTAAATTATTATCTATGCAAGATAATTTGATCCAAAAGCTGAATTATAGTCCACTAGTGAGTAATTTAATAGGATTTCCAACCATGGTAGCTTGTAAAGGCATTCCTAGGAAAGATGTGAAACTTTACCCAATATGATACACCATAAAATAGATTAGTTACCCAATGGTATAATTCAAGGGATAAATGATAGAGTTGACCAACATCTTGATGGAATATCAAATCCCTAGTTTTAGAACCATTAACCTCACTCATCTAAAACATAGTTATAGGACTACTTGTAGACAAAATCAAAAGCTTGAAAACTTTGTTCAAAAACTTAGAAAGTCTCCTTTAGGATTATAAGCAATTGTAAAATAGGATGGAACACTTTCTTGGGACCATGATCACCAAGCCAATTTCACTCAACTCCATAGGCCTCATATATGATGAGGAGTTTAAGCATAGAGCTACCTTGGTCATGCAAGAAGTGAGGAAAAAGAACCAAGGGAAATATGGGATGGATAATGTTAGGGCCATGAACATGATACTAACTTCAAAAGAAAATATTAATGAAGCCAAAAACATCAAAAAGGCATTAAGAAGGGCAAATAAAGACCATAAGAGCTTAGCAGGTCAAATGAAAGAGCTCTTCATGAAACCAATTATCAATGTTGTGGTAATTGAGGAACAACATAAAAGATCAATGAAGACCCTACAATATTAATAGGGGACTTTAGTAACACAATAATCTAAAATATTAGTTGATTTAAGAATATTCTTCATGTAGCTAACCATTGTATATTTTGAAAATGGAATATTTACCTGTAAAGGCATGTGTAGCTTGTAAGATGCACTACCTATATATCATTCTATTTGGGAAAGTCTAGTGTATTCTAGAACATTTGTAGAAAGGATAGTTGTCCTAACACTTTTACTTTTGTAATTGGATGGGACTGAACAACAGACTTACTTGTATCTTATAAAATAAGTATTATCAATTATAAAAAGGGAAGAATTTCTAAGAGCCAAAATTACTTTGTAAACTTAGGGAAATTAATATAATCAAGCAATTCTACAAAGTTTGTCCAAATTTTCTTGTGTCTTTTGTTATCTTAGTTTATCTCTCTCTCTTGTTTGTTCTAACTTCTAGATTTGAATGGTTCTTATGAATTCTCAGTGTGTATATTTTAATGCAAAGCTATTAACTTGTGCCAATGCTAGGTTAATTGAAATTTCTTAGGTTCATTTCATTTTCTTACTCTTCTTGCATTTGGGATAATGTTTTTTATTTGTAGGGGTAAATCTTTAAAGTGAACTTGGTTCTTATTTACATTATTTTGCACATTCCTTAGATGTTTGCTTGATGTGTGATATGATTTGAGATTATGATATTTCATGTCATACATTGGTTAAGTGCATGACTAGATGATATTTGAACTTTGTCATGATGTTTGGAATGAAGATTAATAATATCTCCTCTACCTTACCTTTCCTTTTGTTTATTTTTTAACTAGATCACTCTAGTTTAATTTTAATTATAAATATCCATCTTAGATTAGTCTTTTGATTAGTTCTTTATCATAATTCACTATTATTATCATAACATACTTCATATTTTGTATAGATTAACTATTTGGCCATGGTGGCTCCCAACCACCATACATTATAAATATTGTGAAATAGTCCACTTGCTTTGCCTTATTTATATCAATAGATAAAAAGATTATCACATGTAACTCATGTGCTAAATTCTTAGAATTATAAAATGAGAAGTGTTGTTGAACACTCTAGGCACCTATGATACATATTTAGGCATCGACAAGAGGAGCTTCACTAGTGCTAGAAGGAGGGTATAGTTAGACATTTGTAGATTTGAAGTATCTTTGCTCATTTTTGTGAATTATGTTCAAATATTGGTATAATCTATGCATAATTGTGTCATTGTTTGCTAAATTGTGTAAATACAATTGATCTTTATGGTCTTAGGCCAATCTTTATGCTTCTTTTAGGCAAAGATCAACATTATTTGAAGATATATGATTAATTGTGGTAAAGATGACTTAAATTTTGTCAATTCAATAGGTTTAAGGTTAGTAATAGTTATTTTGATCAAATATTAATAGATCCTTTAAAAATTTGAGTTTATTTAAGATTAAACATGTAAATATCAATCATACTTACATGTTTGGATACATATTTGAGATAACTTAGTTGAATATTATGGTCCTTTATAATCATTTATAAAAATATTTTCAAAATTTGCTTAATGTGTAAATCTGATCATTGTTACCTACAAAGATAAGATGACACATCATATTTCAAATAATATTCAAATCCCACAAGTTAGAATTACCTAGAATCAGGATAAGGTCACGTTCATAGATTGGAGAACCTCTACTTTCATTAGAAGTTCATAAGATAACTAGGCAAGACAAAGGTAAGTGTAGACTTTCAAAATATTTTCCAACTTCACCAATTTAGGTTGCTCTTATGTTTGATCCCTATCATGGTATGGCTTAACTAGGAGGTTCTTCAATCAATGTGCTAGGTGTGGTACATGACCTTCTTCATAACCTTGAAAAGTATGTAACAACATTTAGTCATAGTTGCATTATAACTATTAAAGAATAAATGAAGAGTTTCAAAGCTAATTTAAGATTATTGATTGTGACTCATGAAGATGTAGCATATAGATTATTCCCTTTTAATTTCAAAGATGTTGCATATGAATGGTTTTTAAACCTTCTTAAGGATTGCATTACTAGTTGGGTTAATTTAAACAATTTTTTCATTGATCAATTTATAAAATCATTAGTCCTTATGTCTTATACCAATAATTCACTAGAGTGAAAAGAGATACAAATGAGCCCATAAGAGCCTTCAATGCTATATTCCAAAAGATGTTTAGTAGGACAATATATCCTTTCAAACCTAATGAGGATTTAACTTTAGAAATCTATAAGGATGCCTTAGATCCCATGACTTTTGTGTTTATAAAGAGAGCCATTGGGCCCCTGAATATATTAGCTTTAGCTTATGCTAAGGTTGTGTTCACTAATGACCAGATTAAACCCCAAGTACAATTAGCATACTCCATTATCAATGTCAATACACATTTAACTATTCTTAACTTCATTCCCAATGCCAACCAAAATGTGCCTACCCTAAACCAACTACCTTTAAGTCATGCACATCCTACTCAAAACCTAGGATTCTTGAACAATACTACTAATAGACCTCAGCCATAGGATAAAAAAACTTTAATGCCTAAAAATAATGCTACTAATCAAGTCAATAATTTTGAGGCACCAAAGAATGAGAGTGACTCTATCCTTAAAATGGTTCAAAATCTTATCACTAACTTCCTTCATTTTCAAAAACAAGTAGGCAACACTAGAAAGAGATTTAGTAGGAATTTCTCCTTTCAAAGGTTCAATAGCCCCACTAACATATTTAATAATGAATGTTACCACAACAAAAATAATAATGAGCCATATACTAACAAGAATGTGCCTAATATAAATATTGTTGATGTTGTTTTACCTAACTATTGTAGAGTTCATTGCACTTCTAAGCATGGGGGAATAGACTGTGTTGAATTTTGTAATGCTTTTAAATATTTTTAAGAATAGATAGATACTTTTGAATTTGTCCTTAATAATGATTGTGATGAAGGTACATCTAGTTCCTCAAGGTCATCTAGATTTTCTGATTCAACTCCTATGGTAGAGACATTTGAGTTCCTTTTCCAAGAGGACAATGAGCATGAAGATATTATTGAAGAGATTTATGATTTTTAGAAAATTTTAAAGAATAATTATCCTATAAGAAACATGGATCATAAGAAATCATTGACCACTTAAACTCATCTAAATATCTTTGACACCCCTCTTGATACTACCACAAGCAATAATCCAAAGCCTCCTAAGGGAAGTAATTCTAGGCATAATACTGATACATCTAATTCTTCCAATAGGAATGGATATAATATAGTGCAGGACATTAAAAAGATAAAATATA
This sequence comes from Torreya grandis, assembly GCA_037957365.1. NCBI lineage: Eukaryota > Viridiplantae > Streptophyta > Pinopsida > Cupressales > Taxaceae > Torreya > Torreya grandis. Next base: position 223,105 of record JARHVA010003154.1, on the reverse strand, counting down.
ACATTACCTTGCATGAGTTGACTTAGATTATAGAATAAATGGATCTGTTATTAGAATCTTTGTCTAAAAAACTTGGTAAGTCTCAAAAAATTTCACATGCTAATGTTGGAATACATAAAAGTAAAGTAGATGTTCCACATTTCTTACTTACAATCATGATCTTTGGTAAGAATTTGCATATTTTTTTGTTAGACTTTGGTGCATCTAAAAATATTATGCCTAAAGCTATTTGTGAGAAATTAGGCTTAACTCCCATTAAATATGATATAGTTATAACTCAGATAAATCAAGAGTTAAAGTAATTGGTGAGTTGTTAAATGTTCACATGTAGATTTCCTCAGAGCCAAGAATATAAATTCCATTGATATCCAAGTGCTAGACATCCCTGATGCTTATGGGATGCTATTGAGCAGAGACTAGACTAGGAGCTTGAATGGTTATATGTTAATAGATTGTTCACATATGTGGTTGACTTGGAAGGGAGTCCCCAACCAAATTAGGATAGAAAGGGAACTCAAAATCAAGCATATGATGAATGAGTACTATGTAATTAATGAGAAGTTTACATGGTTAACTTAGATCTAGGTGTTTACACTTTTGACACCACAAAGGTATGTAATTTTAAAAAAATTCATGCCATGATTGGTTTATGGAAGCTTTATTTTGATGGTGATAGATGCAAATTAGATTCTAGAGAAGGAGTAGTATTAATCAATCCCACTGGGAAGGAACACAATTCCTCTTACAAACTTTAGTTCCCATGCATCAATAATTTGGTTGAGTATGAAGCAATTATTCTTAGATTATAGTTTATAATCAAACATGAGATCAAGGAACTATTAGTTTTTGGTGACTCTAAAATAGTAGTTAACTAGGTGAAGAGTAAACATAAATTCATGTTGTCCTATCCTAAGAATTATAAATTTAGAGTGTGGGACTTAATTGAATGTTTTTATCCTTTCAACATTGTGTCAATCCTTAGGGAAGAAAATAAGGCTACTAATGAACTTTCTTCATCCATAGCCAACCTCATGCCTAATCAAAGCTTTAAGTTACAAAGCCATACAACTAAATTAATCCCATATACCTTAGTGCCAGATAATGTCAACCATTTATAGGTATTCAGTGATGATCAATAAATCATAGATTTCATGACTAGATAAGGAGTATTTGAGGGTCACATCATTGATGAAGCTAGTACCCTTGATGATGATAAAGTTAAAGGCAACATTAATGACAAGGTAATTTAGTTAAATGAAAATAAGATCCCTAAATGTATGATTGCCTTGGAGAGACTATTTAACATAGACATATTAGTTGAGACTGTCAAAATTACCAAAGTAAGTGGGAATGATTATAACACAATTTATCTTGGACTTCAAGGTCAACCTCAATTGGCTAAAATTGGTACAACTTGTATAAGCATTGAGTCCAAAAGAGCCAAATAATTTATAAGTAAATATAAATATGTCATAACATGGTCCTAGGACAATCTAAAGATATTTGATCCAAAGGTCATAGTACATGCCATAATTTTAAAGGAAAACTACAAACCTTTCAGACAAAATTAGAGGCCTATCAATTTGATCTTAGAACCACTGATATATAAAAATCTCAAGAAGCTCTTATATGCCAAGATTATCTTTCCCATTAGGTACTCCACTTGGGTAGATAACTTAGTACCAATCAAGAAGAAAAATGGTAAAATCAAATTGTGCATTGATTTTAGGAATTTGAATAAATCATCTAAAAAGGACAATTATCCTTTGCCTTCTCTTGACCTAGTGATCCAAATTGTATCTAGTTCTGCTATGATGTCCTTTCTTGATGATTTTTCAAGGTATAACCAGGTGCTGGTGAACCAAGATGATAGGATGAAAATTGTATTTACTATTAAATGGGGCACCTTTGCCTACAAAATAATGTCATTTGGACTTATAAATATAGGAGCCACTTTTCAAAGTGATACAGATCATGATTTCTAAGGTCTTGTAGGCAAGTACATTATCATATACATGGATGATTTGACTATCTTTTCTGAAAATAAGGAGGATAATATTATTCACCTAAAATAGGTATTTGAACAATACAGAAGGTATGGGATTTCTCTCAACCTAAATAAAGGTATTTTCTATGTTATCGAGGGAAAACTATTAGGACATATTATCACTAAGGAGGGAATCTCTATAGACCTTGATAGAGTAAATGCAATATATAATATAGATACCCCTAATAGTAGGAAGGAATTGAAGTCATTCTTTGGTAAAATAAACTTTGTAAGAAAGTTCATTCCTGGTTTGGTAAAAATGGTGAGACCTTTGAATGACATGCTTAATAAATATGCTAAGATCACTTGGAATGAAGAGACAAAAAGGCTTTTAGAGACATCAAAGAGGAAATTGGACAAGCCCCTATATTAATAAGTCTAGACTTTACTAAAGATTTGTATCTTTACTCCTTTGCTTTAGATCATGCAATAGTTGTAGTTATAACTTAGAAGATATATGGATGTGACCATCCAATAAATTTTATGAGCACTAACCTTAAAAATGTTGAGTTAAACTACTCTTTTATTGATAAACAAGTATGTGATTTAGTTAAGGTAGTGAAAAAAACTAGGCATTATAATATTAGTAATAAGGTGCATGCAATCCTACCATATCCCACTACTAATCTCATGCTAAGTCAAAATGAACTAGGAGAAAGGAGAGGTAAGTGGATGTCTATGCTTCAAGAATATGACATTGAGATGAAGAATAAAAAATGGGTAATGTACCAAGGTTTAATTAGATTTATTTCCAATGCTAATCCCAAGCTAAGTGTTAAGTAGGTAGAGAAACAAATTTTTAGACCCATTGATTGGTATGATCCCATTATCTACTTAATAATCAATGGTTATTTCCCTTCAGGGTTAAGAAAAGAACAAAGAAGAGCTATAAATCTCAAGGAAATTCATTTTATGATCAAATATGGAGTGTTTTATAGGAATAACTTTGAAGGAATTTACTTTAGATGTGTCTCCAAGAGTGAAGAAATTGAGATCATGAGCATATTCCATGAAAAACTAAGAAGTGGACATCCATCTAGAAGGATAAAATCATAAAAAATATTAAGCTATGGTTATTGCTAGCCTACTATCTTCTATGATGATCACAAGCATGTGAGAGAGTGATGCTCATGTCAAGTCTTCAATACCAAAGATCCCAAGGCAACCATGCCACTAAGAACAATAATGATTGATAAACCCTTTGCCTAATAGGGACTCAATTTTGTGGGGGTTATTAACCTTAATTCCTTTGATGGTCACAAGTATGCTATGAATTCTACTAACTACTGCACTGGATGGATTGAAGTAGTGGAAATTAAATAGTGTAGGATAGAAGAGGTGATCAAATTTTTATAAGAAAACATATGCACAAGGTTTAGGACACTTGTATCTCTAATTTGTGATAATGGATCTGCCTTTATATCCATTGAGATGAGTGGGTGGGTACATGATAATAGCATCATTTTCATATTCTCATCAAACCATTATCCCTAAGGTAATGGAGTATACAAATCAATGAATAAAAACTTGATGAAGGCTTTAAATAAGTCTATAGTTGATAAACCTATAACATAACACAAGATACTTAAGTATGCCCTTTGGGAAGATAGAACTAGAGTCAAACAACCTCTCAAGGCATCACCATTCTTACTAGTTTATGGTCAAGAACCCATCTTCCCCATCACCCTAAAGCTACCAACATACAAGTTAATGCAATAGTACATGGAGGAGGACCAATAATTTATAAGTTAAAGGTTGTTGGACATCATACAAATGGAAGATGTAAGAGAAGAGGCTTTTTCCAATTTTAATAGACCCCAAACCACAATCAAGAGGTGGTTTAATAAGAGTTCAAAGATAAAGGTGTTCAATAAAGGAGACTTAGTTATTCTTTGGGAAAAATCATCTGAGCCTAAAGGTAAACATGGGAAGTTCACACCTTTGTGGATATGTTCCTATCAGATTGCAAAGATACTTAGAGACAACACCTTCAATCTAAAAGACCTAAAAGGAGTAGAGTTCACACTACCCACCAATGGGAAGTACCTTAAGAACTATTTCTATATTTTCCCACCTGGGGTCTTCATGGATTAAACTATACGACTATTTAGAGTTAGCATAGGTAGGATAGTTTAGTTTTTTTCCTATTACTTTCTTTCCTATCCCTTGTTTGTACATAATGTTGGTATATATTTGTTTGATTATTTATTTTTCTTTCTATTGGTGTGATTTTTTACTTTATTTTTTTTCTTTCCTTTGCTTTTTTTATTGCTTTCAATAAGTTCTTTTGGATAGTCCTCAACTCAAGATTCATATGATTGCTCAAAAGGAAATCCACAATTTAGGAATGTTAAGATGTTTTCTCAACATTGGTTAATCATGGGTTATCAGAATATGAGCTTAATGTTATAGTTTAGAGAAATTGGTAAATATTGATGGTTAAAATAATTGGTCCTTAGGATTTTAAACATTTTTTTAATCTAATCTTGGTTTTAAGGATTTCACATATAGAGTGAAATCTTGGATCATTGGGATACATTCATGCTTGCACTTAAAAAAACATTAAATTCCTAGGACAAATTTTATATCTAAGGATGATTATTTGAAATATCAAACACTTGACCAAATCCCAAAACTTGGCTAACTTGGTTCCCAAAATTTGCTAGAAAGTCAAAATGACTTGAAAAATACAAAAAATAAGAACCTTATTACAAAATTCAAGAGCTTTATAAGTAGAGGTGATTCTAGTAATCTCCATCAAGGCTATGGATGCCTAGATGGCAGTGGAACAAGGCCTTGAGTGGAGCCAAAGGCATCTATATCAAGGCTATAGATCCCTAGATGATAGTAGAGCAATGCCCAAGCCTTCCCTGAGTTAAATCATGGTTCTTAATGAATATCCAAACATGCTAAAAGTCAATGTTAATGGTTAAAGTCATGAACCTGGAAGTTTTTCTCTAAATCATATGGCAATCAGTAACTAGAATCAAAACACACACATAACATGGCTATGTCTTGATGTTTTATCCTAATTCTACATGTTCAAGATTTATTCTAACCATAAATTGATCTTAATAATTATGCCTGATCAAATAGAATAAGTAGATTAATTATTAGTCTAAACTAGAGTCTCTAAATTCTAACATATTGCTATGTTTCCCCTAGAAGTCACCATTTGTTGAGGTCAACATACCCCCATTTCTAAAAATGGGGATCCTTGTCTTAAATTGTGCAAATTTTTACCCTAAATCTGAAAATTCATCTAATCAGAGTACCATTAGAGTGGTTTGCACATTATATTTATTTAAAGGCCATCCACACCTAATTTGGTTAACATATTTGTTCATAATTATAGTTTAATATTACCTAAAGTTTCTAACATTTGATATTTATGTTTTAGGTCAAAACTCCAATGGAGTCCATTTAGAATGAGCAATGTCTAGATTTTATGATTTAATAATGATTTGATCTTTTACTAGCCTTCAATTTGTTGAAATCAAGTTGAATTCATGTCTAATCAGGTTAAAACCCTAACTCCAATTATCCTAGCTCATGCCCTTTGAATTAAATTCAAATTTGGCAGGAATATTTTACGTGGGAACAATTTATCATTTTATGGGCTTAGTTCTATTTTTATCCTAAGGTTTAGTTGTGTTTATTAACACAACCAAACCTTAGTCTAAATTTTTTATGCTTGGTCTTTTTATTTTTTCAAGTCCTTTGTTCCCTTCTATCTTAGCATGGTTTAATTAAATGGAGGGTCCCTTTTACTATAGACCTAGCCTAAAAGCCTTAACCTAAAGTTCATTGTATTTATTAAGACAACAAACCTTAGGTTAAAACTATATGTTATGTCTTTAATTATTCATGGGGTTCCCTTTATTATATTTCTAACTTAGCTTATGAATTTAGCCTAAAGCCTTATTCATATTTATTAATATGAATAAAAATATTATTTTAAGACTTTATCTTAAATTTCATATTTCCCAAGCACTAAATTAAACATCATTTTTATTCATAGGATCAACAATCCACATTTTCCTAGATGAATGAGATCAATAGTGTAGGATTAAAGTTAAAAAAGTAAAGACCTTGACCCTAAGTTAAATCTCAAACATCTTCACAAGATCAATGGTGTGTGTTTTCTTAGGCTAGATTAATCTAATGATGTGTGTCGAGTCAAAACTTTAATGAAGTGACAAAATAAGTGAGAAGGTAATAAGTGGCAATATCTTAAATAAAGAACACATAATAGCTAATGGTATTCAACTTGGCAGATCAAGATCCAACAGATCATGTTTAATCAGACATTGAAAAGTTAAGATGAATGTGGAGACAACACGTGGAATATATAAAAGCCACAAGTTAAAGGTCAATCATCTTTAAAATATCAATGATACATAGATGAGCATACACATTTAGATCAACAATCTAAAGAATAGGGGGTATAATCTAGTGATCAAGATTGATGGAGCACAATTGATCTATGCAATCAAGATCATTGGTGTAAGATCAACATTGAAATTTTAATGGAGCTTTGAGTGAAATTTAAATTGAAAAGTGTCATAACTATGGGGAATGTAGCAAGAATCTAATGATGTTTAAGTTCTTGGATTAACATCAATAGTCTACATTGATCTGTGCAAGGATGATCCAATAGTTCAAAATCAATCAGGAATTTTTTAAAATGCAATGGTCATATTTTAAATATGAATGAGATAATGACACAAAAATTTGACATGGATTCCATGGTGAAGTCACATCAGAGCCACATAAGTATAATGTGCCAAGTGAAAGATCTTGTAGTCCTAGGAAATATAAGGGCATAAGCACATAGTCCAATTGGGAACTAAGTAATGAAGCTCGTGCAAGTTTAGGTAGTTTCTACCATTAGAGCATGATAAAAAACTTCAAAAATCCCTAAACACATATAGAAGCCCTAGTTCAGCCCTATATTCACCATAATCAAGTTAGAGAAGTTGAATTATCATCTATGTAAGAGAATTCAACCTAGAAGATGAATTATAGTCCACTACTGAGCAATTTAATAAGATTTCTAGCCATAATAGCTCACAAAAGGTGTTCCTAGGAAAGATGTAGAGCTTTACCCAATAGGATACAATATCAAAGAGATTAGTCACATAATGGTAGAATTTAAGGGATAAATGAAATAGTTGACAAACATCTTGATGGAAGATAAAATCCCTAGTTTTATAACCATTAGCCTAGCTCATATGAAACATAGTTATATGACTACTTGTAGACAAAATCAAAAGCTTGAACACATGGTCTGGAAACTTGGAAAGTCTCCCTAAGGATGATAAGTAGCTACAAAACATGATGGAACACTTTCTTGGGACCATGATCACCAATACAACTACACTTAGCTTTATAGGCCTCACCTATGATGAGGAGTTTAATCATAGAGCTACCCTAGTCATGTAGGAAGTGGGGAGAAATAACCAAGGGAAATATGGGATGGATAATAGCGGGGTCATGGACATGGTCCTAATTTCATAGGAAAATATTAATGAAGCCAAAAATATCAAAAGGGCATTAAGAAGGGTAGATAAAGACCACAAGATCTTAGCAGGTCAAATGAGGGAGCTCTTCATGAAACTAATTGTCAAATGTATTCTAATTAAGGAGAACCATCAGAGAGCAATGAAGACCCTATAACAACAACATGGGACTTCAGCATCATAAGGGTCTCAAATATTATTTAAATTAAGAATACTCTTCCTATAGCTAAGCATTGTACATTTTAAAATGGAATATTCTATTTGTAAAAGCATGTGCAACTATAAAATGCATTGCCTATAGATCAATCCATTGGGGAAAGTCTAGTGTATTCTAGAACATTTGTAGAAAGGAAAATTGTTCTAACACTTTTAATTTTGTAATTAGATAGGACTAACCAACACACTTATTTTCCTCATATTAAATTAGAATTTTCAATTGTAAAAAGGGAATGAGTTCTAAGAGCCAAAATTACTTTGTAAACTTAGAGCAATTAATATAAACAAGAAATTTTATAAAGTTTGTCTAATTTTTTTTGTGTCTTTTGTTATCCTGGCTTCTCTCTCACTTTGTTTTTTTTTACTTCCAAATTTGAATGGTTCTTATGAATTTTTGGTGTGTACATTTGAATGTAGATCTATTAACTTGTGCCAATTCTAGGTTAATTAAAATTTCTTATGTTCATTTCATTTTCTTACTCTTCTTACATTTAGGATAATGGTGTTTATTTGCAGGGGTAAACATTTAAAGTGAACTTGGTTCTTATTTACATTATTTCCCATATTCCTTGGATGTTTTATTGATGTGTGATAGGATTTGAGCTTATGCTACTTCATGTCATACATTAGTTAAGTGCATGCCTAGATGATATTTGAACTTTATCATGATGTTTGGAATGAAGATTAACAACATCTCTTCTCTGCCTTACCTTTCCTTTTGCTTATTTTTTAACCAGATCACTCTAGCTTAATTTTCATTATAAATATTCATCTTAGATTAGTCTTTAGATTAGTTCTTGATCATAATTCACCATTATTAGCATATAATACTTCATATTTTGCATAGATTAACTATTTGTCCATGGTGGCTACCAACCACCAAATATTATAAATATTGTGAAATAGTCCACATGCTTTACCTCTATTTCATCAATAGATAACATGATTATCATAATATATAACTCATGCACTGAATTCTTATAATTTTAAAATGAGAAGTGTTCTTGAACACTCTAGACACCTATGATACATATTCATGAATCAATATGGTGGTCATTATTGCTGCTATTGTGGTACCTAATATGCACTAGCATCCACTTCCATGGCATCTCCTCCTATTGGTTTTATTGCTTCTTGTTACTGTGATTGACTAGTACAAGGTCTACCATGTCAAGGTCTAATCATTGGTATCTTTATCGGTACCCTTCCTCCTCCCTTCCCTCTCATATATCTGGCATGCCATTATCAATAAGTAGGCACTACTAAAGGGTTTGTCAGATGTAAAAGTCTAAATTATCTTAGTAAGTATGCCACTAGATTTGGCTCTACCCATGATGTGTATTAGCCTATGATCCACACCCATGCCAAACCTATAATAATGGTCACCCAACTAGGACATATATTAGTAATGTGCATATATAGATGACATACAATAATTATTTATGTGATAGTCTATATATATAACACATGGGACATGCCTCAAGATACATGATCCTATCTCCACCCACAACTTGAGGCAACCTATCATTGACCACATAGGGAAACCCAAATTGCTGATACATAGGGAACCTCTCATATATCCAATCACTCAGTAAACTAATAAACCCCATAATCTTCTAACATATAGACTAGATCTCATACATATAATGCATGAGTTGGATCTAGATGATAGCCCCAAATTCATAGATTATTTCCTGGTCTAGTGTTGACTGACACAAGGCTATCATATAAAATAATACCTTATCATTTAACCTATGACAAAAGACTCATGTTATCACAAGTCCTATAATTTCCTTTTGGATGTCCATAATGGCCTTAATATAGACATCAAGAAAATTTACCCTCAATATAAGGTAAATCATATTTGAGCATGTTACCCACTGGGTTAGTGCTCATCTCTCATATAGATCCTCTAGTATGTCAGAGATCACTAGTGTTCTACTTATAAGAAGTACAAGGAATGCATGGACATCCTCCAAAGTAATCCCCACCTCAATTATATTCTCATCCATTACCTATTAGAAAGTGTTGGTCAACCATTCTCATGCTCTAAGGAACATAACAATGAGATCAACACTTAGTGGGATCTGCCTCATCTCCATGATACCTCTAAAATCTAGTGTGACCAGTCAAGCTCTATCCATGTCACTCAAATAATCCAACAAACATGGTAGCCATAATGCATCTATCAAGCACCAATACATCTAGCATATATTTAAAATATCAAAAAATAAAGGATGTATCGGCTCTTCATGTCATCAATAATCAAAATACATTGTTAAAAATTCATAAATTTAACTACTTAATCAACAAGTTTGATTTAATTTCTCATGTTTTTTATTTCCATACACAATCAACCTATTTAATACTAAACTAGCCCTGTTCCTTCTTTTTGATACTAAATTGGCCCTTATCATTTTTAACTACATTAGCTTATTTTATATTAAATCATCCCTCCATATTTAATACTAAACTAGCCATATAGTACATAGTTGACCCCATTATGTAGAGTATATCATCCCTCTTCTAACAAACTGAATCAACCCTCTAGTATGCAATTGGCCTTCTCCTCATTAAAAACTAATTTATCCCACTACTATTCAATCAGCCACTCCTTGGTATACTATATTAGCCCACTACTATGCATTTGGCCCCTTGCTTTCTACTCGACTTACAAACTTAGTCAACTAGGTAGACTTTGTTCCTTCATAGTGGTGATTTTTTTATTATTTAAAATAAATTCCTTAGGCATTTATTAGTCCAAATTCATCCTACCCAGTATCCCATTCTACCTTTAGTCTACCTAAAAAATTCTTAGGGTTAGTTTTGGTGCCTAGATTTTACCTACCAATCAATTTTTTATATTTAGTTTAATTTCAAATAAAAATACTCAAAAATTTGAAAATCACAATTAATTTCATGTGTTGCACTCACTTTGGCCACTATGCATCCTCACCATGATGTCTCTATGGTCTCAACTTAGGTCTCTTAGATCTCTATTTTATCATAATATTCAAAATAAATGAAATATTTTCACCCTATTTATATTTACTATCCAAAATTATTTGCTTGTCAAATATTTACCACTAGATTCTATCTTTTGATCATATCTATATTTTGACTAGCTCTTTTTCAGAACCATAAAATGTTCTAAAATCCTAACATTATAGAGAATATTTTCACATGTTACATGTATATTTTTTAATTTTTTTAATTTTTTGCTAATTTCTATAGGTTTTACTAATGTTTCCTACATTGGACACCTTCACATTTCTTACATCTTATTCCTTATCTACACCAATAAGGTAAATAAAGGTACATATTTTTCAATTATATTCTTTCATTTATCTTATTTTACTCTTTAATGTAATTTATTTAGATTCAACATTGTGTGTTATTATGTTCTTTTCCCAAAGCACCATCCCATGTTGTACCTAAGTGACATGTGATGAGCTTTGAGTTGGGAATATGTATACACATAACATTTTTACCTTTTATCAAATATTGATGTTAATTATCTTGTAATAACTTATCAAATCTCAATATCTCTAAGTGCACACATTAAGGGTTACACTAGGAAAGGGGTGGGTAGACCATTGGTGCTTCACAAGATTGTTTTCCTTATATTACTACTTTTTATCTACACAACCATCTCCTAAAAACACTCCCCTAAGATTTACCTCCTCTTTTTCACCCTCTTATAGTCATTTTTTCTTTCATTATCCTCTTCCTAAGCCTAAAACCCTTTCTAATGGTTTATGTTACACTATTAACCGCACTAAGCCTATACTCTAATTGATAAAACTCATTTAGGGTTTAGGTCAGCCCTTGGCCAACTTAGACCAAAACCTATTTTTTGTCAATAATTATATAGAGTTGATTAGGCCAACCTTGTCAACTAAACTTTTAGAAATGTTTAGGATTAGATTTATCTATACACACACACACACACACACACACACACATTTAATCATTTATTAAGGAAGAGAAGAAGAATAATATTATATTACACATTTGCTTATCTACCATTCTACTTGAGGAATATAGATTAGGGTTTTAATACTTTATTTTGAGATACATATCTTGTCTTGGGGAGAAGTATTATGGATGCATAGAGAGGTTGTGTATCCTATAGCTTACTTATCCTTATTATCCTTACATATCACAATAACCTCTTATGAATCACCTTGGCCAAGGGAGAGATTTACTCTCAATGGCTTCATCTTCAAAGGTAAGTATTCCTAATTTTATTCCTTCTTTGTAAGAGTAGATAGATTTGTATTTTTAATTCTCTCTCATGTATTAAAATTTTATATAAATTGATGTGGGTACATATTTTCTATGCAGGTTTACTTTCTATGTTTATTACCCCCATTTTATGCCAAAAGCTTTGGTGAACACTATAATAGATTTTAATTTACTTGACATATATTTTTGTGAATATAAAAACATATGATCTAGATAGGGTTATTACATAGTTTTGATTAATTGGAGGCTTTGAAACCTTCCCCAGTGATTTTATTATAGTAAGAGATCCTTTGCCTAGGTTTAGTGGATCCATCATGGTCATGACCCTAAATATATAATGTATCAATAATCAAAAGTGTAAGTAGGATTTATCTTCTCTGAGCTAGGATTGATTAATAGATCAGTTACATTTCCCTTTGCATACACTAAGTTTTAAACTTTTTAGGTTTAATTAATAAAAAATAAGATAATAACATATTGGTTAACCTAAATTTTGTCTAGAACATGGAAAATCCATATGTTTCCCCTAATGTTTCATATTTAATTATAAGGATTTATATTTTTGACTTTAAATAGAATTTTAAGACCTGATTTATAATTTACCTCATTAACAAATTACATAGGACTATAATAGATATACATACTTTTTATTACCTAACTCAAACTATGATTGTAATTATTACACATTGTTTTCCTTTGGTATAAAGTATGTAAAAACTACATTAAACCTAAAATTATATGGATCAAATATTTTTTTTAATAATTCTAAGCCTAAAATTCACAATGATAAATATTTTATCCTTCCTTAATTCATATTGTTTTAATATTCAATCCAAGTTACTTCATATTACTACTAGGCACTAAAGAGCATGCATGAATCCTTTTATTACTACTCCCACAAAAGCTAAACATTGTTCAAATACCACACCATCCCTATTATTTCCCTAGGCTTATATTAGATTATGTGGTCCATGTTATAACTAATACAAGAGATAATATTCGCTACCATAAGTGAAAAATAGAGGTAGTCACATTGTTTCTCCTCATCCCCCCCCCCCCCCCCCCCACCTCCCATGAGGCCATATAATCAAACCAAAGGTTATGATATCATTGGTAAAATAAAAACTTCCCATGCTAAAATTTATATCCTTGAATTATTAAAGAGATCAACTATTTACAAGGATATCCTATATGAGGCATTACATGAGAAACCCTTATAAATGATACATAAAATGCATATTTCTCCTCTATTATGAATGTATTAGAGGATATCAAAGAAGTGATTTCCTCAAAAATAAAGACTTACCCACCAAACACATAATAGATAAAACTCTCTAATTATTCATTCAGGTTCAAATAAAAAGTATAATAGTTAAGCATGTATTGATAGATAATGGATCAAGAATGAATATTTACAACATAAATTTCTTTAAAAATGTATTGATATACTATTAAACAATAAGATCACAATATATAAGGGTTTGATAACATTACATGTTAGTTACTTGGATCAATATTGTTAGATGTGATAGTAGGACCTAAGACATTGTCTAACTATTTTCACATCATGCCTAATCATATATATTATAATTATCTCCTAGGTCTTCCTTGGATACATGCCATGAAAACAATACCATATAAATTTCACATGTGTGAATTTCATTCATGATGATTAATTATATTCATGCCCTATAGATAATGATCCCTTCAAATAATTTAAAATGATGCAACCTAATAATGAGGGTAATTCAAATTTATATTATACGGATCATTTTATATCACCTCCATCATAACCTATCCCAATAGATAAAATTCATAAATATAAGGTTGGAGCATAGAGTACAATAAATGACAAGGATCCAATTATGAACATTAATGAAGAAATAAAAAAATCACCACAAATCTATATAGCATACAAATATATAATCCCTGATATTCTCCTTTTGCTCAATTTGGAAGATCCAAACTAAATATTCACAAATGAAAATGTTACTAATGATGATGATGATGATAATGAAATGCAAGGAAATCTAGATGATTATTTTTGTAAGCTAAATTTCAATCCCATTAATTTTGATGTACTTGTCTCATAATATGTTTACACCTATTGGTATAGGATAGTATCAAGATAATTCATTCACAAATAATATTTATCAATCAAAGGTGTGTACTTAAGAACAATCTAAATTAGACAAAGGAAAGAAAATATCTCAATATAATCAACATAATTAGAATGAAAATAGTTGTTTCAATGTTATCTCATATCATCAACATCATATTATAAATGCAACATCACATATTTTTTTTTAAATTGAGCATAACATGAACATAAGAATAATAATACATTTTACATTATAATAAATGTTTAGAAAAAAATCAATAAATAATGTGTTTTTACATTAAAAACATTCTGAGAAATTAAAAGTAATGAGTATCCAGGATTAAAAAAAACATCATATTATAAATTTTACTTGATAAAAATTGATTTCATTACCCAACACTAGACTTAGAGCTATAATAAATCTATCACATTAGGAAGGAAAATCATATTTTGATTACCATAGAATAATTGAGCATGCAACAAAAAATTTCATACCATTGAAACAATGAATTCAAAATCATATGAATGAAGAGATCATTAAGTTCATCCACATACAACATGAGTGATCATTAGTACCACAAATACAACACACATTTCATAAGTGTCCACAACAAGAAAGTTTGACTATTACCATATATATTGAGGGTGACTATGAACTATAAATTTATAATTATGAGACATAATCCCAAATCACAAGCATTATTTAATTATTACAACATATTAGACATCAAAATAATGAATTACAACACACTATATATTACAAACAATCAATTGGACATATTACTCTACTGATTACTTGTGGGACAAGTGACACATGCATATGGGTGATGCAACCTGCCAGCCATTTGAGGTTTAAATTGGGATAGATAAGGTTAGAATAGATGTAATTTATAGTGAATAAATTAATTAGGTACATAAAATTATCACATGAATGAAATATAGTAAAGATTTAAAATGATGGTAACATTGACTGCCAAAAAAGCAATGCATCAATGATAATTACAAAGACAACACATGAATGATCATACATAGTGGAAGAATATGCAATATGCATGAAAAATATCTAAAAACATGTAAAAGAATAGGAAAACCCAAGTATAATGGATCAATATGATTATTTTTATGAATTATACATTTGAATTATATGAAATTATTTACAATATTTAAAAAAATACAAAAATAAAAAACTAAAAACTAAAAAATCGTGACCTAATCATGACATGTTTTTATTTTACATTATTGATGTATGTTATTTATCACATGTTTGGTAGATTAAGTATCATTTTCCATACACATAACTTTTATGGTATAAATGACTAAGATGTATGACATACATGTTATAAAAGATACATGGATGCATATATGTAGGACATTCCTATAACCAAGGGTCATTTCAATGTTGGGGCATCTAATTACACAAGTTAAATTATTATAGGTTATATATTTATGACCTTTCCATTTATCATTTTGACCTCCATTTTTTTATTACACATGATGTAATCTTGATTATACTCTTTACAATGTTAAATTTCATGATATTCTACCTTTTTATATTGTGACATTGACATAGGTTGATGGTGTAGACTAGTTTGGATTGACATATGCTTCATTATTTCTATGTAATTTCATATAAGATAATAAATTATTATCCTTTAGTTATCCATTTCATTAGTGTATGACATTTTTTTAGTATGTCAGTGTATGCTTCTTTCTTTGGGCCATTTACTTCTCTTTTTAATCTTTCTTGATTAAGTTATAATTATATGACTCTATCTTTGGTGACTTTTCCTTAGTGTGTGACATTGTTGGGTTGAATGTATCATTGTATAAATTTTTATTTGGTTCTTTCCCTTCTTACATGAATTTAACTTAACTGATTTTTTCATTATATGAATCTTTATTTATGTCACTACCTTATTATATGAATCTTGACTTGTGGGACATTTTATTTTCCATTATGTGTGGATCTTGCCTTATGTGACCTTTGTTTTTTCATTGAGTGTGTCTATTTCCTTGTGTAACATTTTATTACCCATTGTGTGTGCATTTTTCATTGAAATTATTTTCCATTATGTGTGGTTCTTGCCTTGTGTGACATCGAGTGTTATTGCATGTGATTTTAATATATGCATCATGGCCATGACATTTGTGTGCTTATAAGTGGATAAATATATGATTTTTTATTTAATTATGGTGTTTTGATCCATATCATTCATGTTAATTCTTGTGTAAAGTGTCATGATCCATATCATGCACCTTCTATGTGTAGTTATTATTCACTATTTATAATAGTGATGGCTACTATTGCGTGTTTGGTTGTTATATCTATCTTGACATGACACTTTTATACCTTAAAATACATGTTTTAGATATGCTTTGATGATGCATTCATATTAAGGTGAAATATTACTCATATGTTAATATATGCTTCTAAATGGTAACATATCTATATATAACATGATGTAGTTAAATCCTTTTTTAGATGAATAATTCATAGTCTAAATTCTGGATATCAAAAGGGGAGAAATTTATGGGATTATCGTAGAGATATAGTCCTCCATTTATATAAAATTCAGATTTTAGGACAAAATACATGATTAATAGAATTTAGATTGGTACACATTATCAAATTACTTCAGATTATGGGACATATATTTAAAAATGAGATGATTTTGGGGGTATATGCAATGCATATGCATAAATTTTATAGGAACATGAGTTACATGTTTTTATATTTTGGAAAAATTGGGATACAAATGTATAAATATTATATATCATGTTTTCACAAGTTAAATCATATTTGAGGAATGAACACTATTCATGTGACCAATATTACAATTTTATATCTTATAAATGGTTGGATTATATTGGGGGAAACTATTCACACATCCACTATTACAATTATATATGTTGGTACTGATTATATCAGATTAGGGGGCATGCACATTTTTCATGCACACACACTATTACAAAATTTTTAAATTTGAATACATTCATGTAACATTGATGGTATCAAATGCAACATATTAAATATAAAAGTATGTATGTAATGGTTGATTCTAATAAATGTTTCCCCTTTCTTCTTGAGGTTACAAATTAGCTATGAGCAGTCAAGTTGAGGTTCAACATCATTCAATGGCCTAACACTACTCTTAAAGGTTGGGAAATTTATTTTTCCAATATGTGGCCCTTTCCTTCGTACATTTATCCTTTGGGTAATTATCACTTGAAATCTCAAATGTTTCATTAAGAAACACATTCTTTAATGCTTCATCAGGATGCATCATCTCCAATGCATCACAAGGGAACATAGTTCACTTACTTTTAAGTGTATTCATTCCTTGTTTAAATTTCAAAGTTTGATTTAATTTTATATTTAATTTCACATATGGACATTGATATTTATACATTCATTGGAGGTTTTCATGGAGAAATCTATACACTTAGAGCCTTATCTCAAATAAAATTGTGTTTACAACTTAGATACATTTTTATATCCTTTTACTCTAGCATTATATTTCATTTTAATATTATAATTAAGGGTGGGGGGAGGAATTTTAAGTAGACACTTTACAATGTCAATATTGACCTATCATCATCTCACATGACGTTTGCATACACATATGGCTATTGCATATCCTTATATTATATCCACATGTTTTCCATGGTCATACCTATATGTAAAAAATTGAGATAGATCTAGAACTTATCTAACTTAGTAAATCTAAGATCAGGTAAGGTATTCAAATAACATCCATTGCAATACTATTGATATTAGGAGAATGATCAAATTGGACCTTCTAAACCAAACTAAGGGATATCTTACCACACAAAATTAAAGGAGAGAATTTCAAATCCTATAGGTAAATGAAACTATGAAATAACCCTAGATAGGACTAAATACATAAAATAAAATTAATCTAGTGCTCACCAAAACTTGTGACACAAAGGGGATGGTTACAAAAAAATAATCAAGGGATCATGGTAGGAAAATAGGGGCCTAGATCATATAAAGTGGAAGACAAAAATCAAATAAAATCCTATATCTACACTAAGTTTAATCATAAATGTAATCTAAGCAATGATTTATACATTCAACACATATTACTTAAAGAATATCTATCTATCAAATGAAATGGCAAGAGTTAAGAATATTCACCTTGGAAAAACCTATCGAGTCTTAATATATCCCTTGGAAAATGGTGATTTAAAAGAGGTTATTGATTTATAAGGTTCAAACAATACAAATTACCCATAGGCTCAAGGACTCCTACTTTAAATCTAAGATTTCCCACAACAAGTTATATTTTTTCCAAGGCAAACCCTAATCAATGGCTCCTTCAAATGTAGATTTAGTAGAATTATGAATTGTAATGATGTGAAAATGAATGTTTTCCTATGTCAGATTGAATTGATCCTTTCATTTATAGAAATGGATAAGCTTTAACCCTTACATAATTTAAAATAACAATATCGGATAACATGATCTAGTTTTTTAGAAAAAGTTACCATTAGGCCTCTAACTAAGTTGTCGAGGTTGACTTGGTTCCATAATGTGCACTTAATATTTTATAACAAGATAAACCTAATTGAATTAGAAATAAAAGAGGGTGTTTGCTTACTTAGGATATATTTTAAATGATAACTACTTAGGATAATGTAAAAGTGGGGTTTATTTTATTAGAGAGTTAGATAAGTAGGATTTGTAATGGGTCTAGGTAATTATAGAGTTTACCAAAAATATTGTGAAGCACGAATGGTTTACCCACCCCTTACTCATTTTACCCTTTAAGGTGTGCACTTAGAGAGATACAAAATTGATAGGTTCCTATAAGATATAAAGTGTCAGTACATGATGAAGTTTAAAAATATTGTGTATATAAACATGTCCCACTCTAAAATCATCACATTTCACATAGGTGTAATAGGGGATGGTGATTTGATAAATAACATATAAATATACAATGATAAGTTATAAATTGAAAGTATAAATAATAAAATAAGTGAAATAAACAATTTTTAAATACTTACTTTCACTTACCTTATTTTTTAAATAGGAACTATGTGAGAAGTAGATGAAAGAGTTATCCAATGTGTAAAAATAAAATATGGACTTGAAAAGTAAGATAAAATTTGAAATCTTTAAAAAAAAAATGTGGTTAGTACTAAAAAATTATCTATGTTTATAGGATTCCATAATTTTTTTTGGTTTGTCAAAAGAGTTTATAAAAATAAAGTTATGAGCACAATATGGAGTTTATCGATAAATAATTGAAGCTTTAAAATTTTCAAAATTTTACTATTAAAGTAAGAATTTTTATTAATTTTATAATTTTTATTATTGACTATCATATCTTTGAGTATATAGTATTATAAAAAAGAGAGATGATGGCCTGAATACAAGGAGGACATGCGGGGGGATGTATTGTAGTTAGTGCATAGATAGTCCAGATATGTGATGAATTTAATATTTTTTTTAGAATTTTAGGATTGAAATGAACTAGGTTAGGAAAAATAAGTTATAGGAAAAATATTTGTAACAAAATTTTCCACAAAAAAAAATAATAGATTAAAAAACATGAGTAGTGGGTAGGAGTCAAAGTTTGAAAAATTAGGTTTAGTGCATTAATGACAACCTAGTTTAAAATCATCACACAAATTAGATAGAATTATCCTATCCAACTTAGGTGGTTTGGGAATTTTTGAATATTTGGATGACCGTATATCAAGTTTCCAACTTAATTTAAGGTTAAAGTGATTGATGGGGTATGTCTGGGCCAACTGTGTATAGAGAGTAGGTGGTCAACCAAGTAAGAAGACAAAAAGATGTTTGATGTCTATGTCTTATCTAATAATGTATAAAGTTTAGGTGGCCAATTTAGTAAAAATGTAGGCAACCAATGTAGTATAAAAGGTGGCTGACCTAAAGGAATATAGAAAGGTGGCTGACTATGTATAAAGTTTAGGTGGCCTACATAGTATAAAAGGTGGCTAACCCAATAACAAATGAAGAAATGTGTGGCTGACTTAGTATAGAAATTGGTTAAAATTATTAGATTTGTAAAATTAAAGGAAAAATATGTTAATTAACTATTTAATTGATTATATTTTTCAGTTTTTAGAGTGTGTATAATTATATTTTTGGATAAAGAGCTAAAATGTGTTTTATTGTTTAATATGTTGTAGAGGTGATAGAGACTCTAAAGGTTAGTTGATGTAGCTTGGTTACTATATCTTCTTAATATATTTTCTATTATGGATTTAGCATAGTTGATTTCCTTAGGTTTTTTTAGTATTATGAAGATGTAGTGGATTTTTCTTAGGTTTAAGTTAGTCTCCATGTTCTCCAAAACATGGGAGTGACATACTAACACTTTTAGGTGGGTGGTGGATGGGTATACCATTGGGGTGGGTATCACCCTCAAAGATGTGAATGTATTATTAGGACTCCTAATTTTAGCATTTTTTATGAACTACATATACATATCCCTCATGGCCAAGTACCTTTAAGGCATAAGTGCATGCAATAGTTGTAGGGCATTATCCTTGATGGGTGGAGCCACATCCAATTCCTCATTCACCAAGATAATTTGGTTTACCACACTTTTAATCTCCTATATTAGTTCTAACATATTTTTCATGACATACGAGGGAGTGCCATGGTGTAGGGGCTAAAAGAGTACCAATGTATGTTCATCTCATATAACCATGCTAGTTGAGATATGGGGGATGATAGTGATGATGACAATGAGAAGATCTAATGAAAATTATAGAACTAAGATATTTGACTATTGTTTCACAATAATATATATTAGATCTCCCATAATGATAGTGAAAATGGATGTAGGTTTTAGTGCAGCCATGCACATAACCATAACTACCACCAAAGGTTCCACCAAAGGCACCATCATAGGTGCCACCATAGGGACCACCATAAGTGCCATGATAGGGAGATCCATAGAGAGATATTACAACATAGCTTATGATAATTTATTCAATTGTGAGGATTATTAATAGTGAACCATATCATTCTCATGTGATTTATCCTAGTCATTACAAAGACTTCACACCACCACAAATATATACTTTACATGAGGTAATTTATGGTCAAGTTGATGGACCTACTATTAGTAAGGAATTTGTATTTTGTTGAGTTATTGATAGATCGATATACATTCTAGATAGATGCAGTATTTTGGAGATATATATGTGAAACATGATGTTCATTTAGTTTTCATTTTGAAGATGTTACAATAGAAGAGGTTAAATGTTCATTCATGGTTGAGATATCACATCATGATATATTAGATGACGTGTACCTCAACATGACATGACATAGTTGATTTATTTGTAACAAACCCAATGGATTTTACTAGAATAAGGTAATTTTTTAAAAACATTTACACAAATTCATTAAAAAGATTCCATCATGATGAAATCAAAAATATAATGATATTTAACTAAACACATTAGTTTTTAAGCTAACCATAAATAAGGTCAAGAGATAATCCATTTAGCTAATGATCACAAGATCAACATCAAGTACAATGTTGATATTAAAAAAATAATACATTTATTTCATAAAAGTATATTTAAAAATTTAGCCACTGTTGATAAAATGTTATAGCCAACTATTTTAATGATAAAATATAAAAAAATAACATTGTTTCAGCATAATACAAGGCTTAATAATAATTTACAATGATACAATTCTCCATGGAGCATGCGAGTCTCAAAGACCTCAAATCATCCATAAGTAATCATGAGTGTAGTCACTAATGAAGTACTATTTAGGGGATGTAGAGCATCATCTTAGTGATTTTATACACCAACTATGAACCATCGATCCCCCACATAATTTCCAAACAAGGGAATGACCCTCCTTTCATGAATGGATAGATAATGATGGTCTAGGAATCAAGAGTGATAACTATAACCCATGTGTTGTAATATAACCATTACATACAATATATCATAAAGAAATTGATTCTAACATGATATCATAAAAAATATGTAAACTAAATCAAACATATGAAATGATAATGTTTAACCATAAACACTATTTTGGCCAATATTTTATTATAGTTATTTGATCTGAAAGATTAGTCAATTTCATAAACACCACTCAACTAGATTACACCATCTTTGTGTATTAGTGACATTAATACTAGATTGGTTCCTATATTTAAAAATATTAAAACCAACAGATTCTAAAAATATTTTTACCTATTAGTAGTTACATTATGAAATAGTATAAGAAACTCTCATTTAATTACATTTAATCTATCAAATGTAATATAATAGTGCAAAATAACTATTTTTATTTATAACACAATATAACCAAATTTTAAGAAAATCATACCATTCAGGTAAGATTTAAATAGCTAGAGAATAATATCAATAATTAATAAATCATTCAACAACCACTTTATTTCCATTTCCTAATTTCATAACTAAACTATTCAAAAACTAGTCAATGCTAAATGGGAAGATCTAAAATTCTCTAATACTACACATTTAGAAATTTATGGAATACATTTAATTCATTTTTAATTTAGCATTAATAAATCAAGTAACAAATTAATATAACACATATTTAATTTAACATATAAATCATTTAATTGTCCATCAGTATATGCGTATTCACATATGGTATATTCCAATCAAAATTATTTGAGTATCATGTGTGTGTGTGTGTGAACACACAATATATTTATTTCTTCTCTAATACCCAATCAAAAGTAACTAATGTCATTATAGATGAGTTTTTATGAATCCAACACACCCCAAATTTAATATCAAAATGTACACAGTCATATACAAACTCATCCATATCTATATACATATAGATTTCATTATATGGAAATATATATTTCAAGGCACACAGTCCTATATTGACACAACCAGCTATATATAATCATAGTTGAATGTAAAGTTGGTATATATATATATATATATATATATATATATATATATGCACACGGTCATATACAAACTCATCCATATCTATATACATATAGATTTCATTATATGGAAATATATATTTCAAGGCACACAGTCATATATTGACACAACTAACTATATATAATCATAGTTGAATGTAAAGTGGGTATATATATATATATATATATATATATATATATATATATATATATATATATATATATATATATATGCACACGATCATATACAAACTCATCCATATCTATATACATATAGATTTCATTATATGGAAATATATATTTCAAGGCACACAGTCCTATATTGACACAACCAGCTATATATAATCATAGTTGAATGTAAAGTGGGTATATATATATATATATATATATATATATATATATATATATATATATATATATATATATATATATATATACATGGTCATATGCAATACAAATTCATCCTTCACCTTATGTTTGTTGTGTACCTCCAATCATTACTATCTTCCTCTTTTTATCTATCTACATGTTATGTTCACACTAACTAAACTCCCCATTTCTCCACTAGAACTCCCTATGTTCATTATGAGATTGATTAATAAATATTTGCATGAAAACTAATTAGCATAATTTGGGCATAAATTCATGTTTTCACCATGCAACATATAAAATTAAGTCCATGTTTTGCATAATAGGCTAATTAACATAATGTCAATGCTAAAACAACCCTAATTGAGAAACTTTCTAATTAATAACAATTCTTTCAAACATTATGAATTTTAATATTGACTTCCCAAAATCAATTAAACATTTTAAAAATAATTATAATTTAAACACTGTATCATTGACTTAATATAAATATCATTCCATGTTATATTATAACCCACACTTTCTTAGTCTATTTAATAGTCAACTAATAAACAAAATAACCAAGTCCTTTATCTCTTTAGCAATGTATCTTATAAATAAGACACCACTTCTCAAGACAAAAAATTATACTTTGTATTATAGTAGAGATATCCATATATTTCAAATACATGTTATGTAAACATCATCATATGAAATAAACCAAGTAATATGACATATAAGAGTTTAAATCTCATACTAACAAACACACAACTAGATGAACATAAGAATAAACCATTTTCAAATGTAGATAACATAATAACAACTAAAATCATACTATAATCCATCTAATCAAACAATGATCATAACATGTTATACTATTTATGGTGTGTGTAAGGTTCATAGTTATTATTCTATCATCCCCCAGTGCCTCCATCTATGCCACTCTCTTTGATGATGCTCTCCCTTGGGCATAGTCTGAGGGACAAATATATTTTCCATCCACCTCAAACAATAAATATGGTTAGCCTAAATTAATAAAAAATCCATAATATATTTCTGTAATGAACTAAATAAACACGATCATCATGTACATAACAATACAAGTCAACAAGTTAGCAATCATATAAATAATCAATATACAACTTTCCATACATAATTATATAAAATATAACTTAAAAAAATAGTAATTAATTAATCAATAACCATAAAATCCACTAATCAATAAGTTATTAAGTCTAGAGAGGAATCATGATGTAACATCCTTCCCCCTAAATATGGTTATCATCTCAATGACACTTACTCCAAAAAAAGTTTTGAAATTAACATTATTCAACAAAAATTTAAATAATATCCATTAACATATTAAGTAAGCAAATATGGAAACAACTTATAGAACTCATCATAATCCTCCCAAGTGGTAAAATCTTCATAATGTTGGTCCCACTAGACCTTACACTATGACACTTCTCTATTACACAAACTAAATTTGTGAGTGTCAATTATTGTGTCTAGTTATACTATGACCACCTTAAGATCCAAAACCTATAAATAATTTTAGTCCAACACGTGAAGGATCAACAACATACTTTTTAAGATAGGACACATAGAAAACATTATGCAAAAGAGATAGAGCTAGTGTAAAATCAAGCCTATACTCTAAAGGATTGATCCCTTATAGAACCTCAAATGATCCCACATATCTTGGTGAAAGCTTCACTTATTTGAAAGCTTCACTGATTTACCAAACTTAATTGAGATTTTTTGAGTCTTAACCCATATAAAGAATTTATCACTAGTAGAAAACTACCTTGTTTCTCTTTCTAGATGAGCATAACTTTTCTATCTATCATTGGTCTCAACCAACCTTTGCCTAATTTTCTTAACTTATTATTCCATCCCCACAATCATTTTAGGTCTAAATACTACTCTATATTCTAACTTGACCCAACTAATTGGTGTTCTACACCTTCTATATAATGCCTCAAATAGATCCATTTTCAATGTTGATTAACATGAGTTATTGTAGGTAAACTCAACCAATTTAAAGTAATCCTCCTAATTATATTTCTGAGTGATGCAATACATTCAAATGGGATCTTCTAAAACTTGGTTAACCCTTTCTATTTGTCCATCTATTTCCATGTGATATGAAATACTAAAATTCAACTATGTACCAAGAGCTAAATTCAAAGCCAACCAAAATATATAAGTCATTATCACATCTCAATCAGAAATGATATTTTATAGAAATACATGCAATTGGTACACCTCTTTCATGAAGCTCTTCATAATAATGGGTGCATCATCACCCAAATTATCAAGTATGAAGTGAGTTACCTTGGTAAGTTTGTTAACTACTGCCAAGATCATATCATGTTAATTCCATGATAATGACAATCCTTGGATAAAGTCCATGATAATGACCTACCACTTCCATTATGGTATATCATGAGGATATAACAATCTTTCCAAATAAACATGCTTAACCTTCAAACAATGGCATTCTAAACACTAAGATACAAAATTTGTTGCATCATTTTTTATCCCTTTTTAGAAATAAATAGGTCTTAACTTAGCCATGAGCTTAGTTACTCTAAGATGTCTTGAATAACAAGAATTATGTAATTATTTTAGCATCATTCTCCTCATATTCTCTTTATCATGTAAATACACCCTACTATTGTACCTCAAAATACCATCACTCTCCTACTTAAATCCTTTAAACTTGGGATTCTAAGCATCTTCTGACAAAGATTTTTTAACTTGATCATAGAATTCATCATCAAGGGAGAATTTAATTACCCAATCATAGAAAGTAATCCTAATAGTAGCCAAATTTGATATGTACCTTCTATGGCTTAGGGAATTTACAACTCTATTTCCTTTTCCCTTGATACAATTAATATCAAAATTGTAATCAAATATGAATTATAACAAACATATCTAACATGCATTTAGGTTTAGTTGGGTAAATATATACTTGCGTCCCAAGTTTTCAGTCTTGAGATCAAATGGTTTCCCCAAAGATAATGCCTCTATACTTGTAAGGCATGCATTATTATAGCAAGTTCCAAATCATGAAGGGATTAATTCACCTTACAAGGATTAATTTTTATGGACTCATATAATACAACTGAATCATCTTACATAATAACTCTTCCAAGTCCATCCCCAGATGCATTTGTGACTACTTAGAACTTACCATCAATATTGGGAACTCTTAGCATAAGTGTCGAAGTAAGCTTCCTTTTCATCTCTTTAAAGTCTTTTTGCACTTATTTGACCAAACAAAACTTTGATTCTCTTGTTGAAGAAAGGTGATTGGGTTAGCTATCTTTGAAAAATTTGGAATACATTTCTTGTAATAACCTACTAATCCCATAACAATTCTCACCTCATGCACATTTTTAGGTGTTGGCCATTCCATTATGGCTCTTATCTTCATCAGATCAACTAAAATTCTATTTGTGGAGATAATATGTCCCAAATATTACACTTTCCTCTAAAAAATGCACATTTGGACAACTTACCATATAATTTATGCTCTCATAACTACTGAAAAACCAATTATAGATGTTGAATATATTATTCATCATTCTTAGAATAAAAGAGGATTTCATCCAAAAAACTAACACAAAGTGGTCTAGATAATCCTTGAGCACACTGTTCATGAGATTCATAAATACTTATAGAGAATTTATTAACCCAAAAGGCAACAATATGAATTCATAGTGTCCATATCAATTTTTGAATTCTATTTTATGAATATACTCATCTCATATTCTAAGTTGATGATTCCCTACTCGAAGATCAATCTTGGATAAAATTATTTCCCCTTGCAACTGATCAAAGATATCATCAATGTGAGCTAATAGATACTTGTTCTTTATTGTGACACTATTCAACATCTTATAATTAATACATAGATGAAGATTACCATCCTTATTCTTGATGAATACCAATGGTACACCCCACATTGACACACTCAATTGAATCAACCCTTTAGATAATAACTCCTAAAGTTGAGCTTTCAACTCAACCAATTTGGCATTGGTTATATATAAGGTGCCTTAAATTGTGGTTCAAATCTAGGTATTATGTCAATCAAGGAATCAAACTCACATTTGAGTGGTAAACCTAGAAATTCTGCTAGAAATACATATTGAAAGTTATTAAGAAAAGGATAATACTCAATAGATAATTCCTTAGATTCCTCCATCTCATTTATTTTAATAATAAAGCCCTAACATATTTTTCTTTAAGCCTTCTTGAGTTGAGTTACATAAATTTTCCTAATTATTAAATTTCTTTTCTCACCTTGAAGTTGTGCTTGATTTTCAAAATCATCTTGAGACTCTACCTTATTGAGATAGTAATCTACCTTAGATTTATGCTCCATAAGTGAATTAACTCATAGGATCACATAATATGACCCTAGTGGTGAAGCATATAGATCCACTATTGTAATTAATTATGGTAACCTGATCTCAACTTCCATTAGACACTTATCAACTTTAACCTTTGATTCATTCCCATACTATACTAACCATGTTTTTTCAATAATTATAACTTTTCTAGAAAACTTATTAGGCTTTCTAGGAGTAATGTAAAATTAATTATACCATGTGTCAATAAAAATAGAAATCAAATGATCAAACATAATACCTTTTAGTTCAATAGG